>VXBA01002151.1:128665-142774 GCA_013399895.1 Serilophus lunatus | reverse complement strand
CCCCTCGGCCCCGCCCCCCCCCCCCCCCCCTGATGGCTTTCTTTTTGAGGAAAACTGAATTTTAATCGGGTGAGTGGGGTTTCGCTCTTACACCTCCTTTCAAAAGTCCTCTTTAAATAGCCACAATTACAGAGTTTTCTATTTTCGTTTTATGGCCTGTGAAAGGCCTTCAGCAATTGAAATGTGCATCATCCAATCCAAGCACTCAGGATGTTGCGACATGTGGACAACATTGTGGATTTAGATAATTATTGAAATTTTTATTTTCTTTTGTGACTAAAGGATGCAGCTAATCCACTTATTAATAGAGAAGCTCCTAGACAGAGGCATGGAATCAAATTCACTTTAATATCTGTGAAATTCAATCAGGAGTGCATTTTTCATCTTGTGAGGCATCTTAAACTTCAGACATTTCTGTGGGATAGTGGATTAGTGCCATTGCAGCTATTAAACTATATTTCTCCTGGATTTTAAAGCTGCCATCCAAAATGGATAATTAATTAATTAATTAATTCATCCAAAATGTTAATGTTTACGCTAGAACAACTTAACTCACTTCCTGAAGACGTTTTTCCATTCTGTAAATTTTTTCACTTATTTCCTTGTTCATTGGCAATATCCTCAAAGGAATCATCTGCAGTGAACACCAAGAACCTAATAGGATAACATTAAGGAAGATACATTTAATGGAGAGATTCGTAGCTGTTTTAGCTGGTGAGAATCTCACTTTTAGGCATACTGGGAATGGGGCTGCCATAAAGTCTCTCAAACCTGCAGTCTATCTTATAAAATTTGGAGGCACATGCTTTGCTTCTTTCTATTCCTGTGGATGTATCATTGCCTTTCACTCTAGCTATCAATTAATCCCCTCTAAGGTTAGCCATGGCTAATACATTTCCATTCTCTAGTATCTGAGTGAATTTTGGATGTGCAAAAAGGCGTCCACAGGATTCAAGCAGGAAAAGAGATGATTCTGGGACAGGAGAGAGAAGGCTGCACTTGCAAATTATGTCATGAAGGTGAATTTTTTTTTTTTTCAGTTTAAAATTCCAGGTGTAGGGAAAAAAAAACAAAAAACCAACTTCAATAAACCCAGTGTTCCTATGTCTGAGCATTCTTTTTATTGTAGAAATTCTTGATTTGTTTATATCTTGAAATCAGTATCCTCCTGATTGCAAAAGACGATGATGTTTTAGTACAGATACTCCTTTGAGAACAGGCACATTGTTTAAGAATGAAATGGGAGAAGAACTCTTTAACAAAAGAGCATATGAATGCTAAATGCTAAAATTTGTATGAAACTGGTATGAATTAGCTAATGTTAAACTGTACAATCACATTTTCATTTTGATTTCTGTGATGTTACAGTATAAGTGCTTCAGGCCATGTGTATAATGCAATGCCTCTTCTGTAAATTCATTTTAGGTGACAGTGTTTTTACCAAATAACAGTTCTAAATATAGCCTGATGAGTAAAAAGACATTGCCCTCAGGTTGGGCTGATCACATTGACATAGCTTTTTTTCCTCTTCTCTATTACCAGTTCAAATACTAAAAATAAAACAAAAATCAAAAGGAAAGCTGTATTTCTTGGGAGCTTCTCTCGTTGTAAAAAATGAAGTCTTATGTGAGGGGACATAATTTTGTCACAGGTTATTTTTGCTCAAGTTACTGTTCATCTTTAAAAGCATGGCTGGAAATGAAGTGTGCAGTACACACTCAATTGTGATTGTACAGATGATCAAACACACATATTTACTGTGTCCATCTGTTTGCTATGTACATGCTGAAGGGATGAGGCACACACACAATGGGTCTATGCATTGCAGCCCTCTGAACAGCATGGGCTTTACAATAGATAGATTTCAAGGGAATGATTTACAGAAAGAATGTTTCTAACCATGCAATTTGTTTCAGCTGAACAAGAGCAAACAGCACTCACGGTGTTTAGGGTGTTGGAGAATTTTCAAGTCACAGTGTGTTGCAATCTTGACTTGGAAAAAGTTTTCATAAAAGGCCGTTCACTTAAGACTTGGACTCAGTGATCCTTGTGAATCCCTTCCAAATCAGAATATCCTGTGATTCTGTGGAAAGGAAGCAAGAAAATTAATGTGATTAATGAATAAAGCTCTACAGTTGTAGCAATTTGGTGAAGGGATGGTGAAGGGACTGGAGCACAAGCCCTATGAAGAGTGACTGAGGGAACTAGGGTTGTTTAGCCTGGAGAAGAGGAGGCTCAGGGGAGCCTGCTTGTAACCAGGTGAGTGTTGGTCTCTCAGGCTACCAGTGACAGAACAAGAGGACACAGTCTCAAGCTGCATTAGGGGAGGTTCAGACTGGATTTTAGGAAAAACTTTTTCACAGGAAGAGTGATTTCCCACTTGAATGGGCTGCCCTGGGAGTTGGTTGAGGCACCATCCCTGGATGTGTTTAAGAAGAGATAGGATGAGGTACTTAGTGCCATGATTTAAATGATGGGATGGTGTTAGGTAATAGGCTGGACTCGATGATCCAATGGTCTTTTTCAACCTTGTAAATTCTGTGATATTGTGATTCTGTAATTTGTAATTCTAGAAATTAATATTAAATATGGTCTAAATGGAAAAATAGAAGTGACCTCATGTTTTTTGCAAAGACACACGAGAGTATCTTTTCACATTATGTATTATCTCCATTAAAAATGCTTCTGGATTTATAAAGTTCCAAACAAAGAGAGAGGTGCTGAGGGAATGCAAAACCAGCCATAGGTGGATCTGTGGCAAGCACTGTAAATCAGAAGGTTGATCTTATCTACCTCAGTGACTGCCTCTGCTTACTGTATTAAAAGCAACATCCTGTGTTTCCCATAGTCTTAAATATTTCTTCCTTTCCAAATCCTTGCCCTTGTCAGGAAAGGTGTGCCATGATTAATAAGTAAACCTCTGCCTGGAGAGCCAGATTGCACTGAGGTCTCTGCATTTTGAAATGGTTGCACTACAAATTCTCTATGGAGACAGCAGTGTCTTCTGGAAACTTTCAGGTAATTCCATATTTTCTGTCTAAACTTCACCTGGTCTGGGATTTTGGTTAAGCATTTGTATTCACAGAGTTAAGTGGATTGCTATGTGGAAATGTAAAGAATACACTGAAGTTCAGCATCATGTGTCACAAGGTGGTTCCCTGCCCTGTCCCATCACTGACTCCTGACATTTCTACAGACCTGTGATTGAACACTGGGGCATGTTAGGATCAAATAAATGGCTTTCACAAGCTTGGTGCTTTCCCTTTTTATGCCAGGTGTACCTCCAAAAGTGGCTTAATATGTAGGCTTGAGGTTTTCCACGTTTGGAAAACGCAAACTGACTTGTGTCTAATCAATTAGAGGAGTATATGTGCTTTGGTTTGCGATTTGAACAGATGCATTTCAACATTATTTTCTATTTAATTGTATTTCAGAATTTAACTGTAATCATCTGAAGAGACTGTATGAGAAACCAGATTTTTAATGAAAAACAACAAAAACCCTCTTTCTTCATGATGTGAACATATGATGTAATATGTCCTCTGCCAGTCTGCCTTCTAATTATATGTTTGTTAAACTCAGAGATGATTCCAGAAGTAGCAGTAATGATAAACTATTTCAAGTTCATAATCCTAAGAGCAGGAATTTGGGAGTTGCCACTACACATTTTTTATGAAGTACCCAGATTACCCAAGTGAACTGCAAGAGAGGCTCTGAGGAGAGCCCCAGTCATTCCTTGAGTGACTGAAATGTGGTCATTCCTTTCAAAAACACATCAAAGATGCTTGTGCAGATGTGCAGACTCACATCAGCATCCATTTGAAGTCTGTACTTACTGAAATGCAGCTCCATATGAAAATGTTGACACTTGGCTCTCAAAAGAGGGAAAGCAGCAGCTCCTGAGATGTTGGGGTTATTCAAAAGAAATGTGGCCATCAGGTCGTGGGGGTTGATTCTTCCCTTCTTCTCCTCTCTTGTGAGAATACTGCACACAATTCTGGTGCCCCCCAGCATAAAAATGACATGGAACTGTTGGAGCAAGCCCAGAGGAGGGCCATGAAGTTGGTAAAAGGACTGGATCACTGAAGGCAGGCTGAGAGAGTTGAAGATGTTCAGCCTGGAGAAGAGAATGTTGCATGAGGACTTCAGCAACATTCCAGAATCTGAAAGAGGCCTACATGAAAGCCAGAGAGGAACTCTTCATCAGGAGCTGTAGGGATAGGACCAGGAGCAGTGGGTTAAAACTGAAATAGGGAAAATTTAGCTTAGACACATGGGTTAAATTCTTTATCGTAAGGATGATGAGGAACTGGAACAGACTGCCGAGAGAAGTTGTGGACACACGACACCTGGGCTGAACAACCTGTTCTAGTAGAAGGTGTTGCTGCTCTGATGGGGGAACTGGAATTGGAGGATCTATAACGTGCAGCCTAGTCTAAACCAATGATTCTTTTCAGGAGGGGAACCTCACACATCTCCTGGTCGTCTGGCCAGGATGTGGTGTTTGATTGACCTGGAAAACAGCCTGTCCACATCTCCTCAGCTCCAGCTGGATTTTGACTGCAGTGACGCATCTTGCACTGTCATTGGTGGCCAGTTGGAGCCTCCACATGCTCTCACAGCTCCCGTGGCTGTGATTCCACAGGAAAAACACCTGGCTGGGAACAGATATTGGGGCAGCCCCACAGACTCCATGCTCAGATATTCCTCCTGCCCATTTGAGGTTTTTTCTCTCCCATTTTTGTACCAGTGTGAGGAAAGATTCCCTTCAGCTGCCGGGAAGGACCTGCTCCATAGGATCCCAATCTCTGCTTCCTGTGAGCCTGGCCGCTTGGACAGCCCTGTGGGTGCCTGTGGTAAATCCAGACTGAATTTACACATGCCTGGGAAATATCCTATGGTTTAGGATAGGGTGGACTTATGAGAGATGAGGCTCCTTTGTGGGGTCTCCAGAGTGGTGGGCTGGGGTCTGTAGTGTAACCTGAGGGATCATCTCGAGGTCATTTCTGAGAGCAGGCAGTAACTAAATGAAAATTCTGAAGTTGCTAAATATGCCTAACCAAATCTGCTGTTGAGGAAAAGAATGATGCCATTTTGTAGGTCGGCTGGCTTCAACCCATTGAGATCAATAAGTCTACTCAATTCAAATCCTCCAAAATAATAAGGGTAGCAGAATGTGTTCTTGCAAAAATATAACTTGCAACAGAATGTTTCACACCATTTTTTGTCCTTCTCAGTGGTGTTTATAAAACCCACAATACTTTCTTCCTTGTATTTTCTTTAAAAAGCCTAACTTTATACATATCACTGCTGACAAGCCATGTTGTGATGTGTCAGTTTGTGTTGTGTCAATTGCCTCTGGTTATATAATGTGCCATGATATGACTAATACAGCCCAACATGAGTCACCTGTCGTGACAGCTTTATGCTCTCCAAAGAAACTCTTTGCCCTCCCTTTAGAATATTTTTTGTTCATTTTATTTTTCTTAAAGATGCAATTTTATTCAACTTACTGTTCATTGTTTTAAATATTTACACCAAAATGGTAAGTGGGCACACATATATTCTCTATTAATGTATAGGACTAAACAATTATTGAAATGTGTAAAAGCTTGAGTTTCTCCCACTGTGTGCTGTAAAGGGGGATGATTATAGACCTGCTACTACAGTGCAGCATTGTACCTGAAGAAAATAATTTCTAAAGAATAGAAATCCCAAGTAGCAGGTGGAAATCTAAATGTGAATGGCTTTAATCAGGGCTCATTTGTGCCAGCAAATAGTATATAACATTGGCATCGAATTATTAACACTGGGCTGTGATTGCGATATCAAACCAATAATAGCATAAATGTTCGGTAGATACATATGTAAGATGTGAACACAAATATAAATGCAGATAAATTCAGATTTTTTTGTCCATTTGTCTTTTAAGATATACATTGAGATACTCCCAGCCATTGCTTTCTTAAAAGAACAATTTGCAGTGCTTGAAGCAAAACAGGGGGAGATTTGTTATTTCTGAGAGGTAGGTAACTTGTAAATGCAAGTTAACTCATGTCATGCATTCTCTTGTAATCTTTGACATGGTTTTGATTCTGTGGTGGTTTTTACTGTGAAATCATGAAGTGGTTGTGAGGTTTTTCATGACAATTATAGCTTTCCTTCTCTTATGAAACCAGGCCTAATTTGCACAAGTTATTATTTTATTTTCCTTTAAACATGCTAACTTTGTATCATAACAAACTGCATTTTTGATTGAATGATTAATATTATCAGGAAAGGAAGAGCTTCTATTGTTACATGCTTCTCAGGTTATATAGAAAAAAAATGAGAGTTCAAATCCACTAGTCTTATCCGGATGCCAATGTGTAATTGCAGAAATTCATGTCTTTCTTATAAAGTCCTGAGAATACACAAGTTGGTTCCAATGAAAACTTACTGAAATCAGTTCCGTTATCTTAGAGCAGGTGATGAATCAACAACAACAATTTTATTGACTATAGAAGTCTGAAATAGTGTATTTTTACAGATTTTTATCATGTACTTGTTAATTTTGCCATGCCATATCAATGCTATTCTTTTGAATCTTCTTTAAATAAAATGCCACGTTTTACTCTCCAATAGCAGTGATCCATTGGATGCATTATTTCATTACTCAAGAGTACCTGTGAGTAATTTTACAGTACTGCTCTCTAGAAGACTTTATATCTGTACACTTTTAAATTTTTTTTTAATTTACATCTTTCATGATCACATGAAATTATTTCAGAAGTTAAAGACATATAATGGAGGAATACACTTTAAAGCAAATTTGATTTTTTTTAAGTCTGTACTAAAGTAGACTTAGACCTTGAAAATTTTGTTACTGTTCCTAATTTCTTTGTGGCTGGATGTGACCATGGAGAAAGTTTAAGTACAACTGGAAAGCTGTATTTAGATGTCAAATTTTCCAAGTGTGCTGAGTCTACAGAAGAGTTTTCCTGCATATTTGTGTTGAACACAATGATGCACTGTCCTATGCTCTGTTAAATAGCCCATGAAAATGTGAGGCAATACAGCATGACAGCTTTTTAGCTGTCCAACACAATAGCATCTCTAGATTTACTGTCAATGAAAAGACATGAAAGGGGGAAAAATACCAAGCTGAACTAACTTATTTATGTACATGCAACAGTTCTGCATTTATAGACACTTGCAAGGTGTTTAGTCTAGTGCATTAATCTCATCTTCTGTTACTATTTGTGTTTTCTGTCTGACACAAGGAGGCTGTTGCCAATGCTTTGAATACTGCTTTCAGCAGCTGATTGATAGCAATGGAGTTTTAAGTTCCCATTCTATTATATATCCTATTCTGCCTATGACATATTTTAGTGTTGATCAATCCAGTCACTGCCTTTTGAATAAAATGAACAGAACATTGACATAAGCTCATTCATTATTTAGATCTATTGTATGTTCATAAAGACTAGTATTTCCATCAATTTTACATGGATTTTAGGTCCTGCACTGGCCCTTGAGAGGATATTATGTGTAGTATTCATCTCCTTTTTGCCACATTTTGTGTTGCTCTGCCTTTCTCATCTGCAGATACAGAAATAAACATACCTACCTAGTCTTTCCTTATGTGTGTAGCGTTTCAACTTTTCCGGTCTTACCATTTTTGTGTGGTTAATAACAAAGCTATAATTTACAATAATACAAGTGTTCTAGGTTCCAGTTTTCCTCTCTAACTACTAGGAACCAAAAGTAGGAGTGTGGTGTCTCCCTGCAAATATATAAATGAGTAGGTTGTGTACAATATTTACTGATCCTTCTTGTAGTCTCCCCTCCAAATCCAACGCACTCTTGCCTCTAAAGGAAAGAGTGGTGCTGCTAATTCACACCTATAATTGGCTGTGAAGAGCAGCCACCTTAGGAAATATGATGTGTACTTAGACAAATATGCTGCTAAATCTCCACTAACAAACCAGTAAAATCTTCACTGTTTTTTTCAGCCATTGTTAATGACTTGGTATTTGTTTCATTCAGTTCTGGTCACTTAATCTCTGTCCAATTTGCTGGTTGCAATTTCTGCATTTTTATTAAGGAACTGGAAATTGTGTTCCCCAACTCTTTAAGTTATTAAAGTATTGTGCTTGACACAGAGTCTTTTACTCAGTAAAAGTGCACAAAAGAGTAAAGCTTGTGTTTTAGACATAGGCTTCACTATAATTACTTAGCCCTTTTATTAACTTTAGATTTCTGTAACATTTTCTTCATGAGGATACACTTAAGAAATGTTAGCAATGGTAGCCATGTACCTGTTGAGATATTCTTCATGCAGCATGTGGTACCAGAGCTCTGGGAATCTATTTTCATCCATGTGTTACTTTTGCTGTGTTCAGTCTGAAATGATTATCTAAGAACATGCTTCTGTTTCCTGTGGAAGAACCAAAAGGGCAAGATGAAAGGTCTAAGATCGGACTCTTTTCAAAAGCATCAGCCCTTTTCCTCTTACTAAATATTTACAGTAAGGTAATATGTGGTAGAGATGAAGCATGTTGATAGGATAGTGCTCAAGGCCAGGTTGGGTGGAGCTCTGAGCAACCTGGTCTGGTGAAAGGTGTCCCTGCCCACAGTAGTGGGGTTGGAACAAGATGATGTTTAAGGTCCCTTCCAGCCCAGGCCATTCTATGACTCTATGATAGTTTTTTAATGTTACCAAACCAAATTTTCATGTGCTGCATTTCATTTGCAAATGCTAACATCTGGAAGTACAAAGATCGAGGGAATGAGGCTTTTCTTTGGTAAAACAGCTTTATTCCAATTTCTATGGGTCTTACTATTTTTAGTAAGACAAAGCTACAATTCTTCTGTTGGCATCTTAGCAAATATAACTGATCCTTATTATCTGGTACCCTTGCTTGTACATAATGTACATTTATATGTATTTAACTGAATAGAACTACCATAAATGATCTGAAGTAATTGTAGAGGGCAACACAGTGAGTATTTATGTGACATTCCTTTGAAGGATTGGTGTAACTTTCCTGTGGTAATTTATATATTACACAGGGAGTTCTTTCGAACACCAATTGTCGAAACACCTTTGTCAACCTTTGTGAGGTCTGTAACTGTATGTGTATGCTATTATGATGTGGCAAGCATGTTCTGGTCATTTAGACAAAACAGAAGTATTTGCATTGAAATGTGAATTGTATGAACATAAAATATCTGCCTTTCACAAGCTGCCATCCTGGATTTGCATGATTTTGGTTACTGTTCTCTGGAGTTTGGGATATTTGTAGCACTTTGCTTACTGTTAATTATAAAATAGTGTCCTGCCCACAAACACATTCCCATGCAAAAAAATCTGTAAAATATTCACAGGACCTAAATCAGAAATTGATGAATAATGATGTCTTCCCTCAGCTGTGTACATAGGCTTTGGGTTTGCATAGAAATATAGTCCACAGTTGCTGGAACCACACTGAATAGTGTTCACTACCAGAAACAGGTCATTGGACTTTTATCTTTGCCAGAATAATTTTACTTTTACTGAAATAAAATAGATCACAATATATACCAGAACACTGTTGGCATCTTTGAGTTATTGTCCTTGGAACATGAAGCCATAAAAATATTTTTTTTTAGGCAAAAATATGGTAAATTTAATGTGAAGTCAAGGGACATTGAAATAGGAACCTATGCTCTGAGGCAGACACTGTTTCTGGAGAAGGAGGTTAGATGTAAATCATGTATCTTCACAGATGCATTTAAAATTGAAAATGGGTTTCTATTCCATAGAAGCAGGCTGTGAACAGAGAATACCCATGGGCACACACCCATTGCTGGAAGCAGGGAAGCATTTCATGGATTTGAAAAAGTAGCCAGAGGCAGATTTTGATCCTGTGAAAAGCCCACGCAATTTCACCCCTGTGCTTGATCACAGAGAAATGGCTCATTGGTGCTCCCTTTAACTGCTTTGTCAAATGTTTAAGACAATTGTTCTTGTGCAGCAAAACAGCACGTATTTCAAAGTTGTGAGCAGAAATCCAACTAGCTGACTTGGAATCCTGTCAGCAGATTGCATCATGTATTTAATGCATCATAGTCTGTTACAGAGACATTTCTGAATGTGTCATTGAGTTAAAAGAGTTTTAGATTATACAACCAGGTGGCCAGGCACTCTGGAATATTCATGGCACGTGTGTCATAATAAGGAGAGAACAGCAAATACTATGAGTGGAACAAATTGTGACTGCTGAGCAGATGGAGAAGACTGCCTTTTTTCTAAGTCTATTTGTTAAAGGTGCTCTAGGAACCTGATCTTAGGAATCCCCTTGTTACTAATCAGAACACTTTGACTGTAAAAAGATGCCTAGACAGCATGCTGGGTTTTTAGAAAACAAGTATGAGAGGAGAATATTGGCATAAAATTTGTCTGCAGGTGTAATGGAGATTGTAAACTTGGAGACCTCTCAGATTCCCAAGCCATTTAAGCTGGTTCTTGCCTAAAGCCTTTCAGTACACTTTAATAGGTCACCAATACACAATGTCTCGTACAGGATAAATACAATGAAGGGCTTTTACTGCTGGCTGGACCCTTGTTGTTTAGGCAGCATAAACCCTACAACATGCATAGGCTACATGTATCATCAGTCTTCATCCTGAAGTGGCTGCACACTGATATTTTTGCTTGCTCTTCACTTTTTGGTGATGTCATTCACTTTGTGTGAAGAAGGAAAAAACGTTAGGATGGAAGGAGTAAAAGTGCTTTAAAAATACTAAAAATGCTTGCCAGAAGTCAGTGGGAAGGACTGAGGAGACTTACCATGACAAGCTCCATATCATTGTACCTCTGAAGAATTTCCTTACACATTTGACACACTTGCATTTTTTACAGGGATTATGGTTGTACTGGTTTGTGGGGGCTGGGATCGTGGAGGCTGGTCAAAAAGGGCTTTTGGAATGAATGTAAGAAACTCCACTTACCTGCCTAAGTTCAAATTCCGTTTCCCTTAAAGCTGGGGGAGGGAAGAAGCTGAGATGAAGGCAGCCCTATCCCGGGCAGGGCAGGGAGGTTGCCCCCAGCCGTTCCCCGGGACCGGGGTGGTGGGCTGCGGGGGGAGGGGGGCCCTTGATTCAGCTGCTCTCCCGGAGTTTGGGGAGGGAAGCTGGGTTTGGGGCCAGGGCCAGACAGCAACGGCTTCTCATTTCCCTGGAGCCATCTCGAGATGGAGCGGGGCCAGGACCGAGGCCGGGACCGGGCGGCGGCTCATCGCCCCGGGCTCCCGGGAGCACAGGGCCAATCGCCAGCAGTTGGCATGCATGGCCCTGGGGCTGTCTTGTGCTACGTGTGGTCTCTCGGTCCCAGAGTCAGGATGGCCTCTGCTCCTGCTTGCTGTCCCCCCCTCCCCGCATGGGCACAGTGGCCTCCCAGGGCAAGCAGCGGCCTGGGGGCACGACTGCGGGGAAGCGCCAGCGTGCTCACGGGCGGCGGCTCCTCATCCCCCGGAACGCCGGCAGCGGCACGCAGACCTGGGCAGGCCCTGGCTGGGAATTTGAGTACGACTGCTGCTTCTGGACAGCGACGGGGGGCCGGCCCTGGCACCGTGTTGGTGCTGGGGCATCTCTAAGGTGCTGCAGCCATGAAAACAAAGATGGCGCCTAAAGACTGAGACTCGTGGTTCTTCGTCAGGAAAACACCGGAAACCGAGGCAGGGCCCGGCCGGCTGGGCGAATGGGAAGCCGGCTTGGCCAGGAAGAAGGCAATGAGATGCACGCGAGAACGAGAAGGCTTAAAAAGTCGACGCAAGGGGCCCGTCCTGCTCTTTTCTCCTTCGGCTGCTTCAAGAGGAGGGACGCAGCTCTGGTCTCCAGTGCCCGCAGGCCCCCCCACGACGGGATTCCACCCATTTCTCTCACCACGAGAGCCATTTCCAGCTCGGCTGGCAAGTAACCCTGAGGGAGGTGGTGGAAGGGAGTCGTTTTTACTTCTTTTTTGTGTTTTTCAGAGAGACTGAAGGGCTGGAAGTGCTTCCAAAGAAAGAAGGGAGAGACAGATTTCCTACCCTTCCCCCTTGCTTTTTTTCAGCTAGTCATTTAGCTGAGAAGAGCAGTTCCCTTTCTTTTTTTTTGTTTTTTTCCCTTTTTGTGTTTGTTTTTTTTTTTTTTTTCCTTGCGTGCTGGGGGTTTCTCAGTGTAATTCTGGGGTCTCCTGTAGGTTATCCCTACTTCCCTAATTTAAACCCCTTGTAATAAATTGTTCACCTGCTACAACTCTATTCAGTTTTCCGTCACCTTTATTGAACCTGCCCCCTGAATGCTAAAAGGTGGATTAAACCACCACAATGGTGTAGTTTCATTCTTCTTAATTTGTATGTTTATAAATACATCATCACAGAGGGATATTTTTTGATATAGAAGTATTTTTACTTCTATAGCTGTGACAAATACCAGGTTTCAATAATTATGAACTAAATTCTCCATAAGCCTGCATGATGAACGTGTAGAGTAGTTTCCCTGATGCTAATAGAATTAGTTTCTGCTGCTTTCTTTTTATAAAAGTTTCAGAAGGAAACATGTCAATCTTGTGTGATCTTAAGAAAGAAAATATATAGGAGGAGAATGTTTGAGTTTGGCTTTGTAATTTTAGAAGTTAATCCCTTCAGTGTAGAGAAAAACTGAGAGAAAAAGGAGGACAACTGAGACTGACAATGTTCAGGAGCTAAAAAGGGTAATGAAAATGATGAGAATTTTCTAAATGTAACTTTATGTTAAATGAGAATTCTATACTTCTTTCCCTTCTTTTTAATTTTATCAGCAAATATAAAAAATTCTGGAGTATGTTGAATTTCTCTTTAACATTGAAGTTTGGCCAATTAACACACATCCCTAGTAAAAAACCTGTGTTTTGACTGCAAGCATGAAATACCCCTCTAGGCTTTTACAGTCAGAAGTAAGCCTACAGGACAGGTGGCAGCAGTTTACTTACGAACACAAGCTGGAGCTTAGTCTTCAAATACCTGAAACTCCAGAGTGCATTGTAGGTGTATTCTGCTACTATAGAGCTAATGATTGTCATTATGAAATTATTACCAGTTATTTTAGCCCCTGATATTTTCCTATGGCTTTATGTACAGGAATTATTTAAGCGTAGTTGTTCCTGGTCTCAGTTATGATTGCCTATTCCTTATTTTATATCGGATCCATGCTAAACAATGAGCACTAGGGCTGGATGCTTACATCAGAAATTGGCAATTTTCTCCAAATGAAGAGCTGGAGCACTATTTTTATTTGGATTACTTTGATCATTCACAACTCTAATGTATGCAACTGGATTATTGCTGAAATATCAGTTTGATTTCCATTTCCATAGAGACGTGATTCTCATATGCAATGCAGTACGATCATTTACTAGCCCAGATACATGAACATGAATGTATATTAACTATCACTCTTGCTTGATTGTCCTATGAGCTGTCATTAGCTGGATTCCTCTCTGAGCTTTACATCGAGGTGTTCAATACCATATGGTATTTACTTTGGTAACTGAAGGATCATTATATGCAATGGACTGATAAATGTGATGGATGAACATTCAAGTAAGTCTTGTAACTTCTTTCTCTGATCTTTTGTAAAGACCATCATGTTTTTCTTTTACTTCAAGTAGCTAAAGTTTCATGATATACATTCTATTGGTTTACACAAATTAAATGATTGAGCTATATTCTTAGTTAATTTCCAGAAAAAGGCGTGACATCACAGGATAGAAATAAACAAGTTGACAATTTCCCTGCTGTGCACATCAGACCAATGAGCTCTATGCTCAAGAAGTCTGTCTTTGTGGGTCACTGGGTTGCCTTTACAACTTTTTTTCCTAAATATCTGCCTTTGCTGGGAAGCATAGTCCGTGCATCCCGTGATATGTGTATCACTCCCTGTGTTTCTGGTCAGATCTCAGGCAATACTGCTGTGTTGTTTCAGGGCTGGTACTATTTGAAGGAAGTTAGCCTTTTGAAAGGTTTGGAAGACCTTGTTAAAAATTATGAAATCATATATATATAATATACAAACATTATTTATATTAATTTTTATATTTTCTTGTCTGCTCGTCTTTTTTTTTTT
>VXBA01002151.1:58680-128637 GCA_013399895.1 Serilophus lunatus | reverse complement strand
TTTTTTTTTTTGAGATAGTGATTAGACTAATTGAAACAAGAATAATCTCATGGGAGATAATGACATCCTATTTTGAGTTGATAGATGGCACAGCACTGAGGGACCCAATTTCAAACTGTATTTTTTAACTTGACAAGCAGTTGTCATGGAAAACATTTATCTACAAATTTACTAAATGCCTTGGGCATTCAAGGTAAACATGGATAGCTGCAGAGAGAGATTCTACACTAGTTAAACTAGGGTAGAAGATTATTTAACTAATTAAATTATTTCTTTATATGCAACAGTGGGGGTTCTTGATTTTAGTCAGTTGCTCAAATCTCAGTAACCAATGAGTCTATTTTAGCTCAAATTCTGCTAATTATAGTTCTGAGAAGTCATTTTTATGCTCCTAAAAGGCAGAGTTATTAATATTAACATATTAATGTTTATATGCATTGGAAATCTGTTGCTCCTCAATTTTTTTACTCATAGAAGAATTATTATTTTTGGTTTTCAAAGATAGTTGTTTTTAATGCTACCTTACTTTATGTTGAAAATCATAATGTCATATGTAAATTTTTGGAACACTGTGGTCCTAAAAAACATTGGTTTTTTTCAGAATTATTGTTGCTTATTTTTGAGGCAGGTGAAATATTATTAAACAGTTGGTCCTTATGTAAGAATTTTCCCTAAATTAATCTTAGAATAGATAATGAGATCTCCTCTGGGGAAGTGAGCTGGAAATATCATAGAATATATGAGAAGAGGAAACACCTCATGAATGTGTTATATTGTGCTGAATTAGAAATATCATAAAAACTGCAGAACTATCTATGAAAATACTATTGAGTAGAAGTAGAGTTTGCAAAAATTCTCTCCCAGTCTGTGTTTTTGAAAGTCACTTAATGTAGATGTGAATATGTGCTTGAAACTTACTGCTTTTTCTATTTGGAAACTTAAAAAATAATATGATTTAATGGAACCAGGAACCTCTGGGTTTTCTTTTGGTGAGACCTTCATATTTGCTACTGCTGAAACGATATAATTTGGTATGTTTTGTTACTATAAAGACTTAATAAATTCACCTTTTTTATCTCTTTGACAAGCTGCTTTTCAGGTGTTTTAAAAGACATGGTAGTCGTTCCTCCATGTCTGGGAGGATTGCCAGTTGAAGAAATTATATTTGTTAATTAAGCCCCTTAGAATAAATACAGGAGATAAATTTACTGTGACAGAGAAAAAATACTACTGGCTCCTCTTAAAATCCAAGTATAATCCCATGCAAGATTCGATAGTACATAAATGGTGATTATTCACATTGATATGTATTCTTTCATAGTAATAGCAATGTAATTTAAATGAAGACCATTAGAATATTAACTGTAAGTGACCACAAAAATATATATTGTAGTCTGTTCCCACTATAATAGCAATATCCTTGAAAGATATTGAGGCAGCTTTAATTTAATTAAAAGAAATAGTTGTCATAATTTAGAAATCTATGCATGTTGCTTCACAAGCAATAGAGATGATCATATAATTGCAGAATTATACTGGATAAATAATACTGGAAAAATTAATACTATAAAAATTTGTAATGGCACAATATCTGTGCAACAGTCTGTCATAGGAACTAAGGATGGTAACAGCCTTCCTCACCTTTTGCTCAAAAAACCCAAGAAATATTTCCTCTCTAAAAGAAAAAAACAACACCATATATGCTTAGACTCCGTTTTATTTCTTAATCTCTTTAGCCAGGTTGTGTTTGTGACAGTGCTCCTGGAGAGCGAGGAATGAAGAGAAGAGAAACAAAACATGGTTACTCATGAATTTTAATGGAGATTTGAGATAATTAAGTAAAAGAAGCAGTGAGAAGTTGTACATGAAATAAAAGAAATAATGAATAACTTCTGAGGTGTGGAAATAAAAAACTTTTTTTTCTCAGCCTTTGTCTTTTTTCTCTTGCGCTGACTCAAGGCTAATACGTGCACTAATGCTGCTCAGGAATTTTTCCTTTTGTTATTTAGCAAGGTATCAATTAATATTAATTCATAGAAACATCGTATTTTCCTTTGTCCATTCATTTACTTCCTCCAGTATTAAATATGTTATGGGAGTCAAAAGCATTATGAGTACATTTAAGAAAACATATTTCTCTCTTTGTATACATGTATGTGCTTATATATAACTATATATTCCCCTTAGAGATGTTTAAATTTTTCTCTGTCAATTTAGCGGTCAAGCAGTAAGGAAAAAAAAAATAGCATGTAATACACATCATTAGCCATATTCTTTTAGACTTGACAATCTCTGTCCTTAGAGGTTTTCAAGACCTGAGTGGATCAAATCCTGAATAATCTGGTCTGATCTCATGGTTTACCCTGATTTCAGCAGGAGCTTGGACTCCTGAAGTACCCTCCAAGTTGAATTGTCCTAGGATTCTGTGATTCTGCCAATAATAAACTATACAGAGAGAGATTCAGTATATCTGTTTCAATCATCACTAATTGAAATGGACTGTGACTATATATGAACTAATTGGATACTTAGTAAGGAAAAAAATCCCCACTCATAAGCTACAGAACAGATGAGAGAGATGATGCAGGAAATCTCACATAGTTGTGGAAAGAATTCACACATTGTTATTTATTTTTAGCCTAAACAGCACAGCCTGTATATGCTACTTTCCATGGGTTTTTTTCCATCATTGTGATAGCGTTCGGCTTCATTTTAGTCTAATCCACTGCTTGAAAGCAGCAGAGGGTATTTTGGGAGCTGAAACAAAGAGTTCACAACATATATTTCTGGTGCCAGGAATCTGCCTGCCATTAGCTGTAGAAAGGGGAAAAATCCAACCAGTTTTCGGAAGGATGATAATAAGAAAAAACCTCACCCTATTTCCACTGAGGTTTTTGAATCTTTAAAATATTAAGTTTATATTAGGGTATACCTTTGTTTTCTTATGTATTAAGCAAAGCCTTCTTACTAAGAAGGGTGTTAATTTACTATATTTTAGGAATTGAAAACATGATCAGAAATTTTCAGGTTGGGCCATGAACACAAGATGAACAGATGAACAGCAGATGACAGAATTTATATACTCTTGTTTACCTTCTGGTGCTTCTGATGCTGGTCTTATATTCTAATTCTTCTGAATTGATAGATTATGTGATATTTTAAGCCTTTAATATGTATAAACTAGATTGACCTTCTTGCATTGAATTTTTCAGGATAAAAAGTACAGCCTTCATAAGTTATGTTTCCTTCTCTTTCCACCCCCAGGATAATGTTCAGAGTTTCAATTTACTCCAACTCACTGCTTGAGACACAGAACACTTGCTATTATATAAGACACTTCAATTTGATGTGAATTTTCTGTTCATATTAGTTTTCATATTACCTTTCACTGCTTCTAGAGGATCTTTTGTTAAAAGTAACAGAAGAACAAGATAGCAGAGGGATGGGGTCACTGTGTGCTCTTACGGCGTTTGGAAGAGATGATACAGAGCTTTGCAGCATAACATTTCCAAGAAGAATTTGATGTAGCACTCAGTTCCCATAAATACAATTATTTACATGTGTATTTTGATGGCTACACTGATGTTAACTTCTAAGAATGGAGGAGGGGGGGGCTGTGAAAAGGTTACATTAAGAATGATAAAGGTGTCTCTAAGGCTTTGTTTGAGAAGAAAGGGAATAATATGTGGTGATGTAAATGTAGTTAAATGTGATTTATGGATGTGCGTAAACCTTTAAGTCTCAAAAGACTGTTCTCATAACACAGCAAGCTGTACATAACAGACCCGCTAAGGTGCAAGATGACTACAGACATTGCATTAGAATTATGAATTTTAATTTATTATATGTAGAGGACATAATTTTCTTCTGCAGCTAATACACATTAAAATACAGTGTTGAAATGCTATTCTTATTCCTTGATGGATTGATGTCCACAACTTTTGTCCTTGCACCTGCAGTTGTACAGTGATCCTGGAAATCATCCTTTTGTAGGTGATAACACAGAAATATTATAGTAGAGTAAATGAACCCTGCTCATTCTCTAATGTGTGCGTAATATAAAACTAGAGAATAAGAACGCTGCAGAATCCTAAGGTTTGTCTCACAGAGAGGGCAAAAGTCAGTGACTTTTAGCTATCCTTGAAAAGGGCCACTTAATTTTTCCCGTGTTCTCCCACCAGTCATAACACCACAGCTGAAGCAGCAGCTACACTCTCATTACCTGCATAGTCTGCAGTTGTAGAGGAAAAGTAAAGTCACAGACCATGCAAGAAAAGTTAATGATGCTTTATGTAGGATTAACTTGTTTTAAAAATGTAAATATCTTTGAATGACTTTAATTAAAAAAAAAAAAAAAAANTTTTTTTTTTTTCTTCAGATGGAATATACTCACATCCTTTATTAGAATTCTCTTAGAGATGAGATTACTTGGAAAATTTAAATTAACCATGGCAGTAGCACTTTTTTACGCCTTTCTTTTTCCTATTCATCTATCTACTTCCTTATTTTTTTGTTTCAATGGTGAGCAAATAGGCTTAATGAGAGATGGTCTGCAGCTCCTCAGGCTGCCATGACATCTCAATGTCTGTGATGTCAGCAGGTCAGGGTTTGATTTGAGGCATGTGAAAAGCTATTCTGCATTTCATGTTATTCGTGCGCATTGCATGATCATGTGAAAAAAACCTGTTCCTATCTCACAGGTGCCTTACTATTTGTTTCTAGGTTTTGAATACATCTTTAGAAGTGTGATGGGCTTACAGATAGAAGAAAAAACAGATGATCCAGAAGTTTCAGTCTTTTTCAATTGAGCTTAGACATAATTGCATATGTCAGCCTGAGAATATGTGAACATGCTCTCTATGTGTGTCTCTTCTCACAGCCCTTCCTTATCACCACTACAGTCTTCTTTGACCTATTACAATTCTGCATATTTCTTTTTAAAGGCATTATTACAAAAGATGAAAACTAGACTTCCATTTTATTTTTTTCTTGTTGTAACTCCAGTTTTTCATCCTTGCCCCTCTTCTTATGTGCTCTTGAACTTCATGTCCATGCTTGTAGTCTCATTACACGTATCACAGTATCGCAGTATCAACAAGGTTGGAAGAGACCTTAAAGATCCTCAAGTCCAACCTATAATCTAGCAGCCCATCATCTAAACCATGGTACCAAGTGCCTCATCCAGCCTACTCTTGAACACCTCCAGGGTCAGTGACTCCACCACCTCCCTGGGCAGCCCATTCCAATGGTGGATCACCCTTTGTGTGAAAAACTTCTTCCTAATATCAAGTCTAAACCTTCCCTGATGGAGCTTGAGACTGTGCCCTCTTGTTCTGTCACCAGTTACCTGAGAGAAAAGATCGACCCCGGCCTGACTACAACCTCCTTTCAGGTGGTTACAGACAGCAATAAGGTCACGCCTGAGTCTCCTCTTCTCCAGGCTGACCAACTCCAGCTCCCTCAGCCGCTCCTCACAGGGCTTGTGCTCCAGCCCCTTCACCATCCTCGTTGCCCTTCTCTGAACATGTTCCAGTAACTCAACATCTTTCTTATAGTGAGAGGCCCAGAACTGAACAGAGCACTCAAGGTGTGGCCTAACCAGTGCCGAGTACAGAGGAAGGATAACTTCCCTAGTCCTGCTTGCCACACCATTCCTGATGCAGGCCAGGATGCCATTGGCCTTCTTGGCCACCTGGGCACACTGCTGGCTCACGTCAAGTCTCCCATCCACCAGCACTCCCAAGTCTCTCTCTGTCTGCCCACTCTCCAGCCACTCTGACCCCAGCTTATAGCTCTGCATGGGGTTATTGCGACCAAAGTGTAAGAGCCGGCACTTGGACTTGTTGAATCTGACCCCATTGGAATCTGCCCACGACATACTCAAAAGCAGAAATATATATATTTCAAATCAATGGAATTTAATCTAGTTCCCTGAAAAGAAATAGTAAACATGTTTTTAGCAGGAAAAATCCATGTATTCTGGTATTATATTGCCAGCTCTTTTTTTTTTTTTTTTTTTTTTTTTTTTTTTTTTTTTTTATTTTGGTCTTAATTTTTTTTTTTCTTTTCAGTTTATTGCATATCAGGCTCAAATTTGTTTTTTGATTTTTGTTCTTTTTTTTTTTCTGTCAAGTATCAGCTCATTACACAAAACGTATAACTTTCTGTTCAACAATTTCTATGACCTTTTTACTGACTCAGTCTTAATTTTGTACATTCAACTACTGCCACTTTGTTGGGTGTGATCGACAGGTTTAGCTTTTTTCAAACTTCTCCTACCACCTATATCCCCTGACATATTTCTTTACGGAGCGGTTGTTTATTTCTAACTGTTTTTTTTACAATTCTGACTCTTGCAGACAGCTGCCAGATAAACTAATACACCGTGGAATACCCAGCACTAGCATAAGGTCCTCTGTTCCCAGACTTCTATACAAAATAGTTCCAAGGACATTAAAATCAAAAATCCTGTCAAATAGGGGAGGAGTTGTGGCTATTTTAATTTCTCCTTCACAGAGCTGATGTGGTTTTGGTTTGGTTTTTTGGGGTTTTTTTGGTTCAATTTTGCCAGAGAGTCATTGAAATGAATGATTATTTGAATACAGTACATTAATTACTTTGCATAATCAAGGCTTCTGAAATCAGTAGTGATCTTGATACTTATCAATGAGTGCTGTCTGTGTTGTGTTAGTAAAATGAGGAGACCTTAGTCAAGCCAAGGAGTGTGTACTGAACAAACTCACAGCACTTTTCTTGTACAGTAGATAATGTAAGTTAACTACATAAATTTGTTCAAGATTGCATATCAATAGCAGAGATGTGAACAGAACCTCCTGATTTCAAATCCCAGCCGACTGTAACTCTTGTGTCAGTATTGGACTTGTATATAATGTTTTCAACTATCAGTTCTTTTGAATTCAAGTAGATGTATGTCCAATGTAGTTTAACTATTTCCTTTTATTGTCAATATTGTTAACACAGGTATAATGGGTTGTTGCGCTACCTGAGCAGAATACTCATGCATGTTTTGAGGTGGAATAAAAAATCCTTACTAGCACATAAAGTGAAATCCTTACCTTATGCTTTCCTATACTTCTTTTGTAATTCCTATTGAAACTATAGTTTCTGGTTTATCTGGTTCATCATACCTAAATTATGAAACAGTTAATTAATGCTGTTTGGGATCATACTGTGCCTGGAACACACAACTAAGTTTGTGGTGCAGTACCACGGGGCAGTGTTAGTTGCCTTGCGACTGCTTTAAAAACATATAGTCTGTATGCTTAACAATAAGAAAAACTTTTGGGTTATATTGCCTGTATATTGAGTTTCCAGCTCCAAGCTTATGTGAGTGCCTTAAGATAAACAAAAGTCTCTCTTAATGATGCAGCCTATGTTAACTATTGGGTACTGTAAGAGTGTATATACAATGGTGAGCTGGTGTCATCTGAAAAAAATTGACATTTGAAATGTTTGACTTGTTGAACACTTTTAAAGAGAGACAGGAACATGCATGTCTTTCCTGAGACATCTTGTTTTAGTTTTATTTTTCATCAGTTCCCCATAGTAATATGATAGAGTACCTGTCCCTTATGAATCTCCAGGAAATTAGTGACAGCTCTGAAAATCACCCCAATGCTATCACCCCAAAAACACCCTTTGGGGTCTTGGTGGCTCTGTATTGGTGCTTTATGAACACAGATGACTGAATTCCAGTTTATAACTATTTTTGTATGAAAATGAGGGGTGGATACATTTAAACATTCAGGATTGTGAGCATGGGTTACTTGCGTGTACTGTTGCCTTCTAACTGCTTTTGACTGACACTGCCAGCCAGTGGAGGAAGAAGGTAGGAGGCAAACAGGGAAGAGGCAATGTTGCAATTCCTCATTTAGCAGTGATTTTTACAAATGATTCTAAGAAATGTTCTAAAATGCTACATATGTAGAAATTAATATGGTATGCCTGTTGAATTAATAATGCCATATTTTCTGTGTAGTGAAAGCATATTTTCTCTGTATGAAGAGATTTTGCAATATCTATTTTTTCTAATATCTTTTTTTCTATACCTGTGAAATTTGTACATAAAGTCATGCTCTACTGATCAATTCTAGGTAACTAATTTTTGGGCCTGCCTTATTTCTTCATGATTTGGCTGATAAAGGCCATGAGAAAATGTTCACATTAGTGGCCTTTCATGACAAGCTTTGTTTTGGTCTTCAGAGGGCCTGATGACTGCACAATAGTGTCAAAATTGAGTAAATTTGGAATAAAACCAAAATAAGTGAATCTAGGTTTAAACCCCAAGTAAATTCATTCTGTGATCCTCTATTTTTTTACAAGTTAGCTCTTCAAGGTATTAGTCATGAAACCCTCTTCAATATTGTCATAAACTGAAGTGGTGTTTGCTTTTTTCTAGGTCAGTAAAGCTGATAAAAAAAGCTTAACAGTCAGTTCAGATCCATTGCCAGTTTTTGCTTGTTGATTGTAGAGGTGACCAAATATAATGGGCTGGCAGAAGAGAATAAACTCTTACAAAGGCAGATTTTTCCTGCATGTAAAAACAGGGCAATCTGCCATCTTATGAAGAAAGAAGAAAGAGGCAGTTCTATTAAAACAAAAATAACACCAACTCAACGCCAAAACAAAACAATGAAGGGTTCCCTGTGCCAGTGTAACTGTCATTTCAATGGGCAGATATGCAGTTTCCAAGAATAACAGCTTTTATATTGACACTTTCAAACTTGAAGGTGGTCAAAATCTTGATCCAAATCACAGAAATGTGACTTGCAAAAGCCTCCTGCTACTTTTCACGTATGTATTTTCCTGGATGTTAGAATTTTTATCAGAGGACATTATATATGAGTTAGAGAAGTAGTAAATTATTCCATATTAGGTATTACCTAATTTTCTAATGCCATGACCAGTTCTACCTTTTAAGGTAATTGTCTCAGTTTATACATGGGGTAGGGATATACTCTTATTGAGTGAAAACCTTCCAGATACCTAAAAGGCATATTAAACACATCATAGAAATAGATTTTCAAATATAACTAACAAAAATATAAGCAACCAGACTATTTATCTCATTTACAAATTTTTACTAGTATAGAAACCATGACTTGCAAATCATGCTACTGGCAAAAAATAGCTTGCAACAAGCCAATATTGATGCTTTTACATAAGTAATTTGTTAATACTTCCTCAGAAAAGTTCCTTCCCTCAAAAATTTTATTAAAAATTTTTAATACTGTTTTTTGAGCCATCTTAATTTTTCTTACTTAAGCCCTGATGTTGCCTTTTATGGACTAAGCTTTTCAGAAGCACTTCATACCTACTCCTATCACAAGGTTCTTTGTGGTTGCACAGTGAAATACAATTCATGATACTCAACACAGCAATAAGATAATATCAGAACTAAGAGTATTGAACACAAAGTATATTTTCCTTTTCCTTACGTGGTCTATGGTGAAGCCATGGTCATTGACAATGGTGTTTTGGTGTCTGTCATATGGTTAGAGAGTCTGAAAACTCAATGGAAAAAAGCATTAATTATTGATAATTGCTTCACAGAACTTCCAGTATTACATTTCCTGCCTTAATGCATTCACACTCCAATGTGCACTGGTCCCTCAACACCCTCCATAGAACCAAGGCCCGTGCAAATTAAGAGATATTTTCCATGGCTTTAATAGGATCATGGATCCATTTTGCCTGGAGGAGTTTTCATAATCATACCCTGAAGTAGGAGATGTAAGGCTGTGCAAGCCTCTAGTAACTTCAGTTCTTTTGGCTTTTCTCCCCCTTTCTTTACTTTTTATTTCTGTACTTCTAGAAAGGGAAATCTGGCATGTGACTTTACACAATCTGTGGTGTATGGCTTATAGCTTCCCTCAAGCCTTCTTTTTTTAGCATGATGTAGGTTTATGCGCTCATATACAATATTATATACCAGTATTTTCTTTCCTCTCTTATTCTGTGTTAAAGAAATAGAACGTATTAGGTATATGTTCTTTTTGTAACTTCAGCAGGGTCTATTTTTAATGACCAATATTAACAAGTAAAATCCCTTTTTTAGGTCCCTCAGAAAGTCCTTTCTGAATTCCTTCTGCTGGTGTTTTTTTTTTATCTTTTGTCTTGTATGTGCAAGTTCCTTGGGGAAGGGGTCAATTTTGGTTTTTTTTCTTGTTGTTTTTATAATTAAAGTGTATCAGGCACAATGATTAATACTTCAAATTGCTATGGACATACACAAACGCAGCAATAACTCTATTGCATGACTTGCAAAGTATATGAATCTCAGAATATGAACACTGACTTAAAATGTAGGGTTATCCTATATTTTAAAACCTACAAATAGGTCTTTTCTACACTTGAAATTCTTGTTACAGGTCAGAAACCGTACAGGATTCCTTACAAGGTTTCATTGTTCCTAGTTAGACTCCACAGAGTTTGCTGGAGATATTTACAGTGTCCTAGGAAAGAAGTGAAAAAATGTGCACGAAGGATACTGATTAGCGTTTCCCCTTTCTTTTCCTGATGTGGTTTTTATCTGGGTAATAGCATGAAATGCAAGCTGAATTGACACACATCTTTTATGCAGGAGAAAAGACATTATGAGGAGAAAAATTTGAAGAGGAGTGAGATTTAAAGTCTGGTGAGCAACTATCTCTGTGTTTATTTATTTCATAAATATCCTTTTTCTCTTTCAAAGTCAATACCATGGTGGTGGTTCCCATTTTTAATTTTAGGAAGAAATAGCTCCCTTTGCTTTTCATACCTGTATGGTTCAGGAGCTCTGAGAACTTCGCTTTTGCAAATACAAATTTGGAGGTGTTTCTGTATTCTCCTTGATCAGAAGCACTGATTATTTTGCAGTGTGTACTTTAAATAAATTATCCTTTTTTTAAATAGTTCAGTGTACTCTCCCAGGAGGTTTGGTGCTGGCAGATAACATGCATCTTTTTTGAGAGATTATTCTATCTATGTAAACTATAGATTTTTGTTTCAGACAACAGATTTATAAGGATACATAAGTGCTATTATTCAGGTTCTGAATGCATTTTGAGAAACTGTGACTTGTAAGGAGAGACGCTTTTTGGTTTTCATGCCCTCTCCATCAATTTGATTAAATACTATTCACGCTGGTTTTTAGAGTACTTAAAATGTATGAGGATGACCACTTTGGTTTTGAATTATGTAGCAATTGGTAAACTGACCTATATGTATCCAATCTTAAGATTTATTAAATTATACATAATTTCCATTGAATTGGATTTACATGGGAGAACTTTGTCTTCAAAGGTAAAACCTGCTTAAAAGGTACATGCAACTTGTAATTCAAATCAAAAACAGCAGGTCTAAAAATAGATATTTTATCAGTTTAACTTTGGTTACAATTTTAGTTCATTTGAGTCATGATTCATCAGGAAAAAAGCTGTTTACTTTGGAAAATAGAGATAGTAATTAACTAATGCAAAGGAGTTAGTAAATCATAAATGCACTTACAGTGTTTACAATGCCAATCTTTATTTGCTGTGTAACTGTAGAATGCAGCCTACTTGGCTTACCTCTGATGTTGTCTCCATGAATAGTTTTTATTTCTCATGATTGTAACCCAAGACTGCCATCAGACAATGTCTTAGCTCTCATTTCTCTTCAACCACGCTGAACTGTTTTTGTTGCCAATGAGGCTGTATTTCCCAGCAGAATCCCGCAGAGGTTTGCCAACCAAGGCAGCAAGATGACAGGTGTAAAATGTCTGCATGGAAACTATGAAACCAAGTACTTAACTTGAGTATTGCATTTTAGTTCTTACTGCATAAATATTTTTAATTAGTCTCAGTCCTATATATTGACAACTTTTATGTAGGTTTTTGTTCATCAAACAGTAGTTTGATATTTTGATTTCTCTCCACTAGATAATTTTGCAAGCCTTGTAATTTCTGTTACTTTATGTCTAGAGAAAGAAATAAATATTTTATAATGAGGATAATTTTCCAGAGTAAGGTATGCAGCTGGCAAGGTACTATTATAGTTTTCATACACATAGCGGGTACCTAATAGGTCTAAATGTTTAGTCTTCTTGTGGATTTGCTGAATAATTAATGGATAAAAAGTGGATCTGTAGTAGTACAGCTCATTAGCATCTTTCTCAGGTATGCATTTCTCCTTTATAAACACCTATATTGTGAAAGAGTCCACAGTTACAGTACACAGAGTTAAGAGAGGCTGCCTTCTAAATAGGCCTCTTCAATTTTAATGACTTGGAGGTCATCAAGCTGCAAGCACACAAGTGATTGTTGCGACAAGCCACATGGAATCAATGTTCTGAAATACAAAAAGACCTTTTATTGCTTTTTAATTTATTTTTAAAGTTCTATTAATTTTATTTCCCTGACCAAATGAGGGGCAATAGATAAAGTCTGCAAATACTTTGTTCAGGGAGGTGTTAATGGTCATAAGTTACCAATTTAAGGTCTAAAGTATGACACAGAAGTCTGTAAGCTACAAAGCCTAGGAGTATTAGAGAAGTTGTTGTTATAAAAATATATATTTTCATTTTGTAAGGAACTACTTATGGCATGATTCAAGATAGATAACTGGCAGATACTGATAGATGATTAGGGTAAATGACTGCCCTGATCCAAGGCAGTTGTGTTGGGGCAACCCAACAAAAATACAGGCTGAACAGATTGAGATTAAGAGCAGCCCTAAGGAAAAAGACTTGGGGGTGTTGGTTGACAAGAAACTCAATGGTAATGTGCTTTTGGAGCCCAGAAAACCAAGCATGTCCTGGGCTGCAACAAAAGCAGCATGGCCAGCAGATCAAGGGAGGGTATTATCCCTTTTCTATTCTGCTCTGGTGAGACCCCACCTGGAGCACTGTTCAGCTCTGGAGTCTCCCACAAGAAAGATGTGGATGCATTGGAGTGAGTCCAGAGGAGACCATGAAGATGATCAGAGAGCTGGAGCACCTCTGCTATGAGGACAGGCTGGGAGAGTTGGGGCTGTTCAGGTTGGTAAAGAGAAGGCTCCGGAGAGAACTTCCAGCAGCCTTCCAGTGCCTAAAGGGGCTCCAAGAGAGCTGGAGAGGGACTTTTTGCAAGGTCATGTAGTGATATGACAAGGGAGAATGGCTTCAAACTGACAGCAGGCAGTTTTAGATTAGATACTGGGAAGAAATTCTGAACTGTGAGGATGGTAAGGTTCTGACACAGGTTGCCCAGAGATGCTGTGGTTGGTCAATCCCTGGAAGTGTTCAAGGCCAGGTTGGATGGGAGGATGAGCAACCTGGTCTAGTGGAAGATGTCCAGGCATATGATCCTTAAGGTCCCTTCAACCCAAACCATAGATGGTTCTATGACGAAATTCAAATAGGAGTAAAAAGGCTATCTTGTCATAAGACTACTGTTGGGAAGGAAGAGAATATTTTCTGTTTCAGTCTGGTTATCTTCTAATTTGTTGGAGATTGGTCCCCACAGATATGATAATCATTCTACTCAGCAGAATTTATTCAGCACATGCTAAACAAAAACAACTTTCAAGAGGATGCCAACAGCACATTAAGTCCATGTGTGTAGTTGTATGCATATGTTCTAAAATTAGAGATTTGCACCTGAACCTTTCATTAGAGTATTTATGAAACAGACTATCTCAATTTTTACCAGCCTGAGACATTTTAAAAGCAAATAAGGTAATATGAAGGGAATACAACATTTTTTTTTTCTGGGAAAAAAATAGTCCTGCGATTTTTTTGTTTCTGCTAAATTAGATTTGAAAAAAATAAGAATAAGAATGCTTTGGGAATATATAGAATACAGTATTTTATATTTTAAAGCAACAATAAAATATTACATTAATAATAATAGCAATAATGAAAATTAAGAGTTTAACATCTACAGTTTTACACTAGCTTCAAAATGCCGAACTAATTTTTTTTTTCAAACAATATTTTTTCTGATAGAATAAATATCTAGCTCATCACTCAGCTGACTCATTTTAAGATTGATTTTTAGTTGCTCTGCTTCTTTTCCATAGCATTTATTTAATAAAATGTTTACACCACACTTGACACATAAATCAAAAGTAAAGCCTACACACTTTGATATTCATCTCAAAATAAGAAGGATAGAAAGGTTTTATATCAAAAGAACAGGGATTATGCTTCTCTCATCAATAAATAATATTTATTACTCGGACTAATTGGAGGATGCATTCAAAGGAAAATTGGAAAAAAAAATGTGGAAGAATAAATGCTTGAGAGGAAATTCAGAGGAAAGGATGTTCAGGAAAGCAAAGTTTCTTCAAGTTTTACCATTTTTTTATCTACTTCAGGTTTTTTCCCCCTGGAGCTGTAGATAGTACAATGAAGGCCATACATACTATTTAAAATTAGAGAATATTTTGAGTTGGAAGGGACCCACAAGGACCATCAAGTTCAACATCTTAAATGAATGACCCATATGGGGATCATAGTAGTAACCTTGGTGTTATCAGCACCATGCTCTAACTAAATGTGCTATTTTAGTTCCCCTAGTTCTGTGGGTCCACATTTCTTTCCTTATGGCAAGAGAAATACTTTGGCTAAGGACATGTTGATGCAAGAAAGAAGGGATTAAAGGGGCTAAATAAAACTGTGTCTTACCATTGAGAAATTTTAGTGATCTAATAAAAAGTTGTCAAGGATAAGCCTCTTTTCAGATTGCAAGATATGCAAGACAAAAAGGTTGCGCACATCAACATTTGATCTTCAGCAGAATATAAAGCATAAGAAGAAGCTAAAGAACAGAAACATTTAATACCAGTACTAGCTGTGTGTTCTTTTTAAGTGTCATTCTTACCGTTATTTTTATTGGGTTTTTTCTTTTTATTTTTTTCCCATTTATTCTTGCCTCAGGCTGTGCAGCTAGGCTTTTTAACCCTGTGGCTCCTACAGTTAGTAAAAATTCCTGAGGGAGATTTTCCCCAGAATATAATGCAACCAGAAGCTATTGCAGAGCTGCAGGCAGCTTCTTCAAAAACAAGACAGAATTTGTTAGTCAACTGGAATACAACATGTGAAGCCTCTAGGGCAGTGTTGCTTAGTCAGTTGTGAGGAGATGTAGATTTCAGTTGTGTTGGCATACCTGCTAAATGCAGAACAGTGCATCTCTGCTAGAAAGATCTAGGAATATACATAACTGACTATTTTTTTCCCCTTGTTTTGTGCCCTGAAAACATGGTCCACATTCAGGTGACAAAATATTGTCAGATTTCTAGAGAAGGCAAAATTTTTTTACCTGGTACTGTGTGATCTGAAAGTAGTTCCTACAAAAACATCTGTGAAATGCAGTCCAGATAAACAGCACTTTTAAGTCAGACAACTGCTGCTTGCATTCTGTGAGACCTGAACACTCTACTTGCATATCTTTCCTTAAAAGTAGCACGATGTCATTAATGTGCTCCAGGAAAATGACATTTAAGACAGCAAAATGTGACAGGAGTATACTGAAATTTTCTGAACTGAGGTCCCATACCTGTGCTCCTACCTGTGCTCTTCCTTGTTTACAAAAGATTGAGATGCTGCCACTGTTTCAAAACTCCCAGGAATAACTATATGATGTACTATGGACTTGCTGTTGAAACTGAGTTATTACCTTTGGATGAAGATCAGAGAGGACTGTATTTACATGTGTCAGAATATAAGGGTGATCCTGTATTTTTGTCTTTCTCTTTGAACATGGTTAATGTCGAGCAAATGAGTATATCTAAATGCAAAACCCCAATGGATTTATTGTCTATCGATTTTTTTGTTTTAAGGTGTTATCGGACTTTACATCTGCAAATAGTGGTTGCTTTGATGTACAATTGTATGGTGCAAACACCTTTTAATCTGAGATTTACAGACAATTAGTGATAGGATTTCATTTTGAAAAGTGTTTTTTGTAGAGATATTCACAGAGAAGATTTGTATCTTTTCTATCTGCAAAAAGTTAAACAAGGTTGCGATAAGAAAAACTAAGTAATAATTGCAATTACCATCTCAACATCTTCCAAGACCTGTATTGAATCTAGGAGGGGAAAAGGCTAATGAGAAAGTGCATTGTTCCAACGGGTCTTTGCTTTCTCAGCTATAAGATTCAGGATAAGTACCAGTAACACCATTGTTCTAACATATTCTAGGTTGCATCATGTCATCCAGCAGTCGTGGAGAAACTCTGTTTATCATGACAGAATCCCATCTTGCAAACTGATTAACCCAAACTTGTCATCTCCTATTTATGTCCTGTGTTCTAACATTGGTGTTTCACAGGTCCTGTTGTCAAAACTTGGCTACATCTGAGTTGCTGCTGTATTCAAATCAAGAATGTTTCGGGGCTTGTGTGTGAATTCCTTCCAAAGGTACAGTTAAAACCAGGAAAGCCCTCTTTCTCCTCAGCATTAAGTTGAACCACATGGCCAGCTCCATTATATTGCTACTCTGCCAATTGATGTGGACAAGAACAAATTCCTACATAAGCACATTGACTGCAATGTGATTTCCTCAAGTTGCTTACTAACAATATAAAAATGAGAACAGCATGAAAGTGTGCTATTAAAACTGCCAACTGAAAGCATACTCCTGACTTTCAGGCATTACATACATTCTGCCCTAAAGGCGTGCTTCTCGTAATTCAAGGGACTAACATTAAATGCTGTCAACAAGAGTTTTTGTAACCAGTAATTATTTCTGACTTTACTTTAGGCAGCTTTGTATGGGCTTGTTAACTCTGCTAGTTCTACCATTATGTATTTCAGGATATTTTAACTTTTGTATACTTGCTTTTCAATTACTGTTTTAAATGCAGAGTTGTCACAGTAGCATGCCTATGAAGTACAAAGTATTGAGCATGAAGTTTAGCTGGTGGGGTTTTTTTGTTGTGTGTTTTGGGGTGTTTTTCCTCCTGATTTTGGCTTTTTGTTTGTTTGTTTTCTGATACAAGGAATCCTAACACAGTTCTGGTCATCGAATTTCAATTCAGAACCGCTGTTCACAAACCTTGAGAATGGTTAGATATCTAGAAAATGTCACCAGCAAAGAAAGATTTAGCAAAGGGATTGCTTTGAAAAAGAAAAACTATAAACAGAAATTGTTTGGCATTCTGAATTACATCTTTTTTGAAGCTGTGGAAATAGATTTCTTCCTCTCCCCAGCCATCTGCATCTGAAGTGCCAGTAATAGCTATTACTGGATATATCAAGGCCCTTTGGGAAAAGACCAAACATTTTTAATTTCAGAAATTTATAATGTGATCTAGTTAGACTCTCCCTTGTTTCTTAAGTATTCCCTGAAGACATTACTCAAATGTATTCCCCTTGTAAAGGAGGCTATGAAAGGCCCTTTCCAGCACAGTATTCCAGACTTGTCTCTGAACGGTTGAAATGCAATGATTAGAACTCAGTAAATGAATAAACACTGATGTGGGATGTGTGAGCTCTGCACAAAAATTTTCATAAAGAGACGACATTCCACTTCATCATATCCTCAGCACACAGCATAGTGATCAGCTGTTCTGTGAGAAGAGTATGATTTTGCAGTGAGTGAAGGAAAGAAAGATGGGAATAATACTATATTGTGGATATATGTCAGTATGTTATGGTTATATACTGCAGTATGAAGACATTAGATATCACTAGATATCAGTGTAATTTCTTTGCTAAATAAGAGGAAGTCTGCCACGAAGCAATTTCATTAAAAATAGGCCTAAGAAACCCCTGCTTAAAACTGTGGCACATAACACAATATAAATGCATGCAGAGATGGTTTTTAGATACCTAATGAAATGTCTTCTTTCCTGAAAACAGTGGATTTTATTTCTGGAGCACGATTCCGTTAAACTTCAGCTGTGTCAGCACTTTTCCTTTTGATTTAAAATTTGAGTTGCATCCATTTTCAGGCTGTAGAACTATGAACAGACAAGTTGACAAAACTATAAGAATTCAAATTTTTGTTAACATTTAGTAATGATAATTTAATAATCCAGTCTCATCATAACATAGAGATGCAAGCCTTTGCAGTACTGTCCTGCATTATTGAAACCCACTGATCGTTTCTCTTACTCAGCTGGAGTCTCACAGCAATCTTGGATTCTGTAATGGTATCATTCATCTGACCTATCTCAATACTTTAGAGTATCAGCAACTGTTATATATACAACAAGGTATATTTTGTCTTTCTTGGCCTCCTTTGTCTCCTTGTACCTAAAACAGTATTAGTTAATTCAGCCTGTGTGCAAATTAACTGCCATATAATAAATAAAACATTAAAAATCAAACAATGCAGTCAAGAGCAGGCCCCTGATCTGGTATAAATCAGTATGAGCCTTTTAGATTTGTCCATTTTTGCTAATCGAGGTACACGTGTGAAATTTAGGATACCAGCAATTTGTTGCAAGAAGTAAAATAATCTTAAAAGAAATAGGAAGATTTATTCTCGAACCAGTGACTGGCTGGAGCATAGAGTTACGTTATGGATATGATGGCTGAGTTGACTACATGTATATGTAATATCTCAAAGTACAATATATTCTAATATTAGCAAATTGTTTTTCTTCCTGGTGTTGCAGCTGAATTAATCAGTAAATGGGTAATTTTTATCTTGGCACTTAACTTAGTGTTTATAAACTAGGAACTATTGCTAAAACATACATTCTCTTACCTGTTTGTCTAGAACAATCAGTGATTTCCCTTTTGTTTTACACTGAGATTTTTGTCTCCTCCATAGAATGTTCCACCAACTTACTTGGACAGCTCTAAATTATTTATGCTGGACATATAGAGTCAGGATATTTGGGTTAGATACACTTACTAATGTTATAAATAAATTATTTTTGGTTCATGTAAAACTTTCTGCACCGGTAATTTATTTTTTTTCCATCCTACATTTTCTATGCCTCATACTATAACTACACCAGCTTAAAATGTGTGAAAGTAAAAGCTATTACGCTCAAGAGTTATAAAAGTTCCTTTATCTCCCTAAGGTTTGAGATATCCGTTGGCAGAAGGAGCTGTGCATTTCTGTTTGGATCAGGTGGATCAGAAAATGTAATAAACGTATACAGCCAAATATTCCTAAAATAAATATATTTTAAAGTCTGAACACACAAAATAAGAGTCAGTCTTTTTTGTTAAATAATGCCTAATAAAATACATCTTTTGTCAAGGCCACTTTTCCCTGAAACTTCCATGCCTGGAGTGACTTAGCTTGGTCTCTGTCTCAGTGCAGTGCCTTCAGAATTTGATGAATGCACCCCAAGACAGAGCCTGGTCATACGATGTTGTACTGCAGCACCACAACCATTTTATGCATTTGGATAAATAAATGTAGAAGCTGACCACGTAAGCATATATGTATTTTTAGATACAATTTAAAGTGGGCAATATTGGACTAGTGCTTATGGCCATCAAGAGAATACACTCAGAGAGAATTAATACACAAAACTGGTAAGAACTGTAATTCAGGCAAAATACCATGTAGTTAAAGTGACAATGGACCTTATGTTTCCTACGAGACTTCAATCGACACTGAAGAGATTGCTTTTACTGTTTCAGTGTTGCTTTCTCTGAAGGCTAGGGATTGGCATGGAAAAGCAACAAACAGCATTCCAGTCTCTCTGAATAATATTCATTCATGTGGTTGTCTAAGCCTCTTATAGCAGTTGCTCAAATTTTGTGCTGAGGCAAGGGAATGAGGATGCTAAAAATGGAGAAAAGAGATGTAGGGAATAACAGTGCAACATGTAAGATCTTGTGGGTGTTAAGGTTAGAAAAATAAAAGAATGTGATTAGACATGATTAATCCTTGTTTCTGAATGCTGCTTTTAGATATAAAATTATTAGCAAATACATTGCTGTATATGGCTTATTTTGGTTTACAGGGGATTGGTTAAACTTATTCAGTCTCCAGTCCACTGACTTGATTCTTGGCTATTTTCCTCGAGTGCTGAAAGATACCACAATATGAAGAAAAACAGTGTCAAGAAAGAGAATACAAGAGCAGAAGGCAGAGGAAAGGTCTGAAAGCCTCTGAAATCAGACAAGTCTGATAACCCAGGACTGAAAGAAAAGGGAAGCACTCAAAATGCATCAGAACAGGAAAAAAGAGAAAAAAGATGCAGAATATAGAAAAAGTCACATTAAAAATACAGAAGAGTAAGTGATGGGAGAAATAACCTAGCAAAACCAATAGGACTAGGAAAAACTAACACAGTACATATAGAGAGATGAATACACTCTATATGACCAAATGGACACAAAGAGGCAAAAAATGGTGCTGATATTTATCAGGAAAATCTAGGACTTTTTCTAATTTGGGGTCAAAGATGAAATACACATAAATATATATTCCTTTAAAAGTTAGAAATCCATAACATTTTACCTATTGAGAGTAATGCACCCAAAAGAAATATTCATTCTGTATAAAGTCATGACATGATGTAGGATTGTGGAAAATATCCTACATGTTGCACAGTAAAGAGTGGGAAGAATATAATTTGATGGTATAGTTAACGAAACCAAGATCTTTTTATTGGACAGGACAGATTGCTGTTTTCTATACAATATCTGTGAAATTGCTGGTGGATTTGGACTTGTTCCTAATAGGACTCTGTCTATATCTCAAGGACAGCTATCATAAGTTGCACTGCTGAATAACAGTGGTGACCAGGAGAAATGACAGTATTCAGGAAATTTCGGCACTGCAAATGTTAGGGTAAATAGAGCTATTCTACATCAGATGAAGAATAAATTCCATCAAGGACTGTTTTTTCAGATAACCTAAGTGCAGGTAGTAGATTTATTTATTCACTTGCAGCCACATATGTGTGTAGGAGGAAACACACATAAAAAGCAAAACTTTTCCTGTCATTAGTAAGAAAGGAATTAAAAACTGCTATCAATGATAGAAAATATCTTAAAAAGTAATTGTGAAATATTATGGTTATTTCCAAGGATTTGACAATTACATTAATTTTTAATAATAGTTTATGCCATTATGAAAAACTTCATGCATTCTATGGATGCGTAATTTTGTTTCCTATTTGATAGCACTTACATGAGAGATTGTACTTACAATATTGCTATTACTCCAAGAAGTGCATGCTGTTCCCCAGGAATCAAAGAATATGGCCCTAAATGGAAATTAAGGAACTCAAAAAAAAGAAGTGTTAAGAGTTTCACAGTTCTTCCTGTAAGCATATTTGGGGATGATGAAGAGGAAAAAACTCCTGAATGGCAAAGGAAGTTTCTCCAGTGTCTCTGCTTCTTTAGAGGTATCTGTTGCAAATATTGACCTACACTATCTCTTTAGGTTTGTGGGACATATTAAATTGCAGAATAAAACTTGTAATGGCGCTTGTCTTAAATAAAACAAAAAACAGACCTCTCCTCTTGTGATCCCATACTTCCTACATTTAGTCTTTATGGCCATGCTACAGTTAGGCTAAAATTTATTCCTCAGAATTGCACAGAGCTGTTCAGTTTATGGAGAACCAAAGCTACCCTTAAAAGCTGCAATTAGCCTTTTTTGGAAGCAGAATAGCAGTCTGGATGGATTGTTTTCTTGTTCTGATATGGCAGTTCTGGTTTTGTATTCAACAGGATTTAATTCGTTCCAATGTCATTCTTCTTGCCTAGAGTTTGCTTTTTCCATTAGAGCTTGCGCGTTAATCTTTTGTGGTTGGAAAATAGCAAGTAACTTGTGAAGAGTTTTCCATGAGAAAAGATGTATGCTATGTTTATCTTGCCTTGCCAGTGCATTAGTGAACAGCTTTTTGTCCTTTCCAGAAACCTTTCAGTAAGTGGAGTGTCAATGATTTCAGTGTTGGCAGTGTCTTTTTAATGTCATGCAATGCATCTTAGGCCCAACTGACAGAGTAGTTGTCACTTCTGCAGAGTGAGTTTCTAACATGGTAATTTATGAACCAGGATGAGTTGAAAAATTATAAGATTATGTCTTCAAGGCTGTGATCTAACTCCTCTATCTCTCTTCTCCAAAAGGATTCCCTCTCCAAAGGCTCTCATTTGACTTCACCTATACAGATTCAATTTGGGTACTTCCATTTATGTACAATTCCTAACAACATATAAAGTAGACATTTCTGTGCAAAGTTCTCTTTATTATTATTTCAGTTTGGATCAAAAACATGCTTTTGAATTAAATCTTGTGATTTTTCCTACTTCCAGTGTTTTGGTTCAAGTTGTGGAGTGGCTTCGGTATGCAGGAAACACACAGGAACATACTTAATGCATTGCAGCTGAAAATGATGATTCATCTATGTTACTAGACCAAAACTTTTTGCAGATAAACCCCTTTTAAACATGCATAAATACACATGTGCCAAAAACATATGAAATGCTTAACAAAAAAGCATTTTTCTTAAAGCAGTGGCAGTGTGACTCTTTAAGACTTAATTTGTTGTGACATTGCATCATAAACTGCATCAACCTGTTCTGGAGTTCCAGAACAAGAATAATCTGCTCTCCATAGAGATGTATTCACACAGATTTACTGTGACTTTTGGAGCAGCCTCCTCACATTTGTATTGATGATATTGCAAAAGTTTCTCATTATGGTGCTTCCTTTCCCCAAAATAATCTGACATTTGGCAGAAGTTTATTATGAGATGACAAAGTTTGAATCCAGTATATTTTTCAGTTCTATAACACCTACCAGCCAGTCAGCTTCCATTTGTGCCATTTTTACCACAGGAAAAGCATGGCATAGTTTACATGCAAAGGCCCTGTTTCTTGGTCAATTCAGGGACATAGGGACTGGCTTGATCCAAGAAGGTTCACCATAGTAGAAGAAGAAGAAGTTGCTTCTATTGTCTCCCTCCTTCTTGTATTTGGAAAGAGAGGGGACAGCTGTGATGTATAATCTTCCTCTAGTATTTCTCTGGACAAGCAATACAAGGTCATGCTGCATCAGATTCTTCTACATCTGGACAGCTAAAATCTGCCATCCAGACCTTGCTGTGAGGATGTTTACATACTCAAAGTCTTCAGCAGTGTTGTATCACTGCCTCTGTTTCTCACCAATTTTGTCTTTCCATTTGAAAGTTTTTAGTAAGTGGCTGCTGCAAACAGAATTTCAATTACTCATCGATGGTGGGGCAACTAGGGTCATCCCAGCACATCCAAAAAAGAGTCAGTTTTCATAGTTACTGTAAAAGTGGCTTTTTCTTTTCTTGTGAATGACTCATTAAAAGTGGAGGCTGGCTGTAACAAAAATACATATGGTTCCCATGGCTCATTCAGGCAAAAGTGTGAATTAATTTTACTAAAAATGTTGTTTGGAACTATACTGTATTTCTAAACAACAGTCCCATGAATTCCATTTTGCTGTCTTCTGTAGAGCAAAGCTGACAAGAACAATTTCTGGGTAGGCTAGATGACAGAATAAACTTTTCCCTGAAAAGTTCCAGAAAGCTGGCATTAACTTTATTGCCTAACATACTTCTTGCCTCCCACCTTTAAGCTTTAAACCGTTGAAATTCTTGATGTCTACTTGATACCTAAATATATGGAGCCGGTCATCTTGACTGTGATCACATGGCACATACAGGACAACCAAGGGATCAGGGTGAACCAGCCTGAGCTTAAGGAGGACCAGTAGTGTCTGAGCAACCTGATCTGCTTTTATGACCAGCTCACCCATCTAGTGCACAACAGGAAGGCCGTGGATGTAGTTTACCTGGACTTCAGCAAAGCCTTTGATGGCATCTCCCACAGCATACTCTTGGAAAAGCTGGCAGCCCACGGCTTGGACAGGAGCTCTCTTTGCTAGGTTAAGATCTGGCTGGATGACTGGACCTGGAGAGTGATGGTGAATGGTGCTACATCCAGTTGGGACTGGTCATCAGAGGTGTTCCCCAGGGATCACTGTTGGGCCCAGTCCTGTTCAAGGTTTTTATTGATGATCTGGAGGAGGGGATTAAGTCTGCTATTAGCAAACTTGCAGTTGGCACAAAGTTGGGTCAGGCTCTTGATCTGCTGAAGGGTAGGAAAACCTTGTAGAAGGACCTGGACAGGCTGGATCAATGGGCTGAGACCAATGACATGAGGTGCAACAAGACCAGTTTCTGGATCCTATGCTTTGGTCACAATAGCCCCATGCAGTGCTACAGGCTGGGGGCAGAGTGGTTGGAAAGTGGCCCAGTGGAAAAGGAGCTGGGTGTGGTGGCTGAACATGAGCCAGCAGTGTGCCCAGGTGTCCAAGAAGGCCAATGGCATCCTGGTCATAGGTTGTACTTGGTGATCTCAGAGGTTTTTTTCTAACCTTATTGATTCTGTGATTCTGCTAAAAAAGTATTCACAAAAACTAAGAAAGCTTATACTTTCCAGAATGTAAATTCAGTAAGTTCTACACAAGGACCTCGAGGTTTATTTTTGTAACTGCAACACTGTTGTATTGCTAAAATGGCAAATCTTTTTCATGATTTTTCAATCTTTTCATTGTGATTTTTAAGGAAGACAAATGTTTATCAATTATGTAATGCTGAAGTCTCCCTTTATGAATGATTTTGTTGTTTTTTGTCTATCCTTTGTAATTAATAAGGCTTTTTTACTAGAAAGTAGAAAATGGTATTGATAATGTTCTGCAGTTGTACAGCTTTCATTATGGTGATCCAAAGACACTGTATGAACGTAGATGTGGTGCACCCTTCAACTGTAAGAAAATATTTTATAGAAGAAGAGAATGAAATAAGATGCTTCCACCATTAGATCATTTGTGATCATTAGATCATTAATGATATATCATCTTACCTGTTGTTTATTCACATCCATTTCATGGGAGAATAAAGTTGCTAAATCTCTAAAAGTAGTTCATTTAGTCTCAGAATATTTGAAAATGAATGCTTCTAGGATACAATGGGACATACATCTGTGCATGCACAGGACACTCAGCATTGCTCAAACTCCCCATCGCTTAAACTTGTTTTATTCGAGTAGCAAAAAGTGATATTGAAGGAAACATTGAGATTGTTAATTGGGTTTCTGACAAATTAATGTGTGTCTGCATGTGCTGGAACATAGCTAATGCCATGTCATGGCCAATATTCCTCCCGTGACTATAAAAATGAAAATCAGGTGACAATCAGTCTCTCTCTTATGATAGCATCTCACTAAAGCATTTCCAGTAAAATATTTTGGAAAGGACAATTATTTGCATAACTTCATTTTACGAAATACTGTTAATAATTTCCTAAATTTTGTTATACAGACATGGATAAAATTTAAAGTGAAATAAGAAGGAGAGTTGGTTATTTGAGTCATTAGCAGTGTTCTGTAAGCTAGTTTTGAGTAATAAGAATATGTTGGTTAAGTAAATCAATGTCTGTTAAATATTGCTGAAGTTAGTGCTTTCAAAGTTCTCAGTACAGAATGCTGCATTTCCGAGGCAATACATATATGAGGTCATGGTAGATATGAATTTCAGGCTTAATAGATCTCAATCATCTGTTGGAAAGAATTTGATGCTGGTTGAGTGAATATATACATTTGTGATAAAGAAAAAGAATTGTATTCCTTGTAGTTCCTCAGCTGAGTGTAGAGAAGTAATGGATAGCTTCGTGCTTGCTATCTTGGCAATCAGTTTTTCTGGCAATCACTGTCCTCACTTAAATCCTTGGTTGTTACAAACCTTTCTGGATGTATATATATTTTGAGTTGTGAATGTTTTAAAGTGATAGTAATGCATGACAGATCTGTGGTATTGTAAAATAATGTGTTTTTTCTTAGTCTGTGTAGTATAACACACGAAATAAAAAATCAGGGGCAATTTAATAAATTCTGCCTTGGTACAAGCCAACCTCCATGAAGCAGTTATAAAAACAAGGAGATGAGTGTGCAACTTCATGTTATCTATTAACCAACCTATTAATTAACTGCTATTGCAGACTCAAACTATAAGACTGAAATCTTACCTGTTGCTTACACCTCTAAATGGAAGGAGGTGAAAGGAGGAAAACTACATTGTTTCATGGGCTCTCCCACTTTTCCTGTCCTGAACATATTTGAGACTAGCTACTGTTCTATAGATCAGACAGATGTGTCATGCAAGGGAAAGTGTCTGACCAAAGCACATTTCAAAATAATGACTTCCTAAAAGCAGTAGAGGAACCAGCAACTAGTTCAACCAGTTCAATCAGTTCTCTGTGTTAGGAGCAGCCGAATGGAGTCTGTGACACTCCTTGGGAACTTTGTGCCTTCTTCAAATGGCATGAGAGGAGAAATGGAGAAAGGAATGACATAAAAGTAAATGCCTTCATGATCCTTAGCCCACACAGGCTGTATGTATTTAAATAGGAAAAGATTGCAAGTCAACATTTGTCCAATCATTCCTTGTTGAAAACTTGTATTTTCTTCTCACATATGAAAGAGACATCATTTTTAATATCACACACCTCAAAGTCACTCATCAGCTTCGGAGTCAGTTGAGGTAAAATGTGGCAGATGTCATCGAGTTCAAATGTAGAAAAACTTTGCAGTTAACAAGCACACTGACATTAAAAGTTTTGCTATTGTTTAAGAACAGCAGCCAAAAAAGCTTGTTCTTGATGATGTGTCATGGCATTAGTTTAACTCAGCGTGGAAGTTTACTTATTCACTTATTTTTTACCAGGTTACCTAAGTTAGAAGACAACTTTTCTTTGAGTAATTGTACATGTCTTCCTTGCAATTTTGAGACTTGGAAATGGCATTGATATGCTAAAGCAAGTCTGCAACATGCACCTATACAATTCATCATAAAAATATAGCCTGATAGTAGTTTGCAGATCATCAGAAAAATGACAAGAGTGATTTTTTATTTTTTTTTACTTCTTATCAGCTGTGGACAAATATAATTACAGTAACTTAGGGAAGCCTTAGAGGGACTGAAACTTTTTAATATTCTGACTAGGAGATTTCTCATTGATTTTAAATGATTAAAAAAAAGTGAATTCATTCATTTGTTCTTTTATTGTTCCTGTGCAGAAATGGATTAAAATGTTATTTTAAAATATTGAAAAGGGAGTTGCCACACTTTCTGATTAACCCTGCAAGCAATTTCAAGTTAATGGGTTCTATGTGATCTTAGTTTTCCTTTTAATTAAATGTGAAGCACAGTGTTGTGAATTACAGCCAGTGTAAGTGGCATGGCACCATGTGAACCTTTGGAAATGCTCTAATAGTGCATTTAGTTTGGTTTATTGACACACAAAAAAGCAGCTGGATTTTTTTTGAATGTGTATTTGAAATGCAATTTTTTTGAAAACAATATCGGCAGAAGAGAGTATATTTTTAAAGGGTTTGACAACACAGCTTTGCAACAAATAGGTCACATATCTGCTCCCTGAGTTTTGTCTCACTCTGTAAGTGGAAAGTACTTTGGATTCGATATTTGTTTATCTCTTTATGGCGAATCTGGAAAACTGTTGTAAGACTGCAGGAAAAAAAGACTAAGAGAGAATGTGAAGAAAAATTATCATTCATAAAATTGATTGATATAGAATGGTATTTTATTGATATAGAATGGTGTTTTAGGAGCCTGCAAATCTTTTCTAAGGCACCTTGATTTTTATTTCTTGCCTGTAGAGCATTGTAGGAGTACAAGATCCTGTACATTTAGCTGAGAGCACAGTGAGACCGACAAGATGTAATTTTGCAAATTGTGTTGTTGAAGAAATAATTCATTATTTCTTGGTAACAATTGGAATGCCTCCTTTTTTTTGTATTTTTTTTTGTTGTTTTTTCCCCACCACATATCATACTCCTTATTTGTCTGCAAGCTCTTTAATGCTTTTAAATATGGTGCATTTGCTAAGCTCTTAGAAATGTAATGAACGCCTATATGCTGCAATTAGTGGAAATAGCCCAAATATCTTTGTATTTATTGATGTAGTTTACTGCTTGCACTATGTCTCCCATATAAAGAGTGTATGACTCATATTAGTTTTAGAATCAAGATTGGAAAAGGCAGGAGAAGTATCTTTAATAGAGTGAATATTTTATACATCTTACATTGCCAACTCACAGCTTACAAACATTGAGACTTGGAGGACTACTTAAATTTTTACCAAAGAAATGGAAATTCTTTCAAGGTAATATTCTGATATGAACGGATAGGCATGCAAAACCAGAGATACATGCAGTGAGGTGTTCTGGCTATTGTGTGGGATTTCCAACCATCCTTCTATTGGTCTGCAAAATGCTGGATCTAGCATAAAGGAAATTGTATATACATATACATGGGGGGACTGTTTCAAAATACATGGAGCCATTATTATTCCAAAATGCAAATACTTCTGCTTTTTGAAGTAATATCTGAATACTTCTAACATAAAGTTCTGAATAGCTTTTATGTATTTCTGCTAGAAGTGAAGATTTGGAGATGCAATATACTTAAAATTCTGATTTGATTTTTTGTTTGTTTTTCTTTGGTTTGGTTTGGGTTTTTTTTTATTTCTTTGTCCTGAAGTATCTTGTGACCAATTTATATATGCATAGCTGAAGTCCTTCGCTGCCACTTTGATTTCTTCTTTTTTTTATTCTTTTCCCTTCTTTAAGCTGTCCCAAGTCTGTGTCTTTGGTATCTCTTGTTTTAGTCTTAGAGTTTAGGTTTTGTGGGCATACAGATGCAGCTGTCTCCTTTCATTTGACAGCCATTAGATTAAGTGCAGTGTGAACCTGTCAGCTTTCTTGCCTTATTGGTTCAGTCTAAACACAGAGGTCATGAGAAGTCAGCAGCAGAAGTCAACAGCAGCTCCTTCACCCCATCTCCCTTGATTAATTATGTGATAAAATGTAGCGAGGGGTCTGAAGAAAATTCATCCATGTGGTGTCTTGTGGAAAAAGAAAGGTTATATCATTTGTTGCTTAGGGCACTGAGGCATTGCCCATCTTAGCTCCTTCGATAAACCAACAACAATTTTGCAAGACCAATGGTAATGTTTTCACAATTTCTGTCATTTTTGCAAAACAAAATCAAAATTCCCATAATGTGCAAAGCAAAATGTCATATTACAAGGTTGTAGCTGGATCTATTTCAATTCATAAAGCAAATCTATCTTGTTTTTCTCTTGTTGGAAGCCACAGGAAAATATCACAGTATTCAAGACCAAACTGCAGAATAACCTCAGGCAAATACTGACCTCTCTCCTCTTGAGTAATAAGCAGAAGTAATCTTTGCAGTCTTGTTCAACAGTTAATTATCACAACTGTTTATTGTCTGAACCATTAAAACAGTTCTTGGAATGTAGTTCTGATAGAAGGCCAGAATTTCTTGGATCATAGGACATATTTTGATTCTAGAAAATCAATAGTACTGTTAAAATTATATTAATCTTTTGTAAAACCATTTTTCTTTTTTGTTTCTTTTTTTTTTTTTTAATGAAGTAGAAAAATCTCTTGCTGAAGATGTGCAACTAAATTATAAAAATAGGTAGTGGAAACTGCCTCCTTGATCCTGTGGACTCCTGAATTTTCTCTGTCTTTGTTTCACTGTGACATGGTTCTTTTAAGGTCTCAGTCTTCTGCCTTCTAACATACGATCTACTTGTCCTTTAAATAAAACCATGATCATGCACCCATCATTTCTCTGTGCTGAGTTTGAAATGTACAATATACTGTGCCGACAACTCTACAGTTTTGCGTGGTGTGTACCTGTACATATTTCTTTCTTTTAAATTCCTACCTTCTTGATTCTTTTCTTTAAAATTCTTTGATATATTATAAACTGTGTACCACAAAATACAATGTACCAGACTTTCAGCTAACGGAAACTGGAACCTTTTGAAGGTATCTGTCAGGCTGATTTTCCTGAGTGCTAGACCACTCTTGTTACTGTTTCAGTCTATCCAAGGCATTTAAAAAACTACTTTCCATTTTAATCCGTCTTGGTTGTTAGCTGTATCAAGCCTGTAACTGTTCCCCACTTTTAAGGTGAACACTGATCAGTTCAACTTGATAGGGATTGCTGAGATTTGACAATGTTTGCATATAAATTAAATGCACTAAAAAAGAATGTATGTTTAATGAGTTTAGTGAGAAATATAAAGTTGCCCTTACTGATGTCAGAAATGCAAATTTTTAAATCTATCAAATTTAACAATAATTAAAGCATCTCATTTCAGGAGTCAGTTGTAGAGCACATGAATATATCCACTAGGTTCCAGTGATGCATTCTTCTAAGCACTCTTTTTCAAGAGAAAATAAGTTATTGTGCTGCATGGAGTCTGGATTAACATTTCTTAAACTTTATGAACTTTTGCCATATTGAAAATATTGTAAATCCTATGCCTTGCAGTCTCATGTTTGAGTTCAGAAAGTCAGCCTTTTACTTGCCTTTGTGCACTGTCATATTGAAAACCCATGTCCAAACATTGTAAAGGTAATTTCACCTACTAAATGTTGCATTTTGATGGTCAAAATGTGAGATATTCTTATTGCTTCAGTGAGATTGCTCCAGATGAAAGTCATCTGAATAGAATATCATGGTCTGTTTCATGTGAGACCTCAAAATAGAGGTTCTGGATGAAGAGAGGCATCACAACTGGAATATCAACATATCTTCATCTTAATGATTATTTATGACAGCTGGATGACTATGAAAAAGGAAGAAAAAAAGAGGAAAAAAAAGCTAGTGAAATTAATTTAGCCTATGTTTCTAAGTTTAGAAAAACTACAGCTGTTTTAGTTTCTGGTTTTTTGGTTGTTTGTTTTTCTAAACCTGCTTTGCTATCAAATATGTACTAGTAGAGTAGTGTCAAATATCTTCTGGTAAACTAGATATGACACATTTGATATCAGGATTGCCATTATTTAATTAATTAATTGTGGTTCGTTAACAGGGAGTGTCATATTTGTATGGTCATATTTGCATTTATAAATATTTCTAATCTGCTAATAGCACAGCAGAGCTATTTTATGGTCATAGAATCACAGAACATTCTGAGTTGCAAGGGACCCACAAGGATCATTGGTCCAGCTCTTAAGTGAATGATCCATATAGGGATCAAAAAAAAACAACCTTGGTGTTATTAGTGCCATATTAGCACCATGCTCTAACCAACTCATGATCTTTTTGTAGCAAACAGACTGAATTTAGGCCAGTGAAAATTTGCTGTAAACCCATGAACAAGTTATGAACTAAAAAGTATTGACCAGCTTTATTCTTTAAATAATTATATAAATGAGAATGTGTAAGAGAAAATGATGACGGTTTAGGGAATGTCTCTAAAATTGAGATCAAGTTTATAATTCATGGTGAGCTAACTGATAGTCTGTACAAAACAGAAAGCTTAACATAGTCATGATATTCAGTATGTGTTGTATATGAAGGGGGAAGGTCATATTTAGCTACATATTTCATGCTTACAATTGAGGCAACTTATTGTTTGTAGCATGAGGCTAGTAGAATATATCTGATTTATTACAGTCCACTGTTATCTCAACAACCTAACCTCTCAGGAAATATCCTCTGTGTGTACATTCTGTGAAGAGATAGTCTCTATTACAATTACCATTTAAATTTTTAGAATTCTATATTTGCTGCCTGGTTTGGGCAAGATAACAATCCACATATTCTTGGTGTTCATGCTGGGCTGAATTTTTGTTTATATTCAAACAGTTGGTTGCAAGGAATGAATGCCAAAAGCATTTTGTATGATTTCATGTTTCTGCCAATGAGGGATGGCCTTGTTTATTTCTCTGGAAATGGCTTAAGGTTATAATTGAATGTTTGCAGACAGTCGAGTCAGAGTGCTGGAAACAGCCTAAGCAAAGTACAGCACACTGGAAAGTGAAGCCTTTCCTACAGGATTACACTATTAATTATACTCACCTTTATTCCAGCATATTATTGTCAAGCTTGATTTTTCACATATTTACTTATTTTTACAAGATGTGGAGAACCCTCTATCATTTGTAGGCTGAGTGGTTTATTAACTAATAAAGGGAAAGCTAATCAGCCAACCCTCTAATCAATCATTCTTTCCTTGACAAAAAGATATTCCTGAGCTGTATGTGAGCTTTTGCTTTTAATGATCACTCTATTCTCACTGTACATCTCACTGGTTTGCAAGAAAGTATCTGAATGGTTTTGCTTCTTTATGTAGAACTGAAGTCTCATAGTTGTTCAGTAAAATCATATTTTTCCAAATCTTGCCATAAATTATTTTCCTTTATTTCATCTTAAAATTGACTTTTCCCTTTTTTTTCCCCCACCTTCCTGCATTTTTCCTCTTTCCAGGTCTTTCAAGGTCCTCTAGCTTTACTTTCTTTAATTTTCCCTAGGTAAACATCATCCACCCTCTCCATAGAAAAAGCAAGATCATATTAAGTAAGACAATGTGATGATACTGCTTTTATAGTATTAATTTGACTTGATCTGATATTTTCCCCCCCATGCTTTCATGTCCTGTTTATTTTTTTTTTCAGCGTTCTTTGATTTAAGGGCTACCTTCTTACTGTTCTGTGTTGCACAGGGTCGTAGACACTATAACCATTTTTCAGTTGTATTGCTCAAGAACAGCATTAAAAATTAGGTAAAATACACTATCAGGAGTAAGATGTTATGAACAAATTAATGCTATTTCTCAATCACCTGCCAAAAAAGTAGCATTTAATATAATGAGACTTCCTGGGTAGTTTTCTACATAGAAAATTCTATGGGAAATAGAAAATTCTTGGGAATTTTAGTGTATTTCATAACCGTCTGCTTGCTTACTGTTGAAAAGTTGTTTTCTTTTTGCTTAAGTATTCTCATCCTCTTTATTAGAATAAATTATGTTATTTAAATTTTTCCACATTTTCTGAATCATTCTAGAAATAGAAGTTGACTAATGTTGAGGAAAATTGAGGCTCAAATACATCTCATTTGAAGACATCGCAGGAGCTAAGAAGTATCTGTATCCCGGTGGAACAAATACATATATCAGAATGAAATTTTACTGAAAGCAATTTTAGCACAGAACTAGAATCCTTAATATAAGCTTGAGAGAGTTTTTCAAGTCATGTGACAAGTTGAATAAAAGAAGATTTTGCAAATTCTGTTACTTCTGTTAAAATTAGTGAGAGATACAGTTACTGTTTCTGAAAAATCATTCTATTTTCTGTGGGTATCTGTCATTTTGTACTCTCAAGTACAAATGGATTTAGACACTTGACCTGATTGAAACTGTGTTGATTGTCCTACTTCCACTGGTTCTATTGAAATTCCAGCCTAAGAAAACAATCTTCAACCAGCAGAAGACAGAATGTAGCCAAATTTAGCCCACCCTACATCTATATTTTCTTAAACAAGAGTTAGCTATGACTTATGATGCTTTATGTGCCTCACTGGACTAGCAATGATGTCATGGAATTTTTAAGAAAATCCTTGCTGACTAAACTGTTTTAGAACCCCCCTATTCTTTTCTTTTCTTGTTGTAAAAAATTATAATCTTTGCCAGTTTGAATTTTCTAAAGATTTATGATTAAATCAACTTTTTTATTGTTTCACCATTCAATAAAATGAAACTACTACAATGTGCTTCTCTACTTCGCTTTAACCAATACGAATCCTATTTGGAAATCTAAAGCCAGAAATTTTCTTTCTTAAGACCTGTTGAGAAGTAGATATATTAATTCCAGCACAGAGCCATGATAAGGTGGCTCTGTTGTTTTCATGCTGGAGCTGGCTCGTGTTCTGGTACATCTCAGCTTGGATAGAATGCACATATAGCTGTCTGCACCCATTCACCAAGGCAAAACCCAAGTTAGTCCTATTTAGCACATTCATGAGACCTCTGTGAGATAATAACTAGGATTCTATTTCTGTATTAGGAGAATATACTTAAACTGATTCTTAAGTGTCAAGCCAAGCATTAAAGTGACTTTAAAAGTTTTGGAGTGACTTGCAGAGCATAAGAAACTGCATGTTGAAACTTTTTTATCACTTTACATAAAGCAAGATTGTCCTTTTCTTATGTTTTTCTTCTTATGCTATTTTGTGAGAATAAGTAACAGGAAAGACAAGTATTTCTGAGCAAATCTACACTGACATGTTTCACAGCTTTGGAAATATATTCAGGAGATTTTTTTAACATTAATTTTGTGCATATATGGTACTTTAAAATTTTATGTCCTACAGAGATGTCTCATTTTTAACCTATTTTTGTGAGTAACTAGTGAGAAAAGAGGTAAGCTTCATAAAAGACTGTTCTTGTCAAAGTTGAGGGTTGTTCATTATTATTGTTTTCCTGGAGGTCCAGGAGTTTCAGAAGTATAACCTGATGGTGTACATTCTTTTCTTGACACAATACTTCACTGTATTACATTTAAAATACCAAGTGTTAATATTCACAAATCATTTCTAGAAACAGAGAGGATGCTTCTTTTGTTACACTGTATTCCTAATGTTAATCCCATTTAGTGGATGTATCTAAAAAAGTCCACAATCCTGTGGAATTGAAAGAATGAGTCTCACTGAAATCAATGAAATGACGTGACCTTCTATTTCCCACTGCTTAACATACTAATTCCTTCAGGAAAAGAAATAAAAAATTAAATCAAGACTGAAAATAGATTGTTGCCTGTTCTCTCTGTGTTCTGAGGTATACCCTGAACAGCAGTTGATACTAGTTATGCTTTCACAACAGCCTCTTTAGGGAATGAAACACAGGCAGCTTTCACTGAGGTTTTCTTTCCCTATATGACTGTTTTTGCAACACCCTTGACATGACTGTTATATTCTGCAGCATTTCACATAGTCATGAAAACTCATTCAAGCAGAAAATTTACCATTAGAGACACAGAGTAATGTCCTTGTTTTATTTTAGGAAAAAATATAAATAGTACTAGGTCTACATGCAAAGTTTTTGTCTAGAGGCCATTTTTATGCTCAAAATAGTTCAGTAAAGATGATGTCAGCTTGCTTTTACTCTCCTGCTGTAGGACCTGTTGGCAATCAGGCAACCAGTTTACAATTTCTTTTGAGTGTAGCTGAATTCAGGCTTTCTTGAGACAGTGAACTGTGATCTTGTGTCAGGTAGGATATGTGAACTTTTTTTCATTTTCTTCTTTCCTTTCTATTTTTCCTTCTTCTTTGTTCACCTTGGATGAACTAACACAAGCATGACATAATGCCTCTAATGGGAAGAGAGGCATTTTATTATTTATTTATTATATTATTTTACATTTCACTTTTCTGTCTTGTCCTCAAGACAGACAACTTAAACCAAACATGACAATACCACCTTGTCTTCTGCCCCCAAAGATGTAGAATAAAAATTAGGGAAGCTGCGAGTCATCCTTGAAATGGAGCTTTTGCTCTGAAGATTCTTAGTGATAATCTGAAAGATTATTAAAATTATAGTAAAAATTAAATGTAAATTACTAATTCAATTATATATATGTAAAGTTAGAAGGGACTGAGAGCTTGATGTGTAGATTCCTGCTCTCCCAGGGCAACAAACATACATGTGTGTCTTGCAGAATTTTGTGCAACATCTTCCTTAAAGCTCTCCAATACCTTAAGCCCTCTAATACACGTCACAAGTCCTTCCACAATTTATTCATGGTGTGTATCTTTGTAATGTGAAATGTTTTACACAGAAAATGTGAGTTCAACCTAATATACTTGGTGCAGTTTAAGTTTTTTCTGTCTTATAACTGGAAAATTGTATTTTATCCTTCTCTTTCTAGCAACCTTACACATTTTTAAAATTGTAATATTGTCTTTTACTTTGGTTTTCTCTTCTTTGAGCAAACAATCCCAATCTTTTCAGTCTTTTTATGAATCCTGAACTTTTGATTCCTTTTATCCTCCTTTGTATTGGATTTTCTCTTATTGATTACTATGTCTGTAAGTTGTTTCCCATAGCCAGATACAGAATTTTACCTGATACTTTTCCATGGTCAACCAGAAGAAAAAAAATTGCTTTTTGAGTCTTACACAGAGAAATTCTGTTTTTCTTTTCATGATATGGTTTGCTTTTTTTCAAAATAGCCTGATTTGGTTGATATGTGTACAGATTAATTGCTTGAACCCCAGATGTTTTTCTGAAGACCTTACAAGCCTTAGTAGTGTTTTTTGTCTTACATTTATGCAGCTGATCAGTGTGAGGCTTTGCTCTGATCCTATTCCTTCAGGGCACTTATTTAATCAAGATGACTTTGAGTTCTCACCATGGCCTTTGAAGAGCTAGCAGGCTCTTCCAGCTTTATTTTTGCCTTCAAGTTTGACAGGAACAATGACCCTCCTTATCTTAGTTGAGCTGGCATAGCCAAAAATTTGGGTTTCCCCATTAATTAAATTTCATGTCAGCTTTTAATCAGCGCTTTAAAGAGTGCTGCAGTCACCCAAACTTCAAATAAATAAAAATATGTAAAATGAAATGGGTAAAAATGATGGAAAAGAGTGGATGTAAAAAGAGATCAAAACCCAAAGTTTATGTTCTAGATTGTGAACCAGCAGCTGATCTATTCAGTGCTCTCAAAATACTGGAAGTATAGGAGCGTTTAATACAAATATGAGACCTCCCTTTCATAAATAATCTCACCTCTGTGTGTTCTTTTAGAATGAATTTTTGCAAGAAAGCTGAGATAATAACAAAGGCAGTTTATTGCCAAGGGACTCTTGCACTATAAATACAATATGTATTTTACTGCCAATGTTGTGATTTATTATTTTATATTTAACTCCTTGCCCTGCACACCAATTTTTACTCCAATTATCCTTTAAATTTCTTCTTTAATAGAATCCACCACCAGTGTCACTGTGTGTTCTCCCACAGGAATGTGAGATGGCAATAGCTGTCAGTAAAGGACATGAGGTGGTGATTAATATTCCGGGTGTACAACTGGACTGTTTTCTCATCAGTATTGAATATATTTTGTGGATTTCTCTTCAAGCACATCTACAGCCATAACTGTTTTATTCTAAGTATGTTTCCTGAATAAATGTTGATCATGTGCTCTTGAATGTGTCTCTGATCTCTTTTTGAAGATATAAGAATAAGTAGAAGGTGGATCACAAGATCATTCTTCAGCTGTTCATGATAACACATGTACAACAGTTTTGGAAGATGTACATGAGGAAAAAATTACCTTTAATTTTTTTTTGTACTATTTCTCCTTTTCCCAAAATCTACTAAAAGGTGGGGTTTAACCTGTTAAATGATTTTGGTTGGATTTCCTTTGCGTGCAATTACTAAATGCATGTTGACATCTTGGTTCCTAATGTCTGCTTGTCTCATAATACTCCAGGGTGCTACATTAATTCCTTCATTTTACATGTGAAACAGCAAATCTCAAGTTTTATCCTCCATTTCATTCACTTCTTGATGTGATACACAAGATATTATATAATCATGGAAATAGGTTCCAGGCCATTTTCTAAAGAATGCCAACTGCTCAGTGAGCTCAAAACTTTTTTTTTTTTTTTTCTTTAGCAAAGATGTGATTGTAGAAGATAGTAAAACGATTTATACAGGAAATATTAAGCAATTAGTGCTGGGAAAAATGGGAGCACGTAAACCTCCAGTTCACTGTTGTCAGCCAGGGCATTCCTGCTGTTTGTAGCATATCCTCAATATTTGCAAGACTTTGCTGAATAATGTGCTGTTTACTTGTAATGAAACACAATGATAAGTAGGAGAACTACACAGAAAATTTTAAATGCAATCTGGATTTATATTCTTTGAAATAAAACTGCAACTTCTAGCCACACAGAGCTGTTTCACAAAGCACCATTCATTTATTAATTCAGCTGTAGAATAATAAAAAGAGGATATCTCTACCTTTCCTAAATCACTGAGATCTCTAGATCTCGTTTTCAAAATTATTAATTTGCCATAAGATTCCCTCTTCTTGATTAGATGCATGGTTGAGTGTTCTCTAACAGAACTATAAGTTACAAAGAGGCAGGGACTTCTTCACCCATAAGTTAAAATGCTTGTCTGCATTTGGAGGACTTGCTGCTGAATGAACAAAAAAAACCCCAATTACAGCTTTTCCCTTGTTACAGTGTGCAAACAGAGTTTATGGCTTGTTTCCTGTTCTCCTTTTTTTTGCCTTTACAGGTTGAACTTGTTCTCAGAATAGAAGAAGTTTATCGAACTTCTGTTCCAGTTTTATATTCCTAAAACCACAGTAATGTGTAGTGATTTTTAAAAATATTTTGTTGTGTTATACTTCCTGCGACTTTGATATGTGAATTGTTTTTGAGTAGTTTGAGCAATGCCTCTGAGGATTCACTAAAGAATTTTGATAGAAAAGATAATAGTTTTGAGGCCTCAGCGTATATATGGATGGTTCTACTCAATCATGGGTTATGCAGCATGTGGGCCCAACAGTCTATTCAGTGTTGATAATTTCTGTAAAAAGACCCCACTGATTCTCCTTTTCCTAAAGTATATTGAGCTCTTTCAGGATAAGCACTTTAATATTTGCTGGTCTGGCATTTTAAGCTTCTTAAGAAATTTATTGGAGTTTACAAATCACTGGCATCACTGGAACTAGTTTTTAAATGATACATATTCAGTGTTCTTCATGGCAGAGGCACAAAGAGGATTTTTGGTGAAAATCTTGCCCTCCCTGTTTAGAGAAAAATCTTCAAAATTCAGTGAAAGTTTCTGTAGAGTAGAATGAAGTGAGGAGGATTTGATCTTATTTCATGTGTGTTGTCCATCATTTAATGTAACTAGACCTCTTGATTGTTTCTATGCTTGACCATATCTCTTGTTTTGTTTGAAATCCTCAGATTTTTAGTTATTCTTTACCCTAGGACAGGACTATTGTTTGCAGCAGATGATAATAACTCTAAATTTTTCCTGTCTTGAAGATACATACTTAATCTCAGTTCATTGCCCTATTCCTTTTGTAATTAATGGAGTGAAGTGGGCACTTCCAAAGAACAAATGATCCACCTAACTTGAATACCTTCTAGAGGTCTTTATAGGGAGCCTACTAGTCTGGACTAGTGGAGAGGATATCCAGCTAGACAAATGTCCCTGCGCGTTATTGCAGTAGCCTCAGCTCCTATAGGATGCACCACCTCCTTTATCCCTAGGAAATGGTGCCTCATCTGCAGTCAGAACGAAACCATATTCCTGGATCTAAAAAATACCCATTTAGTAATTCACCTTGCTTCTTGCCTGGATGGTGCTGAAATTTTCAATTCTCTTAGGAATGCTGGTGTCATTAAGTCATTTTCTTTGACTTGCCACTTATTGTAGAAATTCAAGCAGACACATTTATTTTTTCCACAGAAGAGACCCTGTGTGACAGTGAGTATTTCTCATGTCTGCTGCTTGCATAGGACAATCCATCGCAACTGTCACTCTTGTTCTTTATCCACCTTGAAGGGGGAGGTCAATGTGTGCTTGCCAATGCTATGCAAACACTACCAGAGTGTGCTATGGCATGATGGTAGCTCCTCAAGCAAAACAGAAGGCGCTCTATTTTTGGACTAGTAAGCCTACTGCTCTTGGTCAACTGCTGCACTTCATGTAGGATCCAGATGCAAGGATCCCTAAAGGCAGCTGACTCTGGCTGTCAACATTAGCTCATATGTTCACATTGCTACATTTAGCATTACAGTGTGTTTTGGAGAACAAGTGCTTAAAAAAACAAGTGTACAATTTGCAAGTGTTCATTTAGCAGAAGCAGAAGATCTTATGTATTACACACTAACACATAGACAAGTGGAGGCGATTGCTCACTGGTTACCTTATTGGTAGAAAGCTTCCCTAAAGCTCTTACATTTAAAACAAGGTGAAAGAAATTGGTGTTAAAATGGTTTTTAGATGTGTACCATATGTTTTAGTAAAATTAATTTAAAAAAAACGCTCAGTGTGATGGATGAATGGTCCTTTTGTAGTGTCTGGAATTACTGGATGGAAAATTACACAGTGACTTTGAATTACTAGCCTTCAGTACTGATCTAATAGCTATTTCTTCCAGTAATGTTTTTTATTGTTTGTCCTATCCAAAATTAAAGTAACATCTTTTGCCTTAAAGCCACAGAAATAAGTGGAAAGTGCCTTAATCCTACTTGTTCCTGGGGACACACACTAAATTTGACATTTTTAGCAGGCAGATATTGAAACATGAATTGCCCATTCATGTTAGACACCACAGAAGGCCAAAGAAATGAGTCCTCTGCTGCAACTAGTCTGATCTATATATCTCTAGTTTGGGCTGCTACCTTCACATCAGATATTCTAATCCCTGCCTTTCTTACTGTTTACTTAAGAACAGATACATCTCATCTTTTTCTGAACCAATCTTTTGTGATAATTTCTGAAAGGCAGATTGGGAATCTTCATCTCAGGTTCTTTTCTATTCATGTCTTTTGACATGAATTAGTAAATTTCTATTTTCTGAGGATGTGTCTGATTGGAATGTGACTTTTGGTAAAGTAGGAGTGATTTATCAGTTCAACCAATCATTTCCACACCCTCATGTGAGTCCCGTCCAGCCCTGTGAATCTGAACGAAAGAAACTTTTTAGTGGAGTTTCTGATCTGTTACACCTTCACTGTAAGTTGTCCTTCTCGTTTCTAAAATATGTTGATTCTTCTGGAGGTGGACATGCAGGCTCAACTTCGAAGATCAAAGTGAAAAGGTTTGTCAACAAATTCGCTGTGTCCTGTATCATTTGTAACCAGTTTGTCTACTCCATCCAGCAACAGACCTTGACTTTCCCCAACTTTCTTTTGCAGCTGGCATACCTCTAGCATCCCTTCTAATGACTCTTCATGTCGTTTAGAAGTTGTAGCTCCATCAGGGCTTTTGCCTATTTGTTTTGTTTTTGTTTTGTTTGTTTGTTTGTTTGTTTAAGTATCCAAAATGGCTTTTATACTCCCCTATTATTGCCTGCCCTTGTTTTTAGCCATTTGGTTTTGTATTTTATTCTTGTGTTTTACAAAGATATTCCCTACTTAGCTAAGTAGGCTTCTTTCAATTTCTCCAATCTTCTTCCACATTCACATGGTTTCTTCCTGAGCTTTTGATAGGTTTTCTCTAACATTTTTGTCTCCTGGTACCATTCCCCTCATGGCATTTCTCCACTGGGAAAAGATACACTTTCTCTGATTTCCTATCAGCATTCATTTCTCCAGCAGAAGCTGTATGTATTTCACAAATAGACAAGTTCAGTGAGGTAGTCCAGACAAGTCAGGTGCTCATCAGATTAATGTTCTCCCTGGTTTACAAAGACACTGAGGTGAGGTAGCAGTGGTGTGCTTGCTATCCACTGTAGGGCAGCCAGGATTTCCTCTTCAGGTTTGGCAGGTTATATTTAGCTCCTGCAATTAACTTGTTATGTGTGAGTGCTTAGGGCTTTCAGGGACTGGAGATTAACATAGTGAAAAATTTCAAGACAAAATATTCTTTTTTTTTTACTTTGAAAGAAATGTAAAACTTTCTAGCTTTGTTTTTGTTTTTTTTTTTTTTTAATTTAGAGTGATTGAAAGAGACTATTGATTCACCAAATCTCTTCACAAAAAGTTTCTCAGTTTTCTTCTTTAGAGCTGAAATTTTCACTATCATGTTCAAATGAAAATATGTACTCATTTGTTTGGAAAATGTTTTGAGAAATTTTTTTGGCCACAATAAGTACATTTTTTTTTTCTTAGTGCAAATGTCATGTTCAGATGTTCAGATACATAGGATTAAAAAAGAAAAAAAATCCTAAAATCTTTGTTTTTGTAAAGAAAAATGTCACTATCTTTCACTAACAGTTAACAAAAAACCCAAGACTATCTGAAAAATCAATTAATCCTTCAAGAATAAATTTCACTATTAAATTAGTTTTCCAAGATGATAAACAGAACCTAGAACACATATTGTAGAATGAACAAGTATTTTTTATTTCTTATCTTTTAGGATCAAATTTTTGTGTGAGAGGGAACTAGAGCATTGTTTAGAATTATAACTAAGCATTCTTTTTGTGTGGTTTTTCCAGGAAAAAGGAGATGTTTTTATTATGATTAATTCACACAGCTTATTCATAAAAGCCTTCATTGAAATTTGCTTCTTTCTCTTTTTTTTTTTTTCTTTCCTGAAAATACAGCTCCATGTTTGTTGATAAAACAGCTTGCTTCCCCCCAGATGGTAGTGCTGAAGCTACCCAAGAGCAGATGAGAAATTACACAAATGTAGGTCTGCTTCTTTTTAGGGAAAAAAAATTGCACAAAACATATGCTAACTATTTGTTGCCCTAAACCATGTTCCATTCACTCAGAGAATTAATGACTCTGGCTTGAAAGTATAAATAATGAACTCAGTTTACATGGAAGAGGAAGAATATCTTCATTGTAGGCTACTGGACTCCAAATAGATTGACTAAAAAGATATATGAATGCATAAATCCTAAGTTTTAAAAAATTAAAACCAGAAACTTTCTGCTTATGTCTAAGGAAAAACAAATAAAACAAACAAAAAAAAAATGATGGAACACACAGTGGAAAATTTACATTTGAAATAGATCATTTAAGGCAAAGCATCTGATTTGGTTCCTATTAAAATCTATCTATTTTTATCTCTTTCACAGAGAAAGAAGACTTTTATGTTGGCTAAGGTCCTATACTTTCATCTTGTCCATCTGCTTGGTGAGTGTGCTGCTTTAGATTAAATAATCTCAAGTTTACTATCATAAAAGTTAATGTTTCCAAAATCAGAGAAAATGATTAAGAAGTTGACAGAAAGGTGTGAATTTGATAGCAGAAAGGTGTCAGTTTAGTAGATAAACGCAGCAGCATTCTAAGTGAATGGTAAACTCACCAAGAGAATCAAGTCTGGCAGAAACAAAAGGAGGAACAGCAGTAACAGAAACTGAAAATTGGAGAACTCTAATGAAGTAACTGATATTTAAATTTTTAAATATATAATTTATATATACTCTACCTGTTTTTATAAACATTGTGGGTTTTTTCTTGTCATTAAATACAGGTGTTTTAATCATGGACATGAAGCTCTATTTAAGGTTTCTACCCCAGTCCTATGTAATAAGAGAATCAACAATTTTTCTGTAAATGTCTAAAAAAATTATGTTATCAAAATAGTGACAAGTCAGGGTTTGGAAAGATCATAAAAACAACCCATCTCACGTTTCTAGAACACTTGAACTCTATTTAATTTTACCATTGCATATTTTGTCTAAGTAGGGTTAGTATAAAACCAACAGTTTTCTGCTGCCTCTGGCTGTTTACTATTTCCTAACTGCTATTATAAATAAGATAGGGGCTATTTCTGCAAATGCAAACTAGTGTTTCATAGAGTCCTTTAACTTGGGGGCAGATGTAAGGCTGGATGTGCAGAGGATGACTTATGTAAGATGACTTGATGGAAAAAGGAGGTAAGGTGATGGGCATTTCTGAGAGACAGCAGACAGCATGGTCATTGGGAAGAGTCTTAAGGTGGTTCAGGTTGAACATCTGTTAAGATCCAGGTTAATTTAACATTTGTGCACAAAAAGAATTAATGCAGGACAGTCAGCATACTGAAAATTATAAATCATCAGGATGACAGACCCTGAGAAGGGCTCTGATTCCTGAAGGATATGTAGTGTAGAGTCCAACACGATCCATGTTCTGCAGCCTGTTGGGGTCCACCTCTCTCCAGACAAGTCCCTGGCATGCTGCCTGCTGCTAGTTTCCCATCTGCTTTTCAAAAGTGGATTTTGTCTTTCTGCCAAATTAGCAGCACCTGGAAAATCTTGGCCAGAAACAGACTGTCGAAAAGCTGTGAAACATTCTAGACTTTTCAGCTGGCAAAAAAGACACCTTCCTATAGAAAAGTTTCTTATCCCTAGAGTGTTTAGGTCTAGATGAAATTTAGATTTCACAAGATGGAATGTTTACTTCACTTTACTAGCCGATTTGGAAAAAAAATAACCTAATTTTCTTTAGCCTGTGCTATTTGCTTGCCCAGGTTACTGCTACACTGGAGTTCCAGAAGAAATGTAGTCATTGCTGTAATTATTTAAAAAGCACATATTATTAAACATTTTAATACTTTGTTGATAAAGAATACGTTGCTTAGCTTTACATATTATGAGAAGGAAAATTTCTATTGGATCTCCATAACAGTAGAAGAAATGAGAAAAATAATTTTGTTAAAAATGGCCTTCATATATTCACAATGATTCCTTTTTGATTTGAAAGCAAAGTTGATAATATTAATTGGGCTTTCACATGATATAACTAGAAATGCACACAAGAGAGATGAAGCAACGAGGTTAGCTTGTGTTGCTCAGATGCTCACATCAGAGTATTAACAAAAGTTGAAACTCGCACTTTTGTATTGGGAAAGAACCACTAAGACCCAATTTCAAATCTTTGAAATAAAAGCACTTGTGATAGCGTTTCTTTATTCCTCTTATTCTTTTTGTGACAGTTTCCACTGCAGCTATTCTCAGGGAGTGACATCTCTGAAGTTTTTTTAGAGGATAATTTAAGACCATTAACATAATTTTTCTTAGTCTGTAGCTCCAGCTGCTGCAATTTGTCTTCGAGATTCATGAGTACTAAAATTCACCAAATTTAATTAAAAATGATTAAATATATTTCCATTCATTTACCAATGAGAAACAACTGCAATAAACACAGAGGAAAAATAAATGGAAGAAATGGACGGTGTAACCACGCCATTGCCAGCCCAATCTCCTCAGGCTGTCTGTGTGCTTTTCTGCTATATCAGTCAATCAAATGTTACTGTATTGGAAAAGCTTCTTGGGATATAAAGCAATTCATTTTAATGATATTTTTTATGACTTTCACACATGCAGAGTGGGTCAGTACAGCTGTACCAAGTTTTGTCAATTTTAATAAGTGTGCATTCTTGCAACAGACCCCACCAGTTAGAGTATGAAGGCCTAATAGTTCAGCCCCCAGCACCAAATTGGATGCTCCTCTGAGATTCTGTTTTCCCATTTGTCTACACCATATAACATTGTCACTCTTACTTTGTAGTCAGTGAATATCACAAACTTTCAGACTAGATTTTGACTTCCATCAAAATCAAAGAATATTGGGCTACTCTAGATGTATCTTGAACTCTGCAAATAGAATGTTATCTTTAGTTTCAGACTATATAGAGAGTACTACAAACTGATTTTTATCTTGTGACTGCTGAGAGGGGGTATGTTGCACTTTGCACTTGGAAGTCAAGTTGGAAGGTGCTGCATTTTCCTGTAACAAAGGAGGTCTCAGTCTAGAACTCAGATATGCCAACCTGAATATGAGTGAAGGGTGTAGTATCTGAAGTCTGACTTCTATATCTGGTTTTGTCAAATGTGTCTTTATCCAATTCCTCAGCTATTTCACCTTGTTTAAAAAAGATAGGAAACTTAAGGCCATTAACTCTGTATCAGAGAGGTCTTGCTTTCCAGCCCCATCCTTCTCACAGGCAGCTGCAACCCATTAGGTCAGAGAGCAGATCCAGCAGAAGATAAAACTGTGAAAGCCCCTTCTGTCATAAATAGCTGAGTTGAGCTGGCTCCTTGAGTTCCAGGATGAGTTTCCTGAGCAGACTAACTTCATGGCTACTGGAAAACAAGAGATGGGCATGCTTTGGAGACAGACTGATATTATGTCTTCTCAAGCTGTACATGCCTTACAAAATCTGCTGCTGTTTTTCTCCTCTGGTAGTCAGTATTAATGGAACAGGACAAGATTTATGCTACAGTCTTTTTCATTATGAGTTTGCTTAGTAGCCATTATGATGCTGACTGACTTCCCTGTGAGAAAAGCAGGGATTTGGCTGTGGTCTTTCTTGCATCATGGTGAGCCATCTCTAAGTCATTCACTTGACTGTGCACTGAAACTGGCAACCCTGTCACCTTCACATTTTGAGAGTAACTTTTCTAATACAAATTTCTAATAAAAGTCAATCAGCAAATTCCTTGTTAGCTCTGTGAAGCACAATCAGTGATGAATATATGCAAATAGTCTGGGTCAGAGTATGGGGCAGTGGATGTGTCATACTGTCAGATTTATTGGTGATTTCTAAAGAGTTCAGCTTGGATCCAATGTCAGTACAATTTCACTTGCAGGTGTGGGTTTTTTTCCTACTGGTGAGTTGTTTAGGTTTATTTTTTTTTCCACTGGTGGATTGTTTGGGGTTTCTTTTTTTCACCATCAAAAATCTGAGATCTGTTCAAATTCACACATAGAATATTCTTGGTAATTGGCAGTTCTCTATTTTTCCCTGGCATCATTCTTCAAAAAGGTGGAACAGTTCTCTTTGAAATTTTTTTTCAACTCCCCAAGAAGGAGAGATCAAGCCTGAGAAGTGCAAACCTAGGAAAAATTCAACAAAATTATAGGCAACAGAAAACTATTGCATACACCACTGCACGCTAAACTTTTCTGTAGAAAAAGATGCGTCAGGCATTCACACAGGGAATAGCCTCTTCTAAATGAGCCATAGTGTGCCAGCTTGTCCATGCTAGGCATATTAATATTCCATAAAAATAGCATAGAGTTTTGGTAGAATTTGAAGTATGGCTCTAAGTTTACATCTTGAACTTGTACTCTGGATGAAGGAAGACTGTGCTCCCTGTGCTTAGTATATACTCTGCTCTTATAATTAATCCCTGTCTGCTAACTGAATAAAATAAGGCACCTTTTCCCCACTTAAAAATACCCGTATTTTACAGCAATGCATTCCTCAAATCTGTTTAAGTGATTGAGCTTTAATCAATTTAAGTGATCAAGATTTAATTGGATAGCACCTTTAACTTTTTAAAACATAGCTTTATAAAAAAAAAAAAGTCAGATTAATTTTAGATTTCTGTAATCTGTAGCTAAGGACAGAATTTATGTGATTTCTAAGCTGCATCCTTGATAGTTGATGAAGCAAAGACATAATGATAGATATTTTCCTGAAATGAAGTGAGAATTGCTGAATGAATATAATACTTATAGATATATAAGTATATATATATATGCACTTATGAAATAAGTAATGTTAGATGCAGCTAAAGCATGTTTAATGGAGATTTTGAAAGGACTGAGATAGAAAAAAACTTTATTGCTTAAAGAAAATAGCATACAATCAGTTACAGAAGGATCAATAGAATAATAGGATTGGTCATTCTTAAAGCTATAGTGAAATAATGATCAATGAAATATTTGGCATGTCTTTGGAAAGTAGAGTTTAGTTTTTACATGACAATGAAAAATTTGAAAAAGATGATCACTTGGCTTAGACTCTTATCCCTACTATGAAAGGCTAATTTCTGCCCACATGCCAATGTTTTGAACAACATCTGTTTGATCACACCAGGGAAGAAATATTTTAGATTCCTTCAATCTCCATCATGAGACTTTTTTTCCTACTTGCCTCAAGCTAAAGCTTTGCCTGCCTGTACCCTACAATATTAACAGCAGCTGTTGGTGCGTAGGCAGCCTTCTTCAATGAACTGCTGCTGGAAAATGCTAGAATACAAAAATGGGAAATTGGCTGGGCTGACACTTCCATGAAACTTGTGATCCTTATGTGCATGATGAGAAATTGTTTCTTCATTGGCTCAGGTAGAAAAGACATAGTGGATGTTGAGGAATCAATAGGAAAAACAGATTCCCACCACACTCTTTCAAAATTGTAATTAAAGATATTCAGAATTGAAGTTTTAATATTATTTAATATTATTTTTCTGTTTTGCTTCAGTCAAAATTAGTGTCTAGGTGTATTGGAAACCATATTTTCTTAAATATATTTATAAAAGCAAAAGAAGAAAAATAATGTTTCTTGGATTCTTATATCCAAACTATTCTTAACTCTCCTTTTTCCTGATGTATTTGTGTGAGTTCAATTTATGTTGGAACAGAACTGAATCCCTAATGGCCTCTGCTACTTTTTTTCCCTGAGATAGGAAAAAAAAGTGCTTGTAAAGGTTAGACTGAGGAGCCTGAATTCTCTTTTCACTTGCCTTGGTTTTCCTCTGGTATTATTCCATTTCTTCCTGTTGTTTAATTCTGATATAAAATTCTGCGTGAAGAAATTGAAACCATACAGAAGAAGTGAATCAGCACACTTTGTAACTCGGGTCTTCTCTGCAAATAGCTTCTGTTCCCAGGCATTTCTATTTCTTATTCTGTGTCCCCTAAATTTCAGGTATTTACAAATGTACCCAGAATGCAAACAAAACAAAGTATATTCATTTTTAGTTATGGCAAGTGTTCTATTAAAGAGGTCACCGTTAATGATAGTTGTATGGCTTATGAGGATAAGCATGTCTGTAGTCCTGTTATTTTGATTTTCAGATACAAGTATTGCAAAGTAGAAGAGTGTAGAGTTACCTGTAGTATAAGAATTTTCACAGGTCCTGAAAACAGTATTTACCTGAGTGCAGTACCCTACCTTAGCTAAATTACCCAGCTGAGAAGTCCATCTGAGCTTTACAAGGTTCTGCTCTTGCTTATCTTTATTCTGTAGCAACAAGTGTCAGAAACATCTTCTGTTTCCATGAGCACAGTTAAAAGCATCCTAACCTTTGTATAGAAAAAGTAACTTTGCCTATGTCTCCTTCACTCTGATATTTAATAGTCCCTTTTGCATCCTTTGACACTATCTAGCAATTCAGCCTGGACACCAGAATCTAGGTGTTTAAAAGATTAAATAATGAACCCTCTGTTTCTAGGATGCAGGAGAATTTCCCCTCCACCCCAAAAAGAAAAGTCCAAAAGCCAAACAAAACGTCTACCTTCAAGAAGAGATAACAAATAATCAATTTAAAAGTCAGATTTAGAGTTACACAGAATTACACAGGATTAATAAGGTTGGTAAGGACCATAGAGATCATCAAGTCCAGCCTTTACCTAGCTTAACAATCTATCCAACACCAATCTAACATCTATACCATCTAAACCATGTCACTAAGTTCATTATCTAACCTATCCTTAAATACATCCAGGGACAGTAACTCTACCACCTCCCTGGGAAGCCCATTCCATCGAGAAATCACTCTCTTTGTGAAAGAGTTTCTCCTGATATCCAACCTGCACCTCCTCTGACACAGCCTAAGACTGTGTCCTCTCGTCCTGTCACTGGGAGCCTGAGAGAAGAGACCGACCCCCACCTGACTACAACCTCCTTTCAGGTAGTTATAGACAGAGATGAGGTCACCCCTGAGCCTCCTCTTCTCCAGGCTGAACAATCCCAGCTCCCTCAGCCGTTCCTCATAGGGCTTGTGCTCCAGCCCCTTCACCATCCTCGTTGCCCTTCTCTGGACACGCTCCAGCAACTCAATATCCTTCTTAAACTGAGGGGCCCAGAACTGGACACAGTACTCAAGCTGTGGCCTAACCAGTGTCGAGTACAAAGGAAGAATAACTTCCCTGGTCCTACTGGCCACACTATTCCTGATGCAGACCAGGATGCCATTGTCCTTCCTGGCCACCTGGGCACACTGCTGGCTCATATTCAGTTTCCTATCAACCAGCACACCCAAGTCCCCCTCCACCTGGCCATTCTCCAGCCACACCGACCCCAGCCTATAACTCTGCATGGGGTTATTGCAGCCAAAGTGTAAAACCCAACACTTAGATTTATTAAACCTCATGCTATTGGACTCAGCCCATCTATCCAGCCTGTCAAGGTCTCTCTGCAGAGCCCTCCTTCCCTCTGACAGATCGACACTCATTCCAAGCTTGGTGTCATCTGCAAACTTACTAATAATGGATTCCATCCCCTCATCCAGATCATCAATAAAGATATTGAGACTTCGAAGTTTATTGGAATATAAATTCTGAATAATAATCCAGTGTTCACCCTCACTGAGTAGTGAGGGAGTTTAGATCAAATTTCTCTCTGGACAGTAAGTGAAACAGGTTCTTTAATTGTACCAACTTTCATCCTGATAACTACGTTCAGTTTTTGGAAAGATTTGTAGTGAGAGAGGGCATGCAAAGAATAACTCTGGTAATATCAATGTTTGTAAATTTATATTTGAACAGTATTACTAAATGCATTCTACTTTGCAAAGGTTTTATAAGAAACGCCATGATGAAAATGCCACAAGTACCAAATGTATGTTGCTTAATTTAATTGCTACTCACAGGTATGTGAAAACTAGCCTCTTGGCTGCTGGTTTTTTTGTTAACATTTATTAATTTTGTTTCTTATTTCCAGTGATGGTATTAAATAAGTATCACAGTTTATGCATTTAACTATATTGTTGTGCATGAGTCTTTGGATAAAAGGAAGAGTCTTCCTTTTATCCAAAGAGCAAACTTCTATTGTTTCTGCTTGTAGAGTCATTTTTTAATACAAGGTTTCCCTGTAGTCAACTTGTCTAGTTAGCAAATACGGGAGCCAGGAACACTCTGGAAGCTGCCTGAAGCTTCCAGGAGTGGAAAAATACAAGTCCCCTCCCCAGCAGAGAACAAAAGCATAGTTGACAACTACAGCAACCAACCAGGCAGCTGAGCCCATGTACGGTTCAAGCCAATGAGTAAGCTTTGTTTAAACCACCCAATGATGAGATCGGGCTCAAACTGTCTATATAAGACAGCTCTGAATAAACTCAGGCCAGAGAGTTAAGCCTTGAACCTGGTCACAACCACAGGATCGTGTCCCTCAAATCCTTTCACACAACGAACTCGGATTGTCGTGTTGTGGGGGTACGCGACAAGCAAATGCTTTCTGAAAGTTATTTGTGTCTGTTGTTTTGATACATAAGCCAAAAATCAGCAACTTAGAACATCTAGAGTGACTTAATTGGGAAAAAGTATTTATATAATTAATTGAGAAGAGAGACTAAGAAAATAGGAACAAGTATGTATGGCTGAAAAAATACGTAGTATTTTTTTAGGCTCCTAGAGAACTTGGTCACATAAATTTTCTTGAGCTCAGGAAGGTGTTTCTCAAGCCTTGCTATCAGTAATATCAGTGCATATTTCAGATCTAATAAATTCGTGTTCATGGTCTTTCAGTTCAGCAGAGCAATAACTGCACTGGAATTTCTTGCTTTCAGATGATGTACTAAGTTCTGCTGTACAGTTTAGTTTAGTATTAAAAAGTGTCAAACTTTCATTTTATTTATTTATCTTTCCATCCTATTTTGTAGAAGAGATTCATGGTTTTCCAAAAAGGTTTTGTTATCAGTTCAAATATGGTGATAAATGTCATACCAATGTGATGGTTTAAGTAAAAAAAAAAATTACCTGTTTAGTCTGTAGTAGTGATGACAAAGCTTAAACAACTATGGACCTCTAAGTAATCACTTGTTCCTGAACAAGGCTCTTCTGTAACTAGGTTAAAACATAAATAATCTGCTGTGTTTGCCTATGTTGGTCATGAATAAGCTGACCATTAATCTGTTTATAGAAAAATGCACATAAATCAAAGGAGATACAAATGCATAAATCTGGAACAGCATATAGATATTGAGTCTTTATTCTATTTTTAAAGCAAATAGGGGTTATTGTCCCCTGAAGTTACTGTGATCATAACATAGACAATATATTTTCTCTTAAAAAGACAATACTATCAATACTGTTCAGAAAATATTTCTTGCTTCCCAAGAACAGTTCCCCCCTCCCCTTCCTTGTTTTTTTTTTGGCTGTTTATAGCTTAAAGTAGATGAGAATATTACAGAGAAGATTTGTAGGCAGTGATTTTCTGGGTTATTTCCTCATCTGAAACTAGTTCCTTTCAATCTCATAGACGTTGGTACCCAGACGTGTCAGCAGTTTCCATTACTGCCTCTAGGACGGGAACCTCAAAAGGCAGCTATTACATTAGTAGAGAGTGTGTCCTTGAGGATGATTGGGTTCCATCAATTAACTGGACCATATGCTGAATATATGATGTAGCTTTTCCCTTAATGCTGTGTAATTTTGGCAGTGGTAATGCTGTCTTGGTATATTAAATGCATATTACAATAACATTTTATCCAAATTAGAGTAGAATTACCCTTACAGATATAGAATACTCCTAAAGAAGCTGAGTTCAATAAAATGATGCTTGATTTCCACTTGAAGCTTATTATGGCTTGACAGGAGAACAAAACCTCTAATGCTTTATGTAGACCCTGCTTTTCCCTTGCTGTTACATGAGTGTTTCACTATTTTTACTGTTGAACTTTTTTTCTGCTTCCTTGCCTGAATCTTACTTGCCTTCTTACAGTGCACAAAAGTATCCTGCTCACTCAGAACACAGGAAAGCAGACTATTCTAAAATAGCAAATAAGGGAAGCAGTATACTCAGGCTTAGAGAAGGGGAACACATGGGACTGAGCAAGAAGACGGATAATTAGTGAGTAGCAGATCAGATCTGAGGGGAGATTTTGAGAGGAGAAGCTGTCAAAATATACTGGCCTGTAGGGAAATAGGTTACCCACCTGCCTTGTTGAAACTGGAATATCTCTTCTGCTTTTTTGCCATCCTTAGGACTCTCTAAGATTACTTTTACTTTTTACAGTAACAAACCACTTAATTGGAGGCCTAATTCTAGGAGAAAAAAAAGCCAACAACAACAACAAAAAAAAAAAGCTGACAGTTGTGTTTCCTGTGGCTAAGAAAACAGAAATAGCATATTGTTGGCAGTCTTGCAATATGGTACCTGCTACAACACAAGCAGGAGCAGAATTTTGTTACAGGTTGCAAATTTATTTTGTGTCCTTGAAAATCTCCACAGGAGTCCAAGCATTGCTCTTCATTTGCAAATTGTTGAAGTTGTTACCATTCTAGTGTTACCTTATCTTATCCTAATTTCTTTAGCTTGTAATAGCTGTGGCCTATTTACTTTTGAGGTCTAAATCATCTTGGTTTAGCAGAGGCATGGTTACCTGGGGCAGTTTCTATTCCCTCTAGAAACATGCTTTTATGATTATGATGTTTATAAGCCTCCAGCAAGTGGGTGGGAGGACAATGCAGTGCTCAGCTCCACATGGCCCAGTTTTAATGCTACTAACACAATTTTTTTATTTGAACAACTATTTCTTATTTGCACAAAGTACATTTCTTATTACAAGTGATTTTTCTGTGATTTAATTTTATATTGAGGTATTCAGTGGAGTGCTTCGCTCAGTATGTCTCCCTTTTGGAAGGACTTTTAAAGACATTGAAATATACCTCATTTGCTTTCTGAAATATATAAAAGCTGGGTAGCCTGTGAAAGCTTAATGCCCCTTTCTTTTGAATGGTATGAGAACCATGCCAGGCTACTTGGAAAACAAAGTAATTATCAAAATAAAATAATCAAAAGTCAATTGATCAAAAATTAAATTACGTTTTGTCTGCTAAGTCAACATGGTTAGATATCTTCTTTTGCTTATGGAATTCTGCCATTTTATGGATGGCATAGTTAAAAACTAATCTTCAACTCGTGCTGACATTAGGGTAATAAATTAGAAATACTTTTTCTTCAGTTTGCCTCCTTAATTTTAACATTTCACTTAATTCTCAGCTTAGTTTCAGTCCATTTGCATCAGTAACAATCCTTGGGGCAAGGGCACTGTTTCAAGACCTCTGATTGTGAAGAAAGAGTCTGCAAAAAGAGAACTGGAGAGCTCTAATACAGTTACCCACTATGACCATGATTTCTTAGGCTCTCTGTGTCAGTGTTATAATCACAAGCAGGATGGCAGATGTTCTCAATATTTCCTGAGTCCCTCTCTGAATATTCAGGAATAAGGGTAGCTGATCTTTTTTTTAAAGATGAGTTTTAATCTCCTGAAGTTCACTCTCAGCTTCTTACTTATTTTCAGTTTTGTCAATATTATATTTTTACCTTTTTGAAAGGTATTAACTCTGCATTTCTCTTCCGTGTGAAAGAATTCTTTAAAGTCTCTAGCTGAAGGCCTATTTTGGCATCCTTTTTAGCAGGTTTCTTCAGCTACATAATGTAATTTGTAATTGAAAAACTTGTCTGACAAAGACATTTTCTGTGCAGTTACTTTGCAGTTTTATCTGCAATTGGTATAGAACAGATCTCAAGTTGATCAGAAATCTGGCCAAGTTTAAGGCTCTTTGTTTTTTTCCCACTGAATTCTTATTCAGGGTAGTCTTGATTACTCAGATATTCTCTTCTTTTCGAACCACTCATTTAGAAAATATGGTCTTGAAATATTTAAAACTTCTTCCCTTTCAGTTTATTTTTTGAATGTTAGAGAATGAAATTTTCCTTTGTTCATAAATTAATGTTTACTAAAACATTTTGAAGAAAAGGTCATAGTGCATAGCTCAGTCATCTGCTAAATGCATTGAGGTGGAAAACAACCTGTCAATTTACTGTGAGTTTGCTCCTCTTACCACCTGCTTGAAATAGGTGACATTATACATAAGTATTCACTCAATATTTTCAATGAAAACATTTGTAATATTTTTTTTTTGTGAAGACCATATGTCTCAGACTACTACTCATTTGATACTCAATGACTTTTCGTGACTAGAGTGTTCACGTTGATTACCCAGCTTCAGTAACAAAGTATGGTAGATAAAGATGTCTAGGAAGTGATAAAGAAGTTAAAGCCATGAATTTACTTCTGACTCTGTTTTGAAGAGAAGATAAATCAAAGACAGCCTTTTTGAACTCATTATTTCTCTTGTTTTACTGTTGCGTGTGTGTGTGAGAGAGATGTCATTTTTCCCAGGACAAGAATGAAGAAAAATTGAATATTTACAGAGAATGAAAACAAGTGATTTGAAAATCTGTGTCTGGTAGCGAAGTAATTCTGCAATCTCAGGAGACTCAGCATGTTCTTCCGAGGCATCCAGTACTAGCCACTGTCAAGGAAACCTATTGGACTAGATGGAGATCTTATCATTTTGAAATACTTTATTTCTCTGTGCGAGGGCATGCACTACAAATTAATTCAACAGGCATGTTTATATTTTGGCATTAGGTTCACTCTGAAGTGCAGAGATGAGAAGGGACAGATATGTAAGCAGATTCAAGTTCAACATGCTGACAAATGATTTCTTTACTTCAGTATTTTAAAACAACACCACTTTTTCCATAACTAACACAAAAAATAATGAGGCTGCTTAAAGAAAAAACTATGAATAAAGGTAAATAAAATACGAAATTTTGACAAGTTCTGCTTGGAGATAAAAGGGAAAAAGAAAGCAAAAGTAAAAATATTTTCATATTTTTTCCAAATGTATATGTAGGCAAAATACTGTTAAGTACCTTGTCTGCCTGTACAACAAGAAGCATAAACAATAGGATTTTTGGTTAAAATTCATTTTATATGTTGGCATACTTCTATATGGTTAAATTCAATGCATTCTTGGTATTGATTTCCATAATAATTTGAGTTAGTACCCAAGAATTTCTTTTAGGCATTTTCCCTGTGGCTATTCTAGCATCTCCCCCTTTGGCATAAAAAGGTGTATTAGTGAGGCTGGCTTTTTGTTTTGTTTTGTACTGTGAGTCTTAATTCATAGACAAACTCTGAGAACACCTGTTGTGACGAGCCTTGCAGGTGTGACAGCTAAATGAAAGCTTACTTTTTGAATCCCCAAATAACTTTTCATGGGGGAAAGTTGGTCCTATCAAACTGGTCCTATCAAACTGGATGTGTAATCAAAAATAGAGGTGCCTAGGGAGTTTTCATGTTTCAAACTAAAAGGTTGTTTCAAATATTTGAAAATTTACTTCAAGTGTTAGCTTGACATAGAGATCTTTTTGTCTAGAAACTAGAACCAATGATGAAGGGAAGGTTGGTAACAAAATTCTCCTTTTACTGCTGATTCTGGTTTTACAGATACCTCATTTTGGAGTTCTTATGATTTGGTGTGAGTGAGTAGCTCTGTCTTCTCATGCAATTATTTTTCCCTCAGGGACTTTAGAGCAATATTAATTTTTACCACTGTTTTGCTAAAACATAAAACTCCTTGGAGAATTATGCTACAAGATGCTGGATTCTCCTGCCTCAGCAGAAGTGAGTCTGAATACATCTATAGCTCTCACACATTTCAGATTCAAACTTTACTTCTTGCCAGTAGTCTGAAACATCGGCATCAGGTATCTTCAATATGTAGTTTCATCTGCTCAAAATAACTACCAGGCATTTTTTAATGGAATTAATTAATTATACCCCATTTTAGAGACAGCATGGAAGCCTGCAAATAGCTTTTGTCTTCAAAACCGATTGTAATCCTTTAGTCAGAACCTGAGCTCCAAATCCAAGCCTTGCTGAATTGAGATTTGGAATATGATTATAAGTGCCAGAATGCACTACTCTGTAGACCCCCTATGTTTGTCATATCTGAATGACACCCATAGGACAGGGATCCTGCAATATCCTCTGTTTCTGACACCTTTTCTGGGACTGTATCTTATTTGCAATGCTATGGCATGAGGACAAAGTTTTGTATTACTTTGCACATAGTGGGAAATTAAGGTGGCCTTCAAGGGGCTTTTCTTTACATAATCTAAATGCTGGATTTAAGGTACCTTTGCAAAATAATAAATTACTTCAGCATAAGAAGCTTGTCATGATTTTGATAAATGAAATGATTTGCTCTCAGGAGCATTTTAGAAGCAATCACTGAATGACTGTTCAACAACAGAGCAATTCCTAGAGGTCAGCACAAGCTGTCAGTTCTGCTTGCATTTGCCTTGTGCCAGCTAGTCTTCTCTAGTTGCAGACAGGACCTGCACAGTGTGGAAAAATGTCATACCTTGTTCTGACTGATAGGAAGATAGAATCGATCACAGCACAGTTATTTATTTTCATATTTTTTAATGTTTGAATGCATACCAGCCCCAAATTTGCACTTAAAAGGATGCCTGTGTTTTATATTGTGACACATAAATTATAATTTACTTGTGCAATTCTTTCAAATAAATTTAGGAAGACATTTTTAGGTCATGAAGTCTAGAAAAACATTTGAACTACTGAAAAAGAATATGTACAATTAATATGCCATGTATGATTTTATATGGATAACATTTGAAATGGTGATTGTACACCACACTCCATCTTGGCAGATTTAATTATAATAATAGCTTCTTCATGCTTCTGCATGGAATGCTACACACACACATACACAAATGCACACACAGAGCATTTAACATGGTCCCAAAGACTGGATATTCTGTAGTGTTTAGGATGGTTTTAGTTAATTGAGTATTGATGCAAAGAACTTGAAATTCTTTAGAAAAGATCTACCATGTCAGTCAAAGAGAAAAATATTAACAAAAAACTACTCTAAATTTTTGTCTAGAATAATTTTATGTTATTTGTGGCATCTCTGTTGTACAAGCATCAGTTAGTATGTTCTCAGTCATTGTGATTGGGATATGACACTAGAATGCAGCAGAGAGGCCTGAATTGAGAATGGTATCAGTAGTTAGTCAATACTGAATTGACAATGGAGTGTGAAATGCAAATATCAAGGGCTGTTGAGCAAAACATTCTGTGCTGTAAAGATCTGCAAGTAGCACAACCATACAAATTATCAGAAAAAATACTGTGTACTATATAACCTCCACTGAAGATAAAATTTCTTTTAATTCACAAGAGAGATTCAACAATTTCATAAACCTGGCAGCAATAATTACAGTATTTTTATCTGGTTCAGTACAGTTATTTGGAAATAATTTCTGTTCTCTTTTTTGTGTGTACTGTTACCACTTTATTTAAGTTTGTCAGCATACTCTATTGTAGAGAATATACATTATCTTTCACAAGTATGTATATAAAATCTTTTATACATAGGGGCTCATGCATATGTACATATGTATATATATCTATATGTAGGTAGATGCATTGAAGACTTTCTCATTTTTAACATGACGAAATATTTCATTACCATGTTATAGCATTCTAAGACCTGAAAAGCCCTTTATGTCACTTGTAAAAATATCAAGTTCTATAAATAAAATACTTGGTCATGAGCATGGCTTGGAAAACACATTTATCTTTAGAAATAAAAATGTCAATCATCTTCTATGGTACAAAAGACTGAAGAAAGATCAAAACTAAAAACTTTTAGTAAAAATGAAATTATTGCAATTATCTAATCCCTAAGTTTAATTAAATGAACAAATTAAAATCAATAGAAAATAGTAGCGGGGAAAAGATGTCTTTCAGGTTTCAAGTTCCAATTTACTCTTATTCCTACAGAAAGCTTTAGTTAAAATAGGCTTCTTGCCCTGTTATACATTCTCAACTGACTCTCATATATATGACCATAAGATGGACAGTACTGCCTTATGATAGCAGTTTAGGGAGAACCTGGAGTAGAAATAACCTTCAGCTAATTTGCTCTGGCAAAATCTTAGGAAATACTTTCTGTATTTTTTCTGTATACTTTGAGAGCTTAAATGAATCATATGACTCCAAAATCTGTTTTTAAAAAATTATGTGCTCCAGAAAACAAAGTATTGTAGAAGACAACTTTTTCCACACTTTCAGTATCTGATAATGCAAGGGGATGTCACACACTCATATTCTTAGAATATTAAAGTTGAGTCATGATGAAGAATCATGCAAAGTCATGCTCTAAAGCTAGTGGTTTCTTTATCATAATAAATTATAGTTCTCATGTGCATTGCTCCCTTTATGCCTGTCAGTCTATTTACTCAACCTTTCAATTATTTATATTTAACTATGATGAGTTTGAACTTATCAGTTCATATAATCCACCAAACCTCTTTGTCACTACCAATTATTAGTGTTTAATACTACACTTAGAACTGTCTCTCCATTTCCCTCTGCTGTTCTGCTGAGACATTGCTTGTTTTTCCAGTCTAAACCCTGTGCTTGGGAAGCCACACTAAGATCACTTTAAAGCCAGATTGCTCATCTATAAACATCTGCCAGAAGGTCTCCAAAACTATTAGACCACATGCTTTATGGTGTGTTCACTTATAGAAGAAAATCATGTTGCAGACACATGTAAAAACACCTATAGTGAGGCAAAGGATGGCCTTTTATCATTGAACAACCAGCAAATGCAATGATAATAACACATAGGGCATGTCTCTCTTGTTGGATGAAAACTTCTTTGGCTGAAGGTGAGATGAGAAAAAAAGAAAGCACTGGGAGGAAAGCAGTTTTTCCACCTGCTTGTTTTCCACCTAAGAGGTTTGCAAAACCCTGTAAGAGCAAGGCAGGATAGGATGGGAGATAATAGAAGAGGGAAACTTACACGTGATTCCCCTGATATATTCCTGTGGAGGGAAGCTTTAAGGTTTTTCTTCAGTGGAAAACAAAATAGTATCTGAGCAGAATAAAAATATCCCTTAGATTTATTTTAATTAAAAACATGTTCAGAGAAGACAGAAACCCCTTAGATTTATTTTAATTAAAAACATGTTCAGAGAAGACAGAAACATTAACTATTACTTATAAACCATTCTAAGTTTTGCTCTGAAAACATAAAGATTAGGTTGGACTGGTTGCTGAGGTTTGCCTTGCTCATGTCTTGACTGCTGCCTAGGGAACATAGACTGCTTTTACCCTGAAATAATGCAAGAGCTTGCTGGGCACAGAGGAGTTCCTCTATTTCCATTGATGTCAATACTAAATATCTAAAAACCTCTGGTAAAGGTTTTTCCAAATTCTCTTGTATTCTAGGACACTTCTGTTGGTATATGATTTGAAGGTGCACGGTAGACAATTTTTTGAAATCCTGGAGTAATTTAATGCTCAAAACCCTATTACTATGTGGTCAGGTATTTTTCTAGAGTTTGTTTTTAATTTTTTTAAAGTTACAAGTCATATATTTGTGTTGGGTCCTATATTTCTATTAATATGCATTTATTTCTGAAAGCAACATCATGCTAATGCTGTTGGATTTCTCTGCTGCAAGTACAATCTTTTATTTTTATCTTGACTAAATATACCAATCTTTTAAAAATCTGACATTTGCTATGATTAAACTATTTCAAAGTTCCTTCAATATCAGTATAGGGCAATCAGCTGTCATTTTAGTCTTAACCCTTTGCAAATGCAAATGCCATGGTTTTGCCTGATTTGTGTAAAAAAAAATATAATTCTACGGTGTTTGCTCAATTACAGTAATGTCTATTAATATTGATACTGTTAATAAATCATTTTTTAAATAAGCCTCCAAAACATCTTTATGAACATAGAAATGCAGAAAATATTCTCAGGAATTAACAAACAAATAATTTGCTTTCCATAACTTCTGGGACTAAAAATCCCATGACATAGGTTAATCTCATGTGATCATTTTTTTCAATGGTCTAAGCCTCCAAAATCTTCATTCCATTGTTGTTTTTCTCCAGCTACACATTTCCATGATTTTCTGGTTTTTTTCCCCACCATTTAACAATTGTACTGAATTATTTATTTCTAGATTATGTTAATTTTAGTATTAGGGTCCTAAATTTGTAAAGGTGCAGAGAGATGCAAAAGGACCTACAATCTAATACCGTGTCTAATACTTCTGTAAGAAATCTAATTCCAAAGTGTAATTTTAAATGCAGTACAAGTGCTTGTGCAACACAATTAAGCTGGGGGCAAATACTTGACGGAACAGTTAGTGAGATTTCAGAACTGTAAAAAGCTTAAGTCCACCTTATAAAGTCCAAACGCTTCATAGAATCCTACTTGATACAGCAGTATGTCCCTAACAGCGACGTAAGGGAAATATAGAGGTGGTATTTAAATGGAATTTCTGATCAGAGATTGCTCTTTAAGAGCAGGTTAGTTTAGGCTCTTCCTTGTTACTTCAAACAATTAAAGTTGATGCCAAAATCCCCAAACAACTTTTCATGTGACATTTAAGCTGATTCACATCTTGATATGCAACTACAGATATCAGCCAGTAGAGTTTCACTTTATGTGTATTTATTGAGATTTCTTTTGTGCTTGCCTTGAATATTTTCACAAATATTTTGATTTAATGGGCAATACCTATTTTTTCCTAAATATTCAACTCCTACTTATTAAGATTTCATGTAACCTCTTCTAATAACTGTAAAAAGTATGATAAAATGGTTTTCCCTAGCATCAAAAAGTTGTCGTTGAAATACATTTTTAATTTGTTTTGCTTGTAATTTTGGGAGGTTTCATGTGCCAGAGTACTTTTCTGTATTTCAGTAGTTCTCAGGGCCTCGGGCTGTGAGGGGTTGCAAAGGCTGTCAGTCAACACGGAGTCACAATGGTGAGGAGTTGGAGGCACTCTAACCCCTAGTCACCCACACTGACAGGGAGAGACACCTAGTGTCAGAAAGGTGTTCTCATATGGGGAGGATGTTCTTTTGGCTGACACTTGGCTTCAGACTTTGAACAGTAACTTTAGCACTGGCCAGCTAAGAGCGTGGAAGACCATTGCAAACAATCAGTGAACGCTTTAAGGGTGATTTGAGTAGCTATTTTGATTGGCCCTGTGCATGGCTGTGGAGTTTTAGTTGTTTCTTAGACACAGGGATCGCTTCAAACCTGCCAGTGGAATCACGCGCAATCATCTATTTGTGCCCTCACTTGACCTCTCAGTGCATGATGCTTCGCCTGTTCTCTCCATCTGCTGTGTCCTTCCTGGCACGCAGCCGGAATGCCGTCTTAATGGAGCACACAGCTGTAGTGTGAGGGTGTGCGAGGAAACCCCCATGCAATGCAGAGCTCACTAAGTGCAATTAGGAGCAGGAGCAAATTTAGTCATACTTCTACTTTTTTGTAGGCAAGCAAACTTCTATGGAAGTCAGAAAGCTGGTCCTACTTTGTTTACATAAAATAACATTTACATTCTATTAAGCCAGTCCAAAGGGCCTGATTTCACCCCCTCCTCCTGCCCAACCTTACAAGAATTACATGGAAATTCTTGCATTCTGGTGTTTCCACATGCTCTTTAGAAATATCCTATGAACAAAAGTATGTAATTTTAATATTAATTTAAACACTTTATAACACTATGCAAAGTGATGCTTATAATGAACTTCAGTATAATTTTTAAATCGACTCAAACATGAAAGGAATGTAATCTTAACTAGTGTAGATTGCAGTAAAAAATTCATCTATAGATGTTATACCTTTGGCAAGTCAGAAGCTAGTCATTAACATTTTAAATTAAAAAATGGCAAATCTTTAGTTACACAGTCTACGAAGTGTAGTTTCATTTGTTTAAATGATATGTTTACAGAATAAAGTACATAACACAATTGGCACACCTGCTCACTTGAAGTTTATGAAGTCACTGAATAGGAACAAAAACACTTCTGTAGTAATAAATATTTAACATATGTGTGCATATTTGCAAGACAGAAATATTTTAACATAAAATCAATCCAGTTTGGAAAGACAAAATAAGTCTGGTGCTGCAGATTCCTGTTCAGGTAGTCCAATTTAAGGTATTTGAAGGTGAGGTCCATGCTACTTAAAAAAGTCAGTTCTTCCAAGTAAATAACAACAAACATTAGAGATTTTGAACAGAAAGAACTTGCAACTAAAAAACAGGGAGCAAAAAGCTTATTAAAGTAAATCTGAGCTTCTTTATGAATATATGAATTTTAAAATGTGTGTCTTTCAAGCAATACAAAGGAAAAAAAAAGTGCATTTATGTATACTCAGACACACACGCTTATATTTGTAGAAGTACAAATGCAAAGCAGAAAGAATTAGAGTAATGTATAAGCACTCTGGTTTTATTAAAAATTGATGGAATCACAGCTATTCTGGAAAACAAGAAACATATGAGTTGTTTCAAAGCTATATAGAAATAAATGAATCAAAACAGAAAGATAATTTTGGGTTGCCTCAGGTATTTCACATGCACACAGGCAAAAGATGGGTGTTTACTTTGGCATGGACACTCAGGACTCTCTCAGTGCAGCCAGGTTCTCTAACCTGCTCAACAACACCAATTAAATTTGAATATGAGATATAACCTAAGTTGGTCAGCCTTGTTGAGACTAAGTTATCTCTGGGCAAACCAAGAAGTGAAACTTTGGCTGCTCTGAGTAATACCAATGTTGGTAATTGTGCTTACAAACTTTATTATCCTTGTTAGAAGAAGAATATAAGATCAATATGTAAGCACCTAAACTCTGTCTACTACCTGCTCATGAGTGATGAGCATTGATTTGACTGATCTTCCTCTTTCTGGATGTCTTAGTATTTTCCCTCTTATACAGGAGACCAAGCTTTAGAAATTATGTAGATACTGTTTGTGATGGCTTTATATCTGTGCTGCTTAAATAGGAAGCATTTAAGTTCATGAATTTTTAAATAGTAGTAAGAGATATAACCATTGGTATCCCACATATTTATAAATTAATAAGACAATTGTAAAGGGATGTAATAAAGAGTGAAAACTAATGAGTGAAATTTGAGGCATGCCTTGAAATACTTTTGACAGAAAATACAAGCTTCTGGGAACACTTACCTTGTCCTGCGAAGAGCAAAGAATGAATGACATGGCCAACTGGCAATTATTCTCCATCACTTTGTGCTTATTGTTATTACAGTGTGTGGAGGAAATCTATAGTATTTTGTTTTCTCTGTCAGCCTTGAGGTTAAATGAAAAACTTACTGACATTGTTAAATCAGGCTGTGAGAAGACCCCAAAAATACCGCCGGCAGACAACATTGTGAAAATCCTCTCAAAAATATACTACCCATTTTCTTTTGGGACTTTTTTTTATGGAACTGTAGCTCTTTTAGAGTTGTATTTAAATTTCATCTGTGTTGAACAGCTGTTACATGTTTGAAGGAGTTCTTCAAATTATCTAAGGAAGGACATTTCTTTCACTCTACCTGGTATATATAAAGTATTGTGTATTTCCTTTTTTGAACTTAAGTATATGTGTTTTAGAAAATGCATTGTTTACACATGGTGTAATATATCTCAGTGTAATTTCTGTTGAGAGTTAGGTTGCAATAGAACATCTAAAGGACATGATATTATTAATGTAAAATCCTTGCACACCATCAGTATCACTTTTGCTAAATACTGTACAAATACTTAAATAAACATGATTCTGATTTCAATTCTCTACAATTATCTCAGAAAGAAGATAAAATTAGCATGTGGGGCAAGCAATAGTTGGGAGCAAGGAGGAATTTTAAAATCCAAACAAACAAGGATATGTATAATATTTTGCTAGAACAGAGGATAAAGGCAAAGACTTATCAAACTTCCTTTAGGGGTGTTTTCCTGCCTCTCTTGAAAGACATCCAACCTCACTATCGATGTTCTTGTCAGCTGTCTTGCTAGTCAATTCCCTTGGCCTTCCTCAAGGCCTTAAAGCTGGTGGTTTTACACGATAGCTAATGCAAAAGAAAAAAAAAAAGTTAGCTCTTAAAATAACCTCTGGGGTCTTCTTTTCCAAGGCAGAATTTTGGACTGAAAAAGATGAGTTCAGCATCTTGCCTCAGTAGGAGACATCACAGCACAAAATGATTTTTCTAACAGCAAAATAATATTGTGTTCTGTTTTCTTTTGCAAAGATATGACCAACAGAGTGAGAAATCCCTGGTATTTGGAAAGCAGAAATATCCAAGAAGTGTATATAAAATAAACAAATAAAAATAAATAATGGAAGTTATTAGAGCTGTCAGGCTGTTGTGCAGCAAGCCACCACGACTTTTTGCCATGAACTATATCGAGAAATATGTCTCCAAGAGTGAAAAGTGTCATTAAGTGTAATAAAATAATCATAAAGCAAGGGAGATCTCTGGTGAATTGCATGTGCTATTTTATAGTCCCTGGGACACATCAGCACATGGAAACTTCACTGGAATGAATGGCAATTTCATGGCAATTCATGCAAACATTACTGATGTCTTCTGGCAAGGTTATCTAAGGATAAAACTATAAAAAGAAGGTATTCAAATGAGCTGCTTCCTTTCATTGATTGCAGGTCTATACAGTATGTCTCTTGTTTAAGACTTTACTTTCATACATGAAAGAAATATAATAAAATGGGGTCTTTTTTGCATTTAGTAGATAAATTAAGAAACACAGTAAAATGTTAAAGGACTACTGACTTATGATACTGAATCATTCATTGTGCAATAATATACCTGAATGAATGAGCTGATGTTTAACTGTATTAAAATGCAAAGAGAATTTGCCTTATTACTTGGTTGTTCTTATGTCCATAGATATTTTTGATTGAGGAGGATAACTACTAGATTACCTGGCCTGCATAGTTTCTCTGTAAAACTATTTATTTTTTGAATCTGTGCAGTAGATTTCGACAACTGAAAATTACTTCACAATTTTCATAAGATCATCAATTTACAATCAGATAGACGCTGAAAGAGTGTATAATTGAAGATACAGAGAAAATGTCCAATAATTCAAATTATTGATATTTTCCCTAAGAAGCAATTTCAAGGAAAATAAAAAAAAAAAAACAAACAGGTTCCTTTGAGTGTTTGGTATCCCATGGCAGCTTTAATAAAAAATATCTCCCTCCTATGCTTCTGAAAGTATTCATTTGGTGGTATCCTAGTGACTCCTGACTTTTCTACATAAGGGAAGCTGATAATAAAATGTCGAAATAGCTGTCATGGTGCAGGAGAACTTTCTTTACTTTCTAGTTCCTGAAACTAACACTTTACTAATATCTTTGTGGGTGACAAACACAAGGAATTCCTAATCAGCAAAATATTTATTCTGTATCACAGGTAATAGGACACACAACGTGGGGAAAATTTAATGCAAAGTTTAGTTTTGGTAGAACCATTTTCCTGCTGACCAAGAGATCTTTGTTATCGATGAATGAAGAAAAAGGGAAGTAGTAAGGCTATTTCAGGGGCTGTATTAGAGTTGGCAAAAGGTGTGCTGCACATTTGATGTTATCTAAGTACCAAGACAAAAAACTTCACATGTGCTGAGCTCTTAGCAGAAATTATGATAAAAAAACCATCTCTTAAATTTTGATTGGGTTTTGGGGTTTGTCTTTTTTTTGTTTTGTTTTTTCAGTAGATGAGCAAGTCTGGAGGATCTTGATAACTATACAGAGAAAGACAAGAAACAATACAATGGTAAACGTGACTTTTAGCAAGATCTACAAACTTAAGAAATAAGTAATCATTATCTATGAAAAAATCATTAATTAATTACATAAAAACTCCTGCTAGGATGGACTAAATAGATAGTGCTGTCATGTTTAGAGATTCTTGACAATTTTTCCTTTTTTTTTTTTTTCTCTTATTGGCTCCATTTTCATAAGAAAAATGAGAAAAAAATTTAATACTTCCCACTCTCTATTATCTGCCAATCTTAGCAACATTTTGTAACCATGCAAATACTTCTAAGAATACCATTCTTCACCAAATTAACACTCTTTGTGTTGTATTATTCACAAGCTATTTCAGCAGAAGGTATCATGAATTTATGGTAGGTGAATATAGTATTATTTTACCTTCTTGCAACAATTTATATGACACTTTTCGAAGATTGAAGCTAAAATATTAAAGCATCTTTCCTCTGTCAAAGAAGTTTAAATGTTTTATTATGAAAATGAAGGAAGATACATTTGCTTCTTTTTTCTCCTCCTCTTGCCACTCCTTCCTGCAGTTAGATTTTTTCCATTGAAAAATAGTAATTCAATATATAATAATGAATAATTACTATATAATAATATTTATATAACTACAGCAATAAATAAACAGAAGTAATAATTGTGAACCAAATAAAAATATTGCAGCAGCTTATTCACTGCAAGCACATAAATCTAGGGGGCCCAGGTCATGGAAAGATAACTCTTGCCCCAAGCCACATAAAAGAGCAGTTACAGATACCATAATCCTCTTATTTGGACTGTTCTTTTAGGATTCTGGCTTGAGCTAATGTAAGTGTTCTCTATGGATGGAGAAATATATCTGTGTCAGATTTGGCATCTTATTTCTTGATCTAGGAAAAATGTCCTAAAGTGAATACTTGTATTTCTTGATTAAGATTACTCAGAGATCCATCCAGCATGGTCTTGAACACCTCCAGGAATAAGGAGTCCACAACCTCTCTGGGATAAAGATTCCTTTGAACTTTTCTGTTCTCCATAATGAGAGGTATAAATATATGACACTGAAGGTAGGACTACAAAAGCTTTACACTTTCTGTCTGCGCAGCTGGCATAGGATGGCAGCAATGACTGATATTGCCATTTTGCTCAGATCTCACTCTGATTTCCAGTCAGGCCACCCAGACTGATCTATTGGTTTGGGAATAGCTAAGACAAACTGTTAATAGCTAATTACAGAACTATCTTTGGGGAAAAAAAAGAAATGCAAAAACGGTCAATGAGACCAGTTTCTTGGTCCTTTAACATTAGCAAAGTTTCATTACAATTACTGAAAAATGAGAAATGTAATAAGGTGTTTAGGGGCTGTGAATATATTTTTCAAATAGTGAGCAGGTTGTAGCTGAGCTGTATTAAAGAAGGCCACCTACAGAAATGACATAGTGTACTGTTTGTATACTCAGAAGCAGCTTGTGTCTTGCTCTGACATTTACCTTTCTGACATCACAAGAATTTCAGTAGAAAATGGAATATATTAATTTACCAATGTCTCTACAACATATACACAAAATGCTTTTTTTTTTTTTTTTTACTTTCTTTGAGAAATAGAGTCAGTTTTGTCTCTCTTTGAATACTTTACTTTCAGTTATCATGCAGCACCAGAAAAAAATTGGTCATTTCTCTGTGGCACAGCTCAGCTTCTTATCATAGTTACTTGAATATCTTCTCTCTTCTTTTCTCTTCATTCATATATTTTATTAATCAGGTATTCCATACTTGTTTCCATCCTGAGCTTCATGGCAAACTGGCCTGATTTCCTGCAGCATTGCATCTACATGTTGCTATTTTCTTGTACTTCCTTGTACTGCAAACTGTTTTGCAAGGCATAGTCAGAGATCTTTGACTCTTTTTTCCATCACTACTTCCACTATATTTTTCTTTTTAGTTTGAGATGATCCTCACATAAACTTTATGATACCTTTGAAAGCATCAACAATGCAAAGTCTGTTTAAAATGAGAGTATAAGTTAGCTGAAATGAACAAGTAGCTGACTATTTAGAAAGCTTTTGCTGGGTTTAACGGATTTTGGTTCTGTTCTGCCAGCTTTACAGATGGCCCAATTGCAGGTTATAGGATTATCTGCAGGCTATCTATGTGCTCCAATAATTGTTAAGAACATTTCCAACAGAAATGCCTAAAAAGACACACAAGTGTGTTTTTATTTTAAACATTATATTTTATTTTAAAGAACTGTACTGTGATGTGTTAATTGGCTTAGATCCTCATTCTGATTCATCAGTACTGTTCATTTTTACTCAATAACAAAAGAAATTAATAAACAAAAAACTCGTGTAAGTTTTACTTTCATCTCGTTGGAATAGTTTATACTTTGAATGTTTTCAGGGTAAATTTCAGAAACCACTGCAAGTTTTTTCTGTGTTACAGAACTTACTGAGTGGGCTCCATGAAAATTGAGGGCCCATAGCTTTCAGGTACTTTGATTTCTTCAGTGTATTTTAATGCCTAACTAGGTAGTGGAAGAATTAACCAGCAGGAGATGATTAGAGGACCACTGTTAGTGGAATTCACATACAGTGTTTCAGAAAACTTTCTGTATTTTATAATTTCAAAAAGGTTATCACTTTTGAAAAAAAAAAAAGTTGCTGAGAAGGGGTCATGAGTGAATTACTGATGTGGAATTAATTAGGTAGTAGAAAAGTAAACATTATTTGGCTCCTATGTCAGTGATACGTCAAAACAGAGAGCTTCTATGAAACAGCTAGGAAGTATAAATCCGTTTGTATTCCACCAAGTATCAATCTGGCTATTTGCCAACCAAACCTGGAAGGTAAATATTACTAATGCGCTTGCCATATGTAACATGTGCTTGTCAAATATTAACAAATGTACTTGCCAAAGGATTTACCAGTACTGTTTACAACTAATTTTCAATTAATTTAAAATAACAATATTATTAATTTCCAAATAGTTGAATATTTTAGACATGGCACACAGTATTCAGGCCAAAATATGCTCACAGTATTGCTGTCAGAGATCAATGTTACTTTCAAGAGACTCGTGAATTCTGTGAAGACATGAGTCCATGATAAAATCATTCCTCGATTATAAGAGATTTTATTTTTTTAGTTGAGTATCTAAAGATTGATCTTGTGATCACATGAGAGTATAAGAAATGTTATTTGTATTTATTGTTTTTTTTCATTACATAGAGCTGTGGAACTTCTTGAATATGTGTTGCATGTACTTGTATTTGGTAGGAATGATGTTCGCCTTTCTAGAGTGCTTGCAGTCAGAGGTTAAAAGTGAAGATAATATATTAGGCTGTGTTGTTATTTGGTAGAAATAATTATACTCAAGAAGAGTGTAGCACAATTTCATACCAACTGAAAATTAAGAGTTCTGATTCCCAAGCTCCTATTTACACATTGACCAATAGAGCTGTGATATAATATGGAGATCCTAACCAAAATCCCCAAAGATATGGTCCAGAAGGAGTAACTGCCTGCACATAATGGGAACCAGTGACAGATTTTGTAATTAACCTTAGCTTCTTGGCAGATAATGAAGTTTCATACATTTTTTATTAGAAATTATTAATCCGAACATTAATGTCTATCAGAAATCACCCTGCTATTAATTTTCTTTTTTTTTCCTCATTCAAATTGTTGTCATCCCATGGAACAGCACAATTTCATGCAATTTTGATGATGAATGACATACTAGCAGTAGGAAAATATTTGTGGAGCTACTTGAAGTATATTCTGACCTCGGCCTGAGAACCCCTTGTGATGTTTAATAATGTATATATATGGAGAAATTGTGATCCTCTAACAAATCATTTATAAATGGAAAAAGAAAGCTGAAGTGATCATAAATATTAACAGCAACAACCCTTCCAACATATTGTATATTGTTCTTTGGACATATGGTATTCAGCTTGGACAGGTGAGAGTAAGACTTCATTTTCCATTAGGAAGCAGTCTCTTTTCATTGCTTTAATGTTAAAATGGAAAGTATCCTAGAGAGATCTAAGTATCTAAGAATTCTTGTTGAA
>VXBA01002151.1:27559-44982 GCA_013399895.1 Serilophus lunatus | reverse complement strand
AAAAGCCCTTTTTGACCACCCTCAGCAATCCCAGTTTCAATGTACTGGAACTTTTCAAGTTCTAAGATACTTCCTCAAAATATTTAATGAGGAAATATAGTCTTCTACATGGGCATGGTCAGACCAAGAAAATGGTACTGGGATGCTGAATCCCATATTATTTACTGTCACTTCTTTGCTAAGACTTTTTCAGCTCCTGTCTCTGCCTTCACTTTGTTGCAGTGTGCAACTGTACTGCTATTGTTGATACCGAGAAAATTCTAGTGTATTAACTGATATGTAGAATTAATCTGTCCAGTTGTTGGATCAATGCACACAGTTGTGGAAGTAAGGAAATTCAGATATAGGACTGTGTCTCTGAAGAAATATGAGTTAGTCTGATGGGATGGGAAAATTATAGATCATATCACAAAAAACCCAGCAAAAATATAGCATGGCATGACTTTGTCTTTTATTCCACATATAAAAAGCAACAGTAAGTTAAATGTGTACAAAGGGATAGTAAGTGGCATCATAAATAACATTATTACCCAAACATTTTTAAATGTTGTATTTATGTTCTTTCAGAAAGAAAGAGAAGGAATGAATTTATGCTACTGGGGTAGCTGATCTGCACTTTAAGACTGCACTTGTTCAATCATCAAGGCCAAAAGACTAAGTACTTGCATAACTTCTTTTACCCCTAAATCTTTAACTGAAGTTTTTCTTTTTATCAAAGACTCTTTTCTCATTTATGACAGATGATAAAAATAATCATCTGATATTTGCATCTGTATGGATGGTGTTCATATCAAATTTTCACATCAGTATGAAAACCACATATGATTCTGTTGCTAATTTTAGGGGTGGTCAATTTTTTTATGTCAAACATATTTAAAAACCCTTCTTTTTCTTTTATAGTAGACCCAGAACTTAAATGATGATCTTAAACCACAAATATTTCTGCCTAAAGATGCTGCTGCTGTGCCTGATGAAAGTTGACATTTAGGACCACGTATTCTCTGGTTTCAACCTTTCCTTCTATAAACACAGGCATTTCATCTGATTACTGAGGAGAAGATGAATTTGCAAGAGGTAAACTGCTATCCCGGTGGAAACCCAACAATTGTCTTCTTAAATTGTGAGAGTCTTCCTATTTATTCTTGAGGGTGTGCCCTTAAGAAACTGCCGCAGAAAATACTAAAATTACTCCACTGGATGGGAAAGAGGATAGATATATGCATGGCAGAGGAGGGGAAAGGACAGAAGCAGTGGAAAGATCATTAGTATCTTCGGGAATTTCTGGAGAGTGATTTATTCAGCCAGACTTTCAGACCTAGCATTCCAACAGATGTTATGTTTATTTATAGATCAGACACTGCAGATACAGCAATTCATCAGGTGGAGTCAGAAGTCATGATGAACTGTTAACTTTCTGTTCATGGAAATGAATACTCTGAACCGATGCATCACATTGATAAGTACTAACTGCAGAGCATTTTAATAAAAAGGCATGCATCCCTTCAGCCTGATGTGTGCAGAAGGATGCTCATCTGTCTCCTTTTCTTAGTCTCTCTGTATTTACAACAATCAGCAAATATTCCTCAGTGTGTGACCCAGGTACAGGAGAAGAGCATGTAGAAAATTTAATTCCAACATTCCAGAAATGATTAGAGCATAATTCTGCTCCAACTCCCATATACTTCACTAGGAAGCTTACTTAGAAGAAGTTCACGGTTGCTCTAGGAAAGGTGACCCAAATGAAGTGTGTGGATATTACTTCAGAGGTTCTTCCAAGGTTGTTGTTCATGCCTTTTGCAACTCCTAGGCACCACTCAAACAGTGTGGCAGAGATTTGCCTACTATCTTAGTTTCCTAATCATTGTAGTCTTTCTGGTCTTTTGCCTGGATTTCTTTCCTTCAGGGACTGTAGAAATGATGGAAAGAAGGGGTTTTGATGGGTGATGTCGCAGTTGGGGCAAGAACGACACACTGGGTTGCTAGACAAGATTGTCCAAAATGGCTACTTTATTGCTGTCGCATTTGGTATTATTCCCTTACAGAAGGCAATGAGCTTTCTCCTCATAGGACAGAAAGTTGTTTTCCACTACTAGGATTGGAGAACTATAAAAAGCAATCAGAAGGCTCACGTATCACTAGTTACAATGTTCTTGCTACAAAGTTTACCTTACACATTATCAGCAACCAACAGTTACAGCCAAGTAGCAATAGCTCTTCTGCTTTAGCTCTTCTACGGATGTGCTGAGATTCACAGTATCCCACTATTTCAAGGGTATATCTGAATATTATCAATATTAATTTAATCAATTAATGCCAGGGTGCTGCCAGGCCTGCTGCCATCCCTGACAAGGTGACTTGTCTTGTCCTACCATAGGCTTGTAATGTGAGTTACAGAATCTGGTGCTCTAGTAACTACCAACAACTAGACAACACTACAGGGACAGAGCTACTAATGAAGAGTGAAAACTAGATGAATGAACAAATATGATGCTGAATTAGTGTTTTGTGATTCCATTCTACTATTAACGGCCTATGAAGCATTGGGTTTTATCTATAAAATTTTAGAATGTAAGATACTAGGCATAAATCTTCCTGACATGTAGGTGACTAATTCTTCAGCACTCATTTGGCTTTTTGATCATAATTTGTGTATAACACATCCTATTAATCTCTCTTAATGAATACTAAATGATATTAATTTATGCTGCTTACAGTTTTTTTAGAACAAAGAGTTTATGAATGGAAAGCAGAATTCTCTCTCTCTTCTCCCTCCCCAATCCCTTTGAGCCTCATGACATGTTAGCTCTGCTACTTTCAAGAGGAAAAATGCAGTGTGTTAAGAGAAACTGCTCTAAGACTGAAATATTTCCTTTCTTTTCTGCCCTATTTGTAATGAAGTTCTATGTATGTGTGTTCATTCTATGCCAGAAACAAAATCAGAATGTGGAATCTTCATCTGTCTGGGACACTGTTGACAAAGAAGTCTGTAAAAAGATAAGGAATATTTCTCATGCCTGTATGATGCCACATCACCATGGCACTGATGCACAAATTAATTTTTTAATCTCATCTCTAAATTTTTTATCAATTATGCTAGATGGATGACGATTTTCAGCCCTTTCAGATAGAGTGCATTGCCAGTTTGCTCATCCATCTTTCGTAAAATGAAAAGGACTCCAAATATTGATTGTAGCCATTTTGATTCAACTGCCAGGTCATTCTTTGATCTCTTCAGAGATACTGTTGCAAGAAGTCAGTAGGAATAGTGAGGGCACTTTTTGTGATGATAAAAATTACTCAACAGAAATAAATCTCACAAAGGATCTACCTTCAGTAATTATCAGTTAATAAAGTCAGACAGTATTTCCATCTATAAGTTTTGTAATAAAAGTTGCAATGCTCAGTTTAAGACATCAGTATTTTTCTTGATTTCTTACTTCCTAGCAGATTAATTGGAACTGATGGCAACCCAATCTTTATTTTATGACCTTTGAATACTGAGTTACCATTTCAAGTGATGTTGAATAACATTTATAGGAAGTCTTTCATCCAAGATTTCCAGGTGCTTTGTACTCATCAAGGTCCACCACAACCATGTGAATTAAGTATTGCTGTACTAGGTACAGCCAAACCAGAATGGGACAAAAAAGCAACTGTCTTCTCCAAGTTCAGTGCCAAATGCAGAAAAGGCCTCTATCATTCTATATCAGTTTTGTCTCACTATTAAATCATATTTTCCTGTCTTATTATTAAGTAGATAAAACCAGTGAATTAAGGGTTGTGCAGGAAGCTGCTTTTCCTTCCTGATGTATCAGTAACCATAGACTGTTATAGGAAGAAGACAGCAAATGATGCTCTATAATTTAATCACATAATAGTAAGATAATATAACTATAAGGTTATTCCAGGTAATTTCATTATGTCATGGTGTAATGAAGCCTATCCACCTTGAAGTTTATAGTTCTCTTTATACCTGTGCTCACAATATCACTCCCTGTTTTAGGTGTGTTACAGACAGTGTGTCCTTTCTGGCTGCTGAAACTGTATGTACATTTAGAAATGAATCTGTACTTTCATAAAACATCCCTTTATTAAGACAGTCCTCCCTTTATTATCTTAAAAAGCTCTAAAATGTATCAATTGTACCTGACTTGATAAGTAGAGTGCTTTTACTTCCTGGTGTTTTAAAGGGTGCACTGAGCACATTTTATCCCAATTGTACGAGAGAATAGAGTAGTAACAATCTAGTGCATTGAATTTGACAGTCATCTTTTCTGACAAATAGTTTGAAAATGAAGGCAATAAATTGTTCTAGTACGTTTTCTATGCATCATATGTGCATGTGAGAATATAAGTATAAAAATAAAAATGTAATCATTAGGCAAAGGAATCTGATTTGAATAACCATCTAGGCAAAAAATTATAACGCTAAGAAATTCCTTCTCATTTAATTTCTTTTCAGACTTTCAGTTTGTATTAGGCATCCAACTGTGAAAAAGGAATGTGCTTTCTTTTCATTTAACCAAAGAGCATCTGGTTTTAGTTTTCCTGTAATTTTTTGAAGATTTATTAACTGCATAATAAAAGGACTTTCTGTAACTGCTGTTAGTAGTTTAACAAAAACTGCTGAAAAGTAATGTTTCCTGCATTTAGAAGAGGTATTGAATTGACTGTATTTGTGTCTCACAGAGAGTTAGCCATTGAAATGGTGATATGTAGTAGCACTACTCTCTTGAAGAAATAGCAGTACCAAGAGTGACATACAGAGTTGCTTCTGGAGACAATGTAATCATAAGACTCCATGACTGTCAGACACACAGATCTTTATGCTTCCACAGAAAGTGATCCATCACTCCCCCCATCATAATCTTCCTACTCAGCTCTTGTAGAATTGTTATGTTACTAGAATACTGCAGAAAATGCAGTGAGTTACTAGAATACTGTAGAAAAAAGTGTAGGATAATACCAGTAATACATGACCAAGATGCATTCCTTCTTAAAATAAAATGAGTTGGTGATTTTAGCAGGTCCTTAAAATGCTCAGCATTTATCATCATCATCATGAACAGCAAAGGACCAAAACAATTAATATTGTTTCTTGATGTGAAATACCTAGACTTCTTCAGTTGTCTTCAGTAAAGTTCTTGTCCACTTCTTTAGGTGGAATACAGCTGTGATACAGAAGTGATTTCTTGATAACTGAATGTAGTGATGAATAATGAAATTATATCTAAACTAGCAAAACATTGGGAGCATTTGTATGGATAACATTTTATGATAAATTAATTGGATGAAAATGAAAGTACAAAGATAGAACTTTACCTCATTAAGAAATGAAATCCAAAAAGCCTGAGTGAGTAACACTTCTTCTAAAAATGTACCTCATTAATCTTGACTCTGCCAGAAAACATGTATGGTCTGGTATACACCCAGAAGCACTCATGATAAGTAAACACATTGTTATTGTAATTCAGTTTTATAAGATGAAAATATGGCTTTTTAGGAAGAAAGAATCAGAAAATTTGCAGTAGATATTCACTACTGTAGGATGAGAACCAACCCATCTAACCTATCTAACAATACACTTCCTGTCATACAACAAAAATTGCTTGTACTTTGTGTGAAGTACAGTATCTGTCCCGGTTTGAGACAATAGAGAATTTTATCACTTAGAACAGAAGCTCGTTAAATGAAAATCAACAAGATTTATTACAAGGAAAAGGGAAAAAGGAAAAAAAAAACCAACCCCCAAATATATATATATATTTATAATAACAATATAAATATGTATTTTTATATATATNCCAAACCGCCAACTGGAAAAGGCTTGTGGCTGCCAGGTAGTTCTTCGCCGATGCTGAAGCAAGCTCAGAGGGGGAAGAAGGCTTAGTTGAGGCTTCCAAAAGAAACGGCTGGAGGCAGGCTCCCGGGCCAGGTCGGAGGCAGGAGAGAGAGCGACCCTTCCCCGCGCTGAGCTTTTCAAAGCCTTGCTTACCCCCGCCCAGCACAGTCAGTCTGTCCAGTCAGCAAACAGTCTTGAGCTGTTCACTCCTCCCCTTTGCTTGCATCACTCATGTCATGGCAGCCCCCAGCTTAGCCATGCGGTCCCCCAAAGCCTCGTGGGTAGGCACAGGGGAAATGCTGGGGGGTGGCCCATCAGTCCGTCACCATGACAACAAGGTGGCTCCCAGCTTTGGACGTCTCTCACAGCTCATAACAAATGCATAAGAATTCAAACAAAAGGGGAAAAGAAAACCAAACAGATTAAAACTATAACAGTATCTCTGTCAGCTGACCTCAGCCTATGGCTTTAAACTTTGTAAATTATGTATTTCACTACAATGTCTAAACAATAGAATTTGTGTATATTTGAGAGCAGTAAATTTAAGGATTAAATTTATTTACTTATAATATCTACTAGTATTAAAGATTAAAATATGGCAAGTGGACTGTTAGGGTTTGGGTTTGGGGGGGTGTCGGGTTTCGGGGTTTTTTTGGGGTTTTGGGTGGTTTCGGGGGGGAGGGAAGGATGTTTGAAGGGTGTTTGGGAGGGTGTTTTGGGATGGTCCACTTGCTTGCCTTGTTTTAAAACCATGTTTTTCTAGAAATGAAGGAAAGGACCAAGATTGCAGTGTCCACAGAGTGGCGGGGGCACTTCCCCTGTTCCCCCACCACCCGGTTTCATGCAGGGGGGACGGTGAGGGAAGACCTGCGGGAGCAGAGCCGTCTCTCCCAGAGCAGCGGGACTCTCCTCCCAGGGGTTCTCCCAGTCCTCCCACTGCCCAGGTTGCGCGGTGGGGTGGAGGCAGCAGAAGGACGGACGTGGAGCCAGACGCGTAAAGCTGCTACTGCTGTTTTCACTCTTTTTCCCAATGATTTGGGAGGCGGCGGCAGACCCGGCTCACAGCGATGGAGAGACACGCTGAATGGAACCGGTCTTCCAGCATGCATGGCCGTGGCTCCAGACGGTGGCACGGCGGGCCCCCATGGCCCCCCTGCCCCCGGCCTTGTGCAGGAGGGCAGCGCTGCCCGGTCCTGCTGTGCGGGGTGCGTGGGGCCACTCCGGCTGCTTGTCCATTTTTCTTGTCGGGTGTCCCCAATCCCTGTTGCCTGCGGTGGGCTCTGGCGACGGCGAGGGTGGCTGGCAGGGGTTGCACGCTGTGGAGTGGATGGCCCGCTGGTTATTCCTTGCCGGGGGTGCCCTGGATGGGATCCATGTGGGTCCTGGCCATGGCGGGCAGCTGGCGGGGGCCACGCCAGGGGTGGTTGCGGCCGCGCAGCTCCTGCCCCGCACTACTGGGGGGCATGGGTGCAGCGGCTGCCCCGGATAGTCATGGGCAGCCCCGCTGTCCCAGGGATCACCTCCATTGGGACAGGCAGCATCATTGGAGCCAAGCTAGCTTAATCACAAGTGCCAGTTTTCCCGTGGGTGTCCCTGGGAGGGGTGTGCTTTTCACCATTTTGTATCTTGCAGGGACTTCGAAGGCCAGGAGTGTGCCATCACACCGAGAGAGAGAGGCGGCTTCCCTTTTCCTTCCAATGCTTTTCTCGGCCAGCCACCTGGCCTTTGAGAAGCAGTCTGCTTATTTTGTTTTCCTTGCGTGACAACTGTCAGGTTTTCATATTTGTGTATTTTTGTTTAAGTCTGGGGTTTCCATAGAGGTTTTTCTGGTAGAGCCCTAGAAAATAAACTGTTACCTGCTGTTAAAATTCTGTTAGTTTTTTCGTCATCATTGTGTGCATGCCCCTAGTGAAAATAATGGTTCAGACCACCACATGAACAAATTATAGTTGAATTCACATGTATAAGCATCATTTCCCTATTCTCTGCAAAGTGTCGTATTCTCTTCAGGGCTGCTGTTGCCTGGATCACTGTGTTGGACCTTAACAGTCAAGTTATTTTAGTGACTTTCCTGCTTCATAGCAGGAAAGCATCACCTTGAAAAATTGGAAAAAGGACTGTTTTTTATTTTCTAACACACAGTTTGAAGAAATGAAGGATTCTATATCCCGCTATCAGTCTCCATACGGTTCTCTTTGTTATGAAGTAAATTCTTGGTTTTCTTTNTCCTTCCTTCCTTCCTTCCTTCCTTCCTTCCTTCCTTCCTTCCTTCCCTTTTCTTTCTTCCTTTCTTCCTTCTTCCTTTCCTTCTTCCTTTCCTTCTTTTTTTTATACCACCTTAAGCCTTTTTTTGAAAAAGTGTTGTTTCATCTCAGTGAAGACAATAGTGTTAACAGGTTTCTTCCTCTAACAGCTTTTGAATGCAAATAAATCCAAATATTTTGTCCTTACAATACATTTGCTTTTTGTCATCAGTTTTTGTGGATCTTTTCTTTACATAGTCTATAGATCCCTGGAAAGAAAGGCTGCAAACTGAAACCCACTAACTACAGTTTCTTCATATCAAGGGATTTCAAATGGTTCTTTAAAGCTATTCTGTTCCAGGTTTTGATACAATAATACAAGTTTTCCTTGGTTTCAGAGTATTATCTAAAATAATCTGATTTATATTTCTATTCTGAAAAGGAAAACACGGTATTAACATGGTAAAACTTATCTCCTTTTTCTCAGGAATTCTGATGAATATTGTTCTAATTTTTTGACTAGTGAATTATCAACAACATTATATTGAAAAAAAATATTTTTAAGAGTGTTAGTTATGTGTACATATTATATACCCACACAGAATAAACTTTTAGGAACTTTCCTTTTGTAACCCAGAAAGACAGTTAAACATGACTCATTCTTTAATTAAACCAAGGGAATACTGCCAAAAAAAATTGTTAACATTTGATGAATTCAGAATTGACTGAGGTTTTTGTCTTTTTTTCAGCATGTTGGTTTTTTTTCTGAGATATTTTAACAATGCATTGACTCTAACTTATTCAGAGAAAAACAGCCCTATCCCACATTAAGAGACTAATACTAAAAAAGGGGAAAAATTCTCATGATCATAAATATAATAATCTTCTAATTTCATTGGATGGCAGTTGTTTTCAATCTTTTTTATTCCAAACCTTTTTTTTTTTAATTGAAAAATAATGTTAATCCAGTCGATGGATGGAGGAGATTATATTCTTATGAATTCAAAGTTCCAGTTTTTGAGTGATGAATGAATACAATGCTTCTGAATGAACTATGAAAGAAGCATTTATTCACAGAAAATACTTCAGCAGGATTCTTTGCAGTTCTACAGGTCCAGTGCACATCCAGTTGCAAGAGTAGAAATAAAATTAGAAGAACTATTACTGGTGAAGCTAGCAAGCAGGGGGGATTGGGCAGGAGACCTGGTTCAAAGTCTGCTGTAATCAAAGATGAGACTTATGCCTATGGTCAGTCAATGACAGTGATACACTCTGCATCAATATAAATGTCCCATAGGTAATTATGGCAACAGAAAATAATAAAAATAATATGCTCTGTGCCTTTTTAAAGCAATACCTGTGTTCTGGAGTTAGCAATAAAATGTCAGAAGTAAAAAAAAAATTCTTGCTTGTGCAGTACATTCTCCTTAAGAAAAGATGTTCTTGTGACTAGATCTTTTTGCATATAGTTGATTCTGGTTAAAAACATATAGCATGTAGAATTACCATTTTATTTTTTTCTTGAAATAGCACACTGTAATCCCCTGGCAACCTCATTTTCAGGCTGAGGACTGCATACACTAATGCTGAGCTTCAGTTGAATGGAAATGCTCTAAATTTTCCTATATGGACTTTGAGACATGAAAGAATTACAGAGAAATCTGAAATAATTGTAGCTGGGAAGGACAGCACATTTTTTTAAGTGTGTTTAAAATACTTAGATGTGTATGCATTCTTCTAAAATGAGAATTTTCTGTTGTATATTGTACCAAGCACAAAATATAAGTATTGCAATGAATTTTAATTTAATCTCAATCAGGCAGTATTATTAACAAAGTGTAAAGGATTAAGAATTCTTAACCCAGGAGTAAAACACATTAAACGTTTGTCAACCTTGTTGAGATGCAGGTATATCAGAAACCTTTTTTGTTAGGATCCTTGTATCACTTCAACCGGTATAACAAAGCTCCTGTGCTCACTAGCAGCTGCTGAAATGCCTTGCCTTCTCTGGAGTGTTTAAATTGAGACTTTGGTCTGCTGTGCAGAGGTTGAAAGGGTGCATTTTTCATCATTGTCTCTCTTATTGTCTGCTCCTTTGGTGTTGCACAAATTGTTTTGAAGTAGAAGTAGGTAGTAGAAAAAAATGCATTGCTTCCCATTAAAATGTTGTGGCCCTTAATACAATTAAGGTTATTGCCAAATTGAAAATTCATTCATGATTTCTGTTTTGACTTTTTTTTCATGATCATGAAGTTAAACACCTGTTTGCAGCAGATGTTTTCCAGTAAAATCAACTGTTTAATTCTATAATCCTGTTTTGAATGGTATAATCAATGCCTGATCTGAATATTATATAGCAAAACTACCAGGTAATGTTTCATCCAAAGCCAATTATGCATAATAGGTTATGACATGAAGGGTTTATTATATTCTGTTTGCAGGAGCACTGAAGAATAAATTTATCTTTGTTTGTCTTCAAAGTGTTAGCAGTTCCTAGGGTTATGTCTCCCTAGTGAGCAGTTGGTTTTAAAAAAGGAAAAAGCATAAAGGAAAGCTGTGATCTATGAAGTCTTCTTTATTTTAACATTCTAGGAAATTATACAGTGATTTTGACTTGAAAATAGTCCTCATAAACATACCATATAGGGGTTCATGCCTGCAGATAATTTAGATTATTAACAAATGACATTACATTACATTTTACAAAGCCAAGTCTTGAAAACTAGTACTTGTTGTCAACTGATGTAGTGTAGTAAACAAGTTTTACCTTGAAATTTTTCCCCCTCCCTCAGCTAACTTCCAGTCTTCCAGGTGACTAAGGTGTGTAATGATACAGCTTTTAACCTGGTTTGTGCAAAATGGGCTATTTCTGTAGTATGCTCTGTCTCCCCTGAGAAACCTACCACCTCTAGAAATGTATTTAGTTAGTTCTATTTGCACACAGCAGGTATGCACTCTGAAGGAGAAGTTACAAAAATAGATATAATTGATGTATAACATGCTCCCTTTAAATTTTCTCTACTCAAAGGGATCTGGACTACGCCTGTTACCAATACAAGAGAAAAGAACTGTGTTCTGGAGAGCAGAGGTGAACACATGCTGTTACACTTTCTAAACTACAGAAGAAATATTTTTCTTCTTGATTTTTTTTTCTTTTTTGTGATAACTGCAACACTGTCTTGTGTGGATAATGGCATTTGCTGATCACTTTAGCTAACTGCTTTGTATTTTGCCCCTTTTGTTTATAGCAGCAGCAGTTAACCAGTTTTTTATCAAAACAGTGTCTGTCTGTCTGCGTGTCTGCGTATTCAATTCTTGTCTCAGCTACTGCAACTGCATACGACTGCTCTTGTGAAAATGTATCTCACATCCCATTATAAATATGAAATATGATATAAATGGATACTAAAGCATAGGATAATTAAATGCTAGAGAAGACCTCAGGAAAGCTAATTGAAATATTCAGTTAAATAAAGAGTATTTTCTGTTCAGAATTCTAAAGAACATGAGTTGATGGGTTATCAGCAATGAATTGGTTTGCTAATTAGTTTAATGCAACATAATCAACAGATTTGAAGCTTCTGTGGTTTACACCTTATTCATTCTCTGCATCCTTTAAAAATCATTATTGGTGAAGTTACAGTTCTTGTTCAATTTAACATTATTTTTGACTGACAAGTAACAATTTAGGAAGGGACAATTGATAAAAGACAAAGCTGGAATGTGAATTTCATTTTTCTTTGAGAATATAAGTGCTTCTTTGATGCACACTCAGTGCCTTTGACCTTTTCATAACTGGATGATAGCAGCTTCATTCGATTTTTTTGAAGGTTTCAGTTCTAATGACCATGAATACTGTTCGTTTAAATGTGCAAACTCTTCTCACCTGGCAGCACTTTCACAAACAGGAATAGAACCCATAGGGTCTCAGTGTTTTACTTGAGGGAGGCCTAATGTGTATATCTGAACATACTCCATAAAAGCTCCATTGAGAAACAAATGAAAAAGATTGTAAGTGCAGAAATAAACCTCTATTTGACAGAAACTAAATAAAGCACTAATTCACAGCAAGAAAAGCATCTGCAACAACTTCTTCTAAAATTATCACCACATGGTATTTCTAAGAAACTAAACCAAGGAGCTGCAGCTCTATTGTTTTGTTTCTATGAGTCTTTTATTCTTGACTAGAAAAATGAAGATAGAGAAGGGTTTATGACTTCATTACTTACTTTCCTCTTTTCAAAAGTCAGTACAAAAAAGCAGTAACAATGCATTTTAACCTCAATCTTTCCCCTACAGGGCTTGGTTCAGAAATCAGTAGGTAAAAAGAGATAGGACGTTATTGCAGGATGGCTCCTGTTGGATGAAGCCCATCATGGCTACAGAATATCTGGGAATTTGGATCAGATTTTTGAAAGTCTGAATTTAAACCAGTATCCTTGCTATGACTGTGTATGGAACATTTCTAACTCATCCAAGTCTTAGATGTTATATACATGACATGGTTATGCACTTCCTAGAAGAAAGAAACAGTTTGTCTCTCTTTAAAAAAAAACCCAGACTAGGAAAAATCATGACTTCATTTTTTTTCTTTCTGAACAAGCCTTTGATCTGACACCAGCTGTATGCTACCTTCTGTTAACCCAGTTTTATTTTAGTAGGAAATATCTGAACCAGGAATTCTGTCTGGTACTTGCAGTAAATGCGGTACATCTAATATTTCTAAAAATGAACTTAGAATCTCATCAGAGCCATGTGACACCCTGGATGTTATGCTAGATCTTCTTAAAAGTATCACTGGAATATAATATATGACTCTTAAGGAAGTATGTAAGGAATAGAAGAAATATAAGAAGCTGCTTGTTAGATATGGTAAGATATTTTGAAAAACCCAGTATGATGTAGATAAGGGAGATGTATTGAACTTATATGTCTGATCTCTATGAGAAAAAACAAACAACCTAACAAATGATAAATTCAAAAAAGCCACAATCTAAGGATTAAAAACTCCCAAAACCCCAATGCATAGCATGTGAAAAATCAGCTTATTCTTTAAATGTTAATTAAAAAAGTTATCTGAGGACAGAATGGCTGCTTGAGAACACTAGAACTTGCAGGGTTAATTTGTTTTGCTTTATACTTATTAACATGCATGCATGTTGTTATGGAAGTCAAATATATGCTTTTTCTTAAATGAATATTCTCCCAAGGCCTCTGGAACAGAGGAAAGAAATTGAAGCTATTAGTGTTATTGTTGCTGTTGGCTGTCTGAAATCCCAAACCTGGGATTGTAATTGAGAATCCAAGGACTTTGGCTTCCTGATTATATAGTAAAAAGGTAGAAAGCCAATACTATTGTCATCTGCTTCTTAATCACAATGAAAAACTGTGAATGAATATCTTGAGGTTTTTCCTTGTTTGGGAAGCCGGTAAGCCAAGAATAACTCATGTACAAATTCACCAAGTGAATTTGCCATATAAATTTGGTGTCTCACAGCTATTTCCTAAATCCAGCTTGAGGCAGATTGCCACTGAATAGGTTTTCTGAATGGATCTGGACCCTCATGCCTGTTGAAAAAATCCAGGCTTGGTTTGTAGGGTTATTGCCTTTAGTTCTATGAAGACTCATCAAACTCCAGAATTAAGACAAAACCTACAGGCTTCTGTTGCTCTAGAAATTTACAATATGTGTCTGTTTTGCTACAGGAATTATCATGATGGAAAGGGTAAGATTGAAGGAAGTTTCTGATGTTTTAATGATCTAAATAGCAGATGAGAATGATATGATGGCAACCAACCCTTGGTCTGGGACATATTTTCAGGCAGTGATGTTGATGAAGCTTGATTGATGACTGAACTTATCATAAAAACAGTGGACTTGTCACTTTAAATTGTCAAGGCCAAATTAGTGCTTTCAGAATTCTTTGGTTTATCCATAATGGAGATGGAGAGACCAGTCAGGATGCATGACTCGCACTAGTCCTTTCTGGTAACAAGTTTTGTGGCCTTGAATCTCTTTCATTTTCCTTTTTTCATGAGCCATAAAGAGCAGAGAATTATTTATTTGGCTAGTATGTGCTAGGAAAACTCATTCAGAGAGTGAATGCCTCGGAATCCAAAACCTTGCATAGGCATCTATAACATAAAAAAAAAAAATCACAATGCATTTTTTGTGATGTATAATTTGGTTCTCGATGCCCTGCATTCACGGAAACAAAAATGAGAATGAAACTGTCAGGAGCTATCAGAACATTATTTATGGAGTTATGCTAAAAACAGAAGCTGTAATCGTCAAATGATTATAGGAATATGCTTTAGATGTGGGGAGACAATATTTCACCTGTATCGTTTCTGAAGTGACAAGAATGTTATCAGAATTCCATTTCTAGCTCCATGCATCAAAAATTAGAGCAAAACATTAAATGGATTCAGGAAAGAACTATTAAAAATGAAAATTCTGAAAAATATGTTTCCTAATAGTAGATTGAACAGTATTCAGTGACTTTATTTGGGAAAGATTAACATCCAAGTAAAGCGTTTTTAAAACATATCTGACCCTACTGAGAAGGTCTGAAATCTGACAAAGTCCATATATATTTTATTGTACTTTTTTGTGATTTTACTTTTGAGCTGTAGCCTTAGCTGAGGAACTTATAACACAGTATATTACAGCAGCGACTCGCGGAAAACGAACTCACACCGTAGCCCTCGTTATGAGAAAGTGTGTTTTATCTGCGCAGGGAGCGAGGTTACAGCTCTGTTCCAAATCCCCCGCTCCCCGATCCCATGACTGTCCCGGGCTTATATCCCCCTCCCGAGTGACAGCCGTCACACATCTCGGATTGGCCCCTCCTGCTCCGAGCCCACCCTTTTCTCCATCCCGTCCCTTCGAGGGCTGGGCTTTCGTTGCCATCGTCCCGCCGCAGACAGGCACACCCTCCTCTTCTAGGAGACCTTGAGATGTTGTTCCAGGCTGTTGTGATGTCTGGTTTTTGCCGTCTCTGTCCCTCTTATCTGATGTTCGTGTCTGGTGTTTACAGAAGTTGCTCTATCCTAGCCCTGTGTCTCAGCAGGGCCCTTTCTAACCCCAACTCAGCACACTGCAGCAAATAGTTTAGTCTTTTTAATCGACCATTCTCTGATCTGCAGCTAACAACAAGTCATCTGTAATAGAGCCTTATAAGTTAATTTTAATCAGTCATTTGGTTATTTGTTAAAAAGTAGAATATTAAGTGTGTTTTCAACATAAGAAACCTATGTTACTTGCGCCTTTAATTCAAATCAAGTATTTTTTTACTATATGATAATATTTCAGTAGCATCAGGAGAACACAGGCTGTTTCAGAATTCATTGCCAGATGTTTTACATTATCCATGCAAACCTTTGCAGACTTTTTCTTGAAGTGCAAATGGGATGTTAAATTTTTTCATTGCACTTGTACAGTAGTAGGCCAAAACAGTGCATTGAAGGAAAGTAATTTCTCTGATATTCTTTATATTTATCTCTTTAGTCATAACATGTTTTGTTTTAAAAATTTCTTCCTATTTGTTCCAATTCCTTTTATGTAGTCTCTGCTATAATTTTTAATGATGATGAAAATATTGATTATAAGATTTTTCCCCCAATTTCTATAAACAAAAATATTATTCCACATTTGGAAAGCTAATACAAAAGTGGAATTCAGCAAGCAAGAATGTAAATATGAGAGTGAGTTCATGCTTCAAGAGTATATAAGCAAAACCATTTCATCTTTGATTTTTCAAGCATAATTGAGTCCCTCAGGGAGATTATGCTTGGCCAATCATTCTGGTGAATATGCAGAAACACTGAGAAAAATAACTGAAATAGCTGGTCTTGTCTTGGTCAGGTTTGGGGTCTTCTTTTTTTTTTTTTTTTTTACTATTATTTTCCAGTTTGTGCTGATAATATTTTATCAAATCTGCCTAATTTCAAATTGCAGCATACACACAAAAAAAATTCCCTTAGCTTTAGATACCAGATTACTTCTGTTCCTCTCGTATTTTCTATAATCATTTTTCTTCTAGGAAAAATTGCTTTGAGTATTATCCATCAGGTTGCAGTTTTAAGGATAATTTTTTTCTAAATGGGATGTCACATCTTGAAATAAGCTTCACTCAATAAAACTGTTTCCAAATTCATATTTTAGAACCTTTTATTCATCTTTAACTATTGAATGACCTTTATAAGCTGTCACTGTCAACTAGGGATCTCTGAGCTTGACAGTTGCTGTCAGTTCTGAAGAGATGTAAATTCATATGCAATATTTCACAGGCTGAAAGATTCAATATGTCCTCTGTGGAATACATCAAGGAATATAAACAACCACCCACATGCACAGTAAATAGTATTTCTTCGGAAAATAACTTGCCCTACTTACTATCTAAAGTAGTCACAAATATTTAATGTGCCACAAGTTTAAAATAGCTCAGGGAGACGATGGGATCACATAATGATAGGAACGGTGAAAGGTCTGTATATTCAGGCTTGGTGAGAGATTCTGTATGGTGCAGATAGACACAAAAGTATGTATGGGGAGATAGTTGGTGACTGGTGGAAGTAACTAATCAGATTTTTGAGAGGGGAGTATATTTTCAATTAATCCATCTGTTTTTTAAAAAGACTGATGAGCAATAGAAATATAACTTATAACAAGATTATGGAAAGAATGCTAAGATCAGGATTCATTTAAAGATAAAAAGTCATGTTAGAAAAAGCCATCTGGCTAAATAATGTATTCATATCCTAAAACATTGTTTCTAATTTCTGCAATAAAACACAATGAATTATGCTCAACACTGTACTATTTGTAAAGGAATTTTTCACAAGTTCATAGTAATTCAACAATTTGGACATGTATTATTATACTAACTGGTGCTGATTGGTGGGTTTGAGCATGTATCTATTGAAATAGTATTTGATTAAGAAGGTTAGAGTTCAGTAAATCACTAAATTATTTGAAAACATCTCTAAGATCTTCACTGCATTGACAAATTAAAGGACAGCTTTAATGCTGAGCCATTTATTTATTTAAACATTGACAGCCAAATCAAACCGTTAACTTTCCTGAACATATGTGCCTAAGTCTGTCCATGCTTCTGTGTGCCTGCGTGTCCATGTCTATATACATGTAAATATGTACATATCTAGAGAAACAATTATATTTGCACATGTTCAAGTGATTGATTTAATATATATATATTCTGGGGGTGGGTGTGTCTGTGTGTTTCTGAATTAGGGTTTCTAAGTGTTTCACCGCTGTTAAAAGCCTCTGTTATTCCTTCCTCCCTTCCTCCCTTCCTCCCTTCCTCCCTTCCTCC
>VXBA01002151.1:0-13543 GCA_013399895.1 Serilophus lunatus | reverse complement strand
CCCCCCCCTGCACCCCCCTCCCCTTTCAACCCACTACGCCTCTATACAAGCAAACAGGGATATCAGGCACACTGGTGAAAAAAGTATCTATCTATGGGTACACAGGCACCATAATTCGATGATCAGGTAATAAAAAGCACCTGTTGCAACAGACCACAGATGCAGTTGTGGTTCAACTGGAAGACAAACCTTGAAGAGATTGGATGACATACTTAGTTATATGATTTAGATGATGGAATGCATTGGGTAACAGGTTGGTGATAGGTTAGGTAATAGGTAATATGTGGCACTTGATGACCACTACCATCTTTTCTAACCTCGTTAATTCCGTGATTAAGTTTCATTGCTCCAGCACAATTTTTAAGGTATCCATGACTGATCTAATTAAACACTAGTAAAGACCTATTAACAAGCAACATGTTGAAAACCAATACAAAATGTTCTGAAATTAATTCTGTGGCTGTACAAGGAAAATTTGGAGACACACAGCACCTGTGCTGATTTTGTAAGATAAAAATTTTACTTCAGCTCTGTCTGTGCAGTTACATTTTATGAGTAAGAATTCCTGGACTTCAAGTAGATACAGAAATACTGAATGATATTCTGTATAACGAGAATTGCTCTTACTCAGAAGTGCATTAGCAAGTATGTGAGCTTACCCAATTGTATAAGCAGAAGTTTAGGTCAAACTGAAGCCTTGCTTTCTGTCTATACTTTCTTCCTAATGCTTTTCTCAAAGCACGTCATCACTGTGGCAGCAATGCATCTTCAAACTCTTGATGTGTTTCTTAGTGGCACAAATCTCTCCTCACCACTTCCAATCTTTTCAGTCACTGTCAGCAGAAGGAATTTTGATATATAGTTAAAATTTCATTGGTTATTATTAGAAATATCAATTAAATATTTGACAATTTTTATTGCTACAGAAATATTAGATAAATATATACACATATATCCAAATATTTTAAAAGCCCACTGCAGAAAATCTATCTTATTGAAGTGGCAAGTGAAGATATTTAATTCATTTTACTACTTTTCATGAACCATATGGATTTTGCTGCTGAAATAGTCACTCAATTTTGTAGAAAACTAAAAAGGAAAATACTGAAATGGTTATTGTCTGTTACAAAATTTCAAATTAAAAAAAAGTAGCTTGGAATGTAGCAGTAGAGATATTTATAAATTAAAGTAGTTGCTCAGTTGACATTTGAGTTAAAAATCCAGAAAGACATTTCACAAGCCCTTTGGTATAATTCTGATTTTTCTAGCGAAGTCTTGCAGAGAGTTGAACAGGATGATGATCTTCCTGCCTGCTGGTTGTCAGAGTTTTATTTTATTCTGGAGAGTCCTTCATTTCAGTTTTGTTCAATCTAAACAGATAGGCTTAAAAGATAAGCTCATATGTAGATTACAAGTAGCTGTGAACATGTTCTGCTGTTGCTACTTCAGTGCACATGATCTCAGCATTTTTCTATCCTGTAAGATATTTTTTCTGACTGTGAGCTATTGATGAGAGCTACAGGACTGAAAGTGTATTGCAACTACAATACAAACCCAAACTTTTATACTTTGATTTAAAAAGATGAAGGAATGCCTATGAGACAATTCATTATATACTAGTGCGTTTTTTTAGTTTAATTTAAGATACAATCATTCTCTTTGTCATTTTCCTTCCAAGCTTCCAAAAGTTACCCTGGACACAATAGGGCACAAATACTTTTTTTTCCTGTTATTCCTTCAGGAAGTATGATCTTGGAAAGATCTTCCAGTCTCTAGATAAATGAACATATTACTTGCTTGTTACTAGTAACACATCCAGAGGAGAGCAAGGAGGCTGGTGAGGGGCTTGGAGCACAAGCCCTATGAGGAACAGTTGAGGGAGTTAAGAGTTGTTTAGCCTGGAGAAAAGGAGACTCAGAGGTGACCTTATCGCTCTCTACAACTTCCTGAAAGGAGGTTGTACTCAGGTGGGGGTTGGTCTCTTCCACTGGGCAGCAACTGACAGAACAAGAGGACACAGTCTCAAGCTCCACCAAGGAAAGTATAGGTTAGACATTAGAAAGAAGTTTTTCACAGAAAGAATAATAAAATATTGGAATAGTCTGCCCGGGGAGGTGGTGGAGTCACCACCTCTGGATGTGACACTTGGTGACATAGTCTAGTCTAGCTGAGGTGTTAGGGCAAGGGTTGGACTCGATGATCTTGGAGGTCTCTTCCAACCTAGTGATTCTGTGATTGTGTGATAAAACAATTAGAGCAACAAGTGTTGCTGACATTTATCTCCCCTGAGAAGCCTATCTTTTGCATTTGGGAGTTCATCGGAGAAGGAACTGGTTTCAGTGCCTGGGTTTTCCAGTGTTCGCCATCTTAGAAATCACCATGTGCTGTGCAAGTCATCTCTTCTCTCCGGTAGCATGTTCCAAAGACCAGCCAGCAGCAGACAGCAAGTGTCCTCCTTCCAGCAATCATCTCATTTTTGCTTTCCACACGCTAATGTCCCCTGTTGTCTACCTCGAAGAAATTGCACCTTTGGACATTGAAATGGGGAATAAGTTTCTTTTTTTGTTTTATTTTGTTTATTGCCTGGTGGGGGTTGGGATTGGTGTGTGTATATCTGGTGGGTCATTCCGGGTTTTTGGGAAGCGGTTGTTGGGTTTGCTTCTGTGGACTTTTGTTATTTTAATATATTTTTAAGTTAATTTTTCCTACCTCATATAATAAATTCTTATTTCTTTAATACATCTGTATCCACAGTATATTAACCAATAATTTTTCCACCAAACCGGGACATGTTGGTAACGATGGTAAGGGTGAAACCTGGAGTAAGTTGACACTCCCCAAAAAAACCACAAAATATTTTCTTTATCAAGTGTTAGGGGTTTAAAATTAAAGTTTTTTGAGGGGGGATGGAGCAGGGGTGTTTGTTAGATATTTGTCTGTTTTAAAACCCTTTTTTTTCCCAGGAGTGAAGCAAAGACTACTGGAGCCCCCATCCTCCAAGAGGCATGCTGGGACCAGGAGGGTGCAGTGGGATGGCATGGAGCCATGTTCCCCCCTCAATGCTGCCACACCTCGTTGGGCACAAGCAGAGACAGCTGAGCCCCAGCCCACACACCCGCTGCTCCTTGCTGAGCTTGGCGGCTGAGGAGCAGCCGCCACCCCCACCTCGCTCCTGCCACTAGTACCCCGCCAGGGGTGCTCATGGAGTCAACCCATGTCAGCATCCGCAGAGCCCACCCTGTCTACATGCTGCCACTGTGGCGCAGCTAAGAGTGTCTACAGGGGTTTTCCCAGGCTGCCACAGGGTGCAGGGGCAGTGGCGGCAGCCCCTCTCATGGCAGCCGTGGTGTGGCATGGCCCCACGGCAGCAGCCACGGTGGCTGCTTTGGCCTCCCTGCCTGGCACAGTGGATGCCGACGCCACCTCCTGCCTGCTCTTCCTGCAGCCTGCTGTGGGTGGGAGACAGTGGCAAGTGTGGCATGGCCCCGGCGCCAGGCAGTGCCGGGCGCAGTGCCACCATCCCGCCAGGAATGGTGGCTGCCTCCACAGCACTTGGTGGCCCCTGGCTCCTTCCTGGGGTCCCTGCGGGTGGAGAGTGCCCCCGTGGGCAGTGCCACTGGCACCCCTGGGTGCTCACCATGAGGCATTATTGGTGGGAATGCCATCTTGCCTCATGCTGAGATATCGGAGGGAAGTGGTGTCCCTGTGCCACTGTCCAATAGGAAGGCGGCACGCCCAAGAGGACCACAAAAAAATGCAAAAACAGGGACCTTATAAAAGGACCAGGGGCAGAAGTAATTCTCCTTTTCCATGCTTTGTCATTGCTGAGGGTCAGCTCCCTGCTCCTGGGTCCCTAGCCCATGCGTTGTCATTGCAGCATCATTGGAGCTTGGACAGTGACAGCAGGAAACTACGTGGTGGCAATGCAAGTGTGGTATCTTTCCTTTGGGTTTCCTGGGGTTCTTTTCACTGTCCTTTTTCAGCAGCTCCGGTGTGGGACCAGTTGCCATCTTCAGGCCAGCCTTTCTTCTCTTCTTTCCCTTGCTGCACAGGCCAGCAGCCAGCCCAGAGGAGCATCGTTCATTTTTTTTCTTTCTTGCGAATATTGTCAGGTCACTGTTTTTGTAATTGGCTCATGTTTTAGTAGGGTTCCATAGTTGATAGAGCCTCTAGGTAATATAACTGTTTCACTGTTGCTTTTTCTATTAAGTCTCTCATCGTTGTTGTGCCCCCTAGCTTCCAAACCAGGACATCAAGATGATTAAGTTTTCATCATTACAGGCCATGCAAGTTCTCAGAGGCTAAAAGTTAACTGAGGAGGCTGATGGTAGCTTTCAAGACAAAAGAGAGGAACTAGTGTAAATATGAAGATTAAAAGGGGAATAGAATACCTTATATCCATATTTTGCACAAATTGCTACAGACCTGTTGTAGCTCTCCTTGAAGAACCACATCAGAGAATTCCCAAGTTACAAAAAAATGACCAATTCTCAGTGGTACATTCTAAATCATGGTAAGCTAATAAAATTAGGTTGAGAATTTTTTAAAAAAGTCATTGTATGTGTTGTAACAATCTGTTATGAAATGGCATGCCAGTTTTTAAAAATTGAAGCTATTTAATTAAGCAGAGAGTGTTATACCTCTTTACCAGTGGTCCTCTGAAATTCTCAAGGCCAAAGCATGCTTATTTCAAATAGAAATTGTAGTTACAATAGTAAGCACGCATACAGATTAATCAGAGCAACAGTATTTCGTTGATGGATTCCAAGTACTGTAATTTTAGTGTACAGTGTTACATCTCAATCGTCCACAACATAAGTTGTGACATATGAGAGCTGAGTTTTAAGTTGTTGTTGAGTAAGATGATGCTGTCAGATGTGTAGCTGGAACAACGTAGTTTGCATCTATAAATGGAACTTCCTGCTTTTAGGGTTTCACTGAACCTATCATAAATTACTCTCAGTGAATATGATTGTCAGCTGATAAAACCAGTCTCGAGCAAATCCTGAGCTAAAGAATTAGTTTCCTTACTTTACTGTGTCAAGTTTGGTGTTAACTGCAATGAGCAATGCAGAGATGTTAGTGCTCCAAGTTACTGCAAGCTAGCCTTTGTAGTCTCTCATTAAAGTCTTGTTTCTTTGTGAAAACTGGATAATTCAGTATGTGCTGTGTGAGTGCAATTTTACACCTTAGGTTATAAAGTCCAGCTAAGTGTACATCCAGGAGACAGCGTGTCTACTATCTATTTCATAGTAACAAGTCCTGCATTTTTATGGACCAGTAAATAATTTGTAGTGGTGTGTAGGCCATCTTTATCTGCAGTTACAGCACATCCCCCTTGCCTCAATGTCTTTCCTTTACTTGCAGAAAATTTAAGAGCTGACTCGACTTCTCTGATACTGTTCCTTCTGATAAGTAATTGGAACTTTCTGAGTGAGAACTGGGTTTTATTGTCACAGTCTGTTCAGGAACTCCACTTCTGAAAACAGTAGTCTTTCTTATTTGCACTGAACTAACTCAGATCAGTATTTCACATGATTATATTTTCAAGCGTATGCCCTGAATAAATTTTCATTTTAATTTCACTTTTCCGATGCCTCTGGGATCACTCTATTTCACAAAGTTTTCTTCCACTTTAGGATCCCACCTTTGGTGCTCTACACCTGCTGTTAAGAGCAGGATAAAATAATAAAGGCAAATTTGTCTTCAAAAAGCTATGATGAGTTTTATAATGCTCCAAACAGAGATGCATACTGCTGATCTGCTGAGTTTCAGTTGTTTTAGAAGGAATATGCTTGGTTTCCATTTGTTGTATTGATCTTTAGAGAGAGTTAGAGCAACAAGATAATTCTTGCAGTTAGCTCTAAATGTCCAGCTTACCTAAATTAGAGTAAGGAATTAATTCTAATGTCTTTGAGATTGTAGAAAATTAGTTAGTTCAGCAAATCAGACTAATTTCAAAAGTCTAGTTCAACATGTAAGTAAAGCTAACTAAGACACAAAGATCAGCTAGAAGAGATTTTTGGAGAATCCAGAGGGCAGAGGAATATTAGGTAGTCTCCCCTGTGCAGATGCAGTAGAAACTCTAGTAATCAAATCTTTGTTTTGGAGACGTAGGAAATAATGATTGCATTTGTTTTGACAAAATGAAGAAAAGGGTAACTGATCCTACTGCTATACAGCAGTAAAAATGCAAATAAGATGATTGCCATTTATTTCATTTGGTTTCCTTGGGCTTATCAGCATCATTTCAATGTTCCTGGCATGTACTTCAGTGTGCAACCTATTAAGAGTTCAGCTTTGAAAAGTCAGATCAGTCATAAAAGCTCATGTACATTCCAAATAGAAATAAAATAGGAATAGAAATAGACATTATTCAATTAGGGATATTCTAATTTTCTGGTCTATTATACAATGTTTTATTTTGAGCTTTTAAAAATAGATAATGGTGATGATTTCATTTATATAAAGTTACCATCTTATTTATTACCTTCATTAATGAAACATAATTCTTGGTGTCTATTAAAGGCTGTGGCTGTCCTCCTAGTGAGATCTGAAATTAAGGGGAAATATATTCTGTCAGTAAAAAAGGTAATTTAATGAAGCTATAAAGATAAAATATAGAAAATGAACAAAGAATGTCCTTTCACAAAACTAAATGCTCTTAAATAGTACAGAAACCTTTATTGGGAAATTGTATCATGCCAAAAAAATAAAAGGAAAAAGGAAAAATAATAAAAGTGCAGAGATTTCATGTGGAAAAAAAAGAGGCAATATTATTACTGCATAATTAATACATCATTTCTACTATGCTACTGTGGATTTTTTGTTCATTCGTAGACATTAAACTTCAAAATCTTCTATTATGTAATAGATTTTGATGTTAGGAGTAAAGATGAATGTATTTGTCCTAAGACTTATTTCACTCAGAGGGGAAATAGTAGAACATGATAATACTTGTTCTAGGTATTTTAGATGCTTATTCAATAGTAATAGTTTCCTATCCTATCACTTTCTCTCTCGACATTTGCATTAGATTAAGTTGGAATGTATCACTAAAAAAACCTGTGTAAGGTAGTTATGCTACTGCATTTACTGTATTGACAAGTTTCTGTCTCTGATCAGTTCTCTTGACCTCTCCCCTGGCTGAGAACAAACACCAGGTACTAATTCAGTCAAACTGCTTCATTTTTCTCCTTCTCCTATTCCTTTTTCTGTGACTGACATATGGGATTGTAAGCGATTAGTACATAACGTGTTCAATGGATTGCCTACTAGATTGCCATATTTTTTTACTATTTAATTTTGGTGTTCATTTTTGTCTTTTGCTGTCTGTGTCTGCTCCAGGATCAGCACCATTCTTGTTTTTATACAGCACATAATGCTATGGCTTTCTAATTTCTAAGTGATGCCTGAAACACTTTTATAATATTAATTTAGCTATGTTTAATTGGAATAAACATAAGAGAAAAAGTATATTAATAAACTATTTTATTATATAACACATATAATTAATTTTGTTAATTGATAATTATATTAGGAATAAGTTCATTGACAAATATTTGTCTATGAATGCAGTACTAGAAAATACTAATGGAACAACAACACTAGGAGCATTAAGTCCATTGTCCAAGCATCTGTCCAGCTTTGGGTTTCTTTTTTCGGTCAGGATGTATTAATGAACTCTCTGCTCTTACAGGCTTAACTCTGACTGCACAAAATCTTTGTGTAATCTTGTCACTTAACTTGAATCCAATCTTGATTTACTTAAGTAGAAAAGTAATCTTACACTGGACTACAAGAATATACACTAACCACTTGTGTTGGTGCATTACCCTCCCCCATGATGATGGGTCCTGAGCTAATGTCCCCACTCCTCGAGGCTCAATGCAAAGTGCAAAGGCACCCAGTGTGAGTATTTCACTGAAATTGAGGGGAATTAAACAGGTTTATACATTTGTACATACTTGCGCCTGTGTTTCTGCATGTGTGAATTACTTTAAGTAACTCTTAGCAAGTTTATACATATGCGCAAACTCGGATCTATAGTTAAGTTACTGTTGTGTTTATAATAAATCCTTCTGGATAATTTTGTAAGTGTTAAATTAATCAATGATTAAGTGCTGCTAAATCCTTTAGACATAATCTAAAGGACTGAGTTATCAAATTTAAGGCAAGTTTGGCAAGAGAGTCAACTCCGAACCTCGTTGCTCATGGAAAGGGTCGCTCTTACCCTTTTTACTCTTAGTTTTTTGTATCCTTAGTCTTCATACAAGTAATTTTACACTGACTCTGACCCAATTTTTCTTTGTAGGCTTTATCTATACAGTAGAGTAGTAGAGTGAACATTGCCCTCGACTTCAATTTGAGCTTTCACAAATTTATGTCAAACCTATGTTTGCCAATACCTTTGATGCTGATTCTTTTAGCAGCCTAAACCACTCCTTCATGACACCATTGCATTAGTGCAACAATATTGGCCTAGACTGCACTATTGTTACAGCCCTTTCTAGTATTGTTGTAAACCTTCTTATAAGGCAAGACATCAAATCTGCTGGATATATCTGTAGGCCTTGAAAGGACTCAGGGATAGTTTCTAATATTGGATAGTAAATCCAGCTAGGCCTTTTCTATATAAATACAGAGAAATCAATTTATTTCATAAAAGTGTGATACATTCTGTTTAGCATTATGGCACTTTACATAAGGCAAACCTCAAAGTAAATACAAGTGCTTACTGCAAAACTACGTTTTTCTACATCTTCTGACTGTTGTAGTTCTATTTTTAGGAGAAAATTTGTAGTTTTGCATTAAATATTCCCATTCTTGTGCATCTATTTTTTCTTGGAAGTAAATATTCTAGAACTAGCCTGAGTACATTTAGAGTAGCTGAAGCTGAGAAATTGTAAAGCATGAAAAAAGGAAGGAAGAGTGAAAAATCTGTAAGCATTAATTACTTTCCTAGTAATTACTATTGTATTTTCTTATTTTTAGTCTAATGTCTGCTCTTAGTCATTGGTTTTAGTCACTCAAACAGAAATGACTAATCTAGCTAGAAAATAATGAAGCATCTTCAAAGACAAATGTATTTATCACGCAAATGACATGAGGGGAGGTGGCGGAATTAAGGTGACTGAGATATAACTTTGAAATCCCTATGATGATACAGTGATTCCCAAGGATAGCTTTCCAGGACAACAGAGCCAAGTAGGCATGTGACAGATTATGAGCCTTTGATGTAGTTTTGTAACCTAAGGGTTCTGGTGGATCAACCAACTATCCAAGGTTTGTGTCCTCAGCACCTTGCACTCTGCATTCTGCCCCACCATCTGGACTATAAGAGATAAGGACAGGATTGGACCCCTGGGGTACACCACTGGTCATTGGTCTCTAACTGAACTGGTCAACATACTTTGGGCCTGGCTTTTCATCCACTTTTGAGTTCACTTCACGGCACTATGTCTCACTGAAGAGTTTATTGTGAGCACTGCCACCAGTATTGAAAGAATGACTTGCTTCTCTCTAAGGATTTTGTGTGTGTGTATACAGAAACTTAAAACAGAATCACAGCAGTCCATTGCATTTACCTTATTACATCACAGCTGATTCAGTTAAAAAATTCAGGCAAAAATCTCCATGTTCTCTCCTTCCTTTACATTCTGATAGAAATATGCCACTTGGGGTGATGGTAGAAAGCTATTTAGAGGTGGAGTTTCAGGGTACTGTAGAGTGAGGAAGAGTCCTTTTTCTGTAACAGACACAAATAGCTGGGACTAGGTCAAGTTTGAAAGATGTCACCCAAAGGCATGGATGAAAGACAGATCAAAAGAGCATTGTTGATAGTTCCATTCCTCTTACCTCCTTCAAATTTCTAATCAGGAATACTTTCTGAAATGGCGTCTGACAGTTTGCCCCTCTAACAGCTCTCTGTACCTTCCTGCAAGCAGGACTAACACAGAGAGGAATGCTCTCTACTGAGTGTCAACTCCTACCTGAAACAGGTAATTCCTTTGAGGTCATCCACGTTAATATGTTTCAATACAACTCTACTTTACCATCCTCTGTTAACTGCATGCAGAACTCAAGTGTGGGAATTTTTACTTTAGTTTTTTTTCTTTTCTCTGTAAGCAGAACTGCATCTGTGTTCTTTGATTGTACTCTTACACCAAACAGGTTCCTGAATATTTTTGTAAAATTATGAACTCCACTAAGTCACTGTAAAGTTCATGGGGAGATAAAGTGACTTGCCATAGAAATTATGTACTAGAAGTAGAAAAGTCTGTTAGTGTCAATTATAGGTTAATTCCATTATTGCAAAAGACTTTTTACCTCTCCTGTTCGGTCAATGATATAAAATTAAAACAATAGGGCAGCAGGTGATTTTCCCCAGAATAAAACCTCAATACCTGCAATATCCTGTCATTTGTAAGCTGGCATACCACATTACATAACGCAGAGAGATGTCTCCTCTGTGCAGATACATACCTGAAGTTTAAGAAGCATTACATTAGCAAAGTGATTAAATGTTTTCCTATTGTGATTATTTCTTCTCTCTTAGTCTTGATCATTTTGCAGCATTTCCTTCTTTTCAAGGCTGAAATTTGTATTTTATATATTGTGTTAATAAACTCCATAAAATCTACTGATTATCAGAACTTGTTTTGAAGTAGTCATGTATGCTTTTAATACAATTTGATACAGAAAATATGTTCATCTTCTGCCTTCCTCTGGCACTTTTAGGCATAGCAATGAAAACAGAAATTGAACTCTGCAATATACTAGCATCATAGCATCAGCCAGCATTTTTGTAAATCAGCAACTTAAATTATTGTGTTTAGTAAAAAGCAACATAAACATAACTTTTTAGCCTAAGAAAATAAAGGTGGCCCTTCTAACACAGTTCTAACACAGTTCTGGAAAGGCAGTAAGTGTAATCTGATAGCTCTTTTTCATTAGAAGGATCCCACTGTCTTTTACCAGACTTTATACAAAAGAAAAATTTGCAACATGAGATCTTGGAACTGTTAATCTTTCTATTCTGGCAGATAATTTTCACTCTCATTTTTCATTTTCCAAACAAGATTTGAGCTGTTTTCTTACCTCAGTGTATAAGTATATTTTAGTATTGAGTTTCGTTCTCTGTTTTTGGATGGAAAGGGAGGAAATTATCACTTATATACTTTTTGGCTTTTTACTGGGGGTCCCTAATCTACAGTTCACACTGCTACATTCAGGGGAAGGCTTCCAAAAACCAATTTACAGCATTTCTGTATTTAGACAAAAATAATGTGGTCTTAACTTCATTTTTATATGCAATTCTTAATTGTTTGCCTGCTTTTTTATCTTCATTTACATTTTGTTGTATATATACAAAATTAAAAGAAAAAAAAGACTGTAAGGATGACTCAAATAAAATGAATAATTATAAACATTATCAGTAACTTTTGTGCCATAACTTAAATGACAATTTGATAACCCTGATAAAATCCTCCATGCTGTATCTGTGACTCCTTCAATTCTCTCTCCCAACAGCCTGTTTGTTACTCTCAAGTATGTAAAATCATATGATAGAACATGAGATTAAGGAGGAATTTTCATAATTTCTTGAAAGAAGTGGCAGTTCTCAGTGGACTATTCTTCTGCCTAGTGTGACATCTGATTTCCTGTGCAGTAATGAATATATGTATGTGGCACATTAAGCTGGGAAGCGTTCAAATTCTTGACTGTTTTCAGTTTATGTTGTTTGAAAGACAAGTATGTGAAGAATGACTTCAGAGACCTTAATCACAATTTTGCCACTAACAGACATGCTAAGACCAAAGAGAAAAGCCACTGCCAAGCAGGATTTTCAGGACATTGGACACCAGGTAGTATTAGCTACTCCCTTGGACGAAGTATGGGTTCCAAAATGCCATATGAAAACATCACAATCATGCTGCAGCTCAGCTCCAGCTCATGTACTCTATAGGGTCTTTCTTTGACCAAGAGTCAGTCATGCATCTGAAAGGATATCCACTAGAATGGATGATGAAGTGATGTTATTCCAAATTTACTCCAAGTATAAGCTAGTATTGAACATTGTGCTAAATCCAGAATAGGGAGATGAGTTTGAAAGCAGGATAAATGGCAGCTGGAACAGGAATAAAAATAGTATTTCAGTGTTTGAGGCCTCATTTGGGCTGTGATGATGATACTGATAACTGATTACTGATAACATTTTGCTTCTTGTGGGGGTCTGCAGGCTGAAAAGCAAAGTTTTGCAGACTAGTTTTCCACTAGAAAACTTTGAACCATATGTACACCAAGAGGTTCAGGGTACCTGAATCAGTCTGGTCAGAAACAACTCTCCCTCTCTCCAGTCTGCATGTGATGGAGGTATTGAGGAGTCTCCTCAGTTGCTGCTCCATCGTGTCTGCCCACTTCTATTGACCTATTCCTATTGACCTATTGACCTATTCTATAAATCTACTCAAAGTAGAACAATTCTATCTCCATACTGATCCACAGACCCTGTGTCTCTGACAGTTTATCATATTGCCTTTGTTTGCTTTGTTTCACTGCAGCTGCTAAACAAATGCTAGTGTCCTAATAATTCTGGCTTTCGCAGAATATAAGATGTTTTGTTCTCTTTACTATGCTTTTCAGCTACAATTAGAAAAATAGGAAATCTGTGGTTACTTTGAGTCAATGCCTATGTGCTTTGCATGATTTAAAAGTGAAAAGGATATTTCCTCTTTTATCTCATTTGTTACCAGCCTGATTTAAATTATTTCATATCTACAGAAATGCAAGAAAAATTACATTAGCCGGAGCTTGTGGTTTCAAGTGCCAGTAGATTATCTCCTAGCCAGGAGACAATTTGAAGACCTTTTTTCACGCCCTCACTCTTGTAGTACCTGTTAAAGTGCATGAATTGTGGAATATGTGTGAAATGGTACTCAATGGGAAAAATGAAGCATTTTTATTCATTCATTCGCATATATTTCTATTCCCTTATTCACATAATGAGCAAGAAATATTGGCAAATAACCATTGAACTACATAATCTAATACGTGACAAGATCAGGAAAAGCTGAGCAGGGTCAGTATATCCAGACAACCAGAATCAAATCCACCGTTTTAATAATTTCTCCTCTTTCCATGAGGCAGTGAGTGACCCCACTTTAAGATTAATCTTTTCATTAGAAACAATAATACTCTTCCAATGCCTTCCTTAGCCAGAATATTTCTTTCAAACAGAGGAGAGATATTTTTCCTGAACTGCTATTTTCTGCTCTGTACAACTTTCTGGAGACTTTGAGATTCTGTTCTTTCTCATTCGCTGTTTCCATTGATTTAAATTCAGAAAATACTAAAGTTGGAAGTGGACGTATAACATATTTATGGTATTCACTGGACACAGACTTTTTATAATCTTTCTGAAAATAGGCAGAACAAAATTGAACAGGACACTATTAATTTTTTTTCAGAATTCATAAGAGAATTCTTAACCTTAAAATTGCAGATTTTTCACTGGAGGAAAATACACACAGAATTACACACA
>VXBA01002150.1:715593-963471 GCA_013399895.1 Serilophus lunatus | reverse complement strand
GATGCAGCCCTCGCCCCTCGGTAGCCCGGGCTGTCACAGCCCCCGGTGCCGGTACTGCGAGAGGGACGCACCAAAACTTTCCTCCCGCGCTGGGAGAGGGAGGCGATGGGAAGAGCTGGACCGGGCGCCGCCGGCATCCCGCCCCGTTGTGCCGGGGCCGCGGTCCTTCCAGAGGGGCGGCAGGTGCTGCGGGTGGGCGTGAGGAGCCCGGAGCGAGCGGCGCTTGTGCTGCCGCCCCTCCGAGCATCGCCCTTGGGACCGAGCGGCGCCTCGGCAGCCGCGGGGATGGAGGGGTCGGGGCGGGCAGGGATGAGAGAGCTGGGGAAAAAAGGCTCCAGGAGACCTTGGAGCAACTTCCAATGTTTAAAGGGGCTCCAAGAAGACCGGGGAGGGAGTTGTGACGGGGTGTGGAGTGACAGGACAGCGACAGGACAGCTTCACGCTGACAGAGAGCAGCATGAGATGGGATATTGGGAAGAAATTCTTCTCTATGAGGTTAGTGAGGCACTGGCACAGGGGCTGTGGCTGTCCCATTCTTAGAAGAGTCTGAGGCCCCGTGGCCAGGTTGGACGGGGGCTTGGAGCAAACTGGGGTAGTGGAAGGTGTCCCTGCCCACGGCAGGGGGTTGGAATGGGATGATCTTTAAGGTCCCTTCCAACAAAAACCACTCTAGGAGTGTAGGATGGAGGGATCATGTCAGGATCATGTCGAGTTGGGGCTTCTTGGTCACCCCAGTCAGTCATCCCAGAGCAGCCAACTCACATTCTGGAGGCACCAGCTTTGCTTTACCTGACTGTAAGGTTTGCAAATACTCATGTTTCTTTTTCTTACGAGTTCTGCCATTACATGCAAATTTTATTTTTTTAATCAAGATACTAAGAAAACTGCAACAAATTTTACTGTCTAGGTGATAAAGGATAGCTGTGTGTTCCAGTAGGAAACAGGTTTAACTTTAGCCAGAGGGGCAGCTGCCCCCCTTGGTGTCCTCCCACCCCATTGGGATGTGGATGGGTGAAGGGGTAATGTGCCTGCACTCAGCGACTGGAGTTTTAAAATAAACCAAAATTGACAGCAGAGGAAAGAAACCAGCACAACCACTGGAGCTAAATCCACCTGTGACTATTAATCAGGCGCCTAAAAATATATTGCTCTGTTTAATCCCAAACCACAAATTTACTGACTAAAGAATTATAGGAAAAAATACTTCTAACAGTAAGGACCATTTAAATCACTGATGTATACTAGCAGACCTCAGAAAGTGCTCCAAAGGCAAAGCAAATCAAACCTGCCAGCATTAACCTTTTTTTCCTCAACTAGCACAAACACTCCTCGCCCCACCTATGGCCTGACTTTGGTAAAAACTGGCAGTTCCCAAAGAAACATTTCAAATAACACAAAAGAAATTTCCTAGCTCAAAATCCTTTGTAGGTGAGTAGTACCCTTTATATATTTCTCCTTAATATTTTGCCTGCAACTGACAGGTGAAATTTGTACTTGAGATTAGAAACTGAGATGCAGGGATGAAAGCTCCTGTTTTTCAGAATTATAGCATTTTAATCAAATGAACTTTAGATAAACCTGTACTCACATGAGAAAAGTGGAGAGATTTTTGCCTTATTGATTCAAATGTTGTGTATCATAATTGCTTTTTCAGAAAGAAGGCAGGTGCCATCAGTGACATTTCTTCTTGCTGCTGTTTTTTCTTCAAGCTCTGCCTTGCACAAGGTTTTGTTTGAGGCACTTTTTCCTGCCTTTTCAGGGTTAAGGAATCATAATTTACAATTTTTAAGGATTGCCGTTATTAAGGAAATTTTTAAAAAAAGGGCAATTTTTTTAGGAAAGGATCGGTGATGTGGAGTAGAAACTAGAGCTTGAATCTGTGGCTGCAGCTGAATAGTCACTTTGAGCCAGAGATGTGACAGCAAAGGTGCCTGCCACCTTGTTGGAATGTTCATTCTGGCTCAGCACTGCCTGGGTCATCAGGGAACTGATCTCCTAAAAATGAGCTGAACGTTACAAGAAACTGTTTTAAGACCATTCAGTTTCTTGATCTCATTTACAGAACGTCCACGCAAGGCATGGAGGGGAACAAATTGGTTGACAGATGAGAGCAAGGTTTTGATGACAATGCTGAAATTCCAGGTGGAAATGGTGATGAGGATACAACATCTGTTAGAAGAGAGAAAGGTGGCAGGAGCTGACATGGATGGAAATGTGGTGGATGGATGGGAGGTCTTATGCCAAGAATCAATGTCACTACAAAGGATTTACCAAGTATATTTAGTTTCCCTACCCTCCAGGCCAAATATAAGATTAATTTGCTAAGATTTTAATAGAACTGTGGGAGAATATCTTGGATTTTGGCTTTGGCAAAGCGTTGAAGGAAGGAGGTAGCACATCTTCTGCTGGGGACAAATTGTGTTTGTCGTGGGCATGACCCACCCTGTAGGTCCCCAGAAGCTCTCCCCTGACCACAGCCCTTGCACAACAAGGCTCACCATGGCTGCAGTTTGGAGAGTCTCAATCCAAATCTAGCAGAGTAACTCAAATATTTTTTTATATGGTGCCACACTTGAAATCCCAGGGGCTTTGGTTGTTTCTTACCCACACTTGTTTGCCACAAAAGTGACCCATTTGTGGTCCCTCAAGGACTGGCAGTGCTTGGGTTATGTTTATGTTGGTTATGATGGTACCTCCATGAGCTCCAGTTGGGATCAGATCCTATTTTCCCAGGCACTGTAGCATTGCTGCTGAAGGACAAACCTTGTGTTGGAAGGATGATAAACTAAAGGAGACTGAGCAGATGAAGGAAAAGAAGGATGATACAACATATGAGCAAGTGGCACTGGGGCAGAATTAATACAGCATTGCTAAATATATGCTTTGGATGAATTTCATTTTTAACTTTGGGTTAAGATAAGGGGCTGCACAGCTGATAGGAAAGGAGTTTTCTCACCCCTCTGTAAGCTTTCACATTGCCCTAAAGCATTTGCAATCAATTGAGCTGCTTGTGCTGAGCTGCATCAAGCACACACCCAGAGGTAGGGTTAAAAAATCTGCTGTAAAAAAACATGCCTATGTTATATATGCTTATGGTATGTAATCACTATCCCACCTCCTTTTTTACTCTTACAAAAATAAGTACATGAGAGGAATTTTCTTCATGAAACTAGTTGTATTTTATCTCTTTCCTTAATAGCATCTGATGCTGAAGTGTTGTTCTCACACAGTCACACGTGTGAGCAGCTGGGGTAGCAGACAATGATACTCACACTGTGTCCTGTTTGGTGCTGTATTTTGGAGTTTAGGGTCGGCACTACCACCTGACCCTTATGGCTGTTTGTTTTTTTTGCTGCTCCTCATCTCAGTGTGGAATCCAGTTCCCCTGCTCACCCCAGCAGAATCCCAGTTGCTAGTTTTAGTCTGTGGAGGAGCTTACCTGAGTCCTTGTCACCAAAAGGCAAGACATACTCAGTCCCTTCTCTAATGCTCCTGCTGTTCCTCCTCCCTCTGGGTTTTTTATCCTGGAAGGTAGTGAGAGGGAAGGAGGAGGCTTCCTCACCACCAACCAAGGCCACCTCTGCCCACCCTTGGGGTGAGGAGAAGACAAACCCAGAGAAGTTGTGCAAGCATCTTCTTCCGTGCTGGGATGATCCTGGGGCCAGATGGTGCCACCAATGTATGGGATCAGAGACAGTGACTCTGAGCAGAAGGGAGGTTGTCCTTACTGTCCATGTCAAAATTGCTGCAACTACAGGCTGCAGCTGGAGGGACCTCAAAGGCTTAAAAGTCGCCCACCACATAGGAAGTTGTGTTCTCTCTTTGTCTCTCTCTCGGTGTTCAAGGAGGCTTAACAAGTCACTGGGGACAGAAACAATATTATCTCGGTATCTAATGCTTACTGTAAGCAAAAGATGGATTACAAAACAGGCTGTTTATTTTTAATTATTAATGCGTTTGTGCTAGCAAACCTTCGCAGTTACACATTGTTTGTCATGGATGGAGAGGGGATGAACTATTTGGCAATAGAATTAAAAACAATAATTATTCATTCTGGGCATGGGTGGGTATTTTTTCCTCAAGTGTATAATAAAAATTTTTCAAAGCATATGTTGAGATAGGGCCAGAAAGGGTTGTCCTGAAACAAAGGGTGGTAGAAATCAGGGTTTTCCTTGTAGTTCAGCGAGAACTCTTTGCTTTTCCTCAGTTTCTCAATTAATGGCTAAGTGTGTTATAATTCTTTAATAGAGCTGAATTAATTGAGGGCATCTTTGGAAGTAGTTTTTGTGCTCCCAGTAAAGAGAGAGCAGAGATACCACAAAACTAGCTGACCAAATGAAATGCTGCTGGGAAAAGACTTGGTCTCTAACATGCCATGCTGAAGTTGTCTTGCACCTTTCTGTCGTGCCTCCTCAGTGTAACATATACCATGACAACCTTGGCAAAGAGGGATCAGTGCCCTTTATAAGATGACTCTTGGCACAACTTGGGGGCAGTTGCTTTCACAGGGAATGAAGAGGCTGTACCTCAATTCCCCTGCAAGCCCCTGTAAAACTTGAGCATGCTTTTACACCCCTTGATCCATCAAAGCCTCCCTGCCACAGGGCAGCCCCAGCACTGTCCTGCTCTCCTTTCCCTAAGGACACACCAGGGAAAATGCCTCCTCGGACTATTTACAGCCCTCTCCTTGCACTGCACAAGAGGAATTATCTGCCTCCTCCAGCCCTCAGCTAATCCCTAAATTGCATCTATACTGCAAAGCTGAGTTTATTTTCATTTCATCTAGTAGTTTTAAGTATTACGAGGAATAAAATGGGCATGCAAAGTAGTGCTTTAATTTTCAAGGGCAGTAAAGTGTTTTATTTTTAGGATGCTCTTATTGAGGAAAGAATCTCTGGCAGGTCTTATCTGGTGGCTAATAATAGTGACCTGGCGTGCCCTGAGCCCTGCCGGCGCTGCTGCCCTGCCCCGCTCACACTGTTTGCCTCTGATCAGCTCATTAGAGCCTCCAAAATTACAGGCTCTAATAATATAATAACAAGGTTTGCTCATACTAATTAACTCCTTGTGCTCTATGTTATTACTGGAAGGGTAACGTTCATAATTAGAGAGCACAAATATTTACTGTAGGCAGGTTTTCTGCACAGCCTTTAGGAAACCACCCCTATGTCACCACTTTTAATATCACATCAGAAAATACTGAGAAGGGGTAGGTCATGGCCGGAGAATTTCTTTAGATACAAACATCCAATTGACAGTTTTCAAGCAGTTCCTGCTCTTCAGTATAAATCTTGCTTCCTATAGGCTGTTTATTTTTTGTGTAGTCTTTTTATTGATAACAAATGGAGCACATGCTGAATTCATTTCACTTTATTAAGTACAATTCCCCCAGTGACAGTGGTGCTGCTCCCAGTTTCTGGTTATGGTTTGTCCCTGAACACAAAAGATAAGCATCAGCATCTCTGTGAACCAAGTGCATTTTATAAAACCTCCTATTGAAGTTTGCATCTTTCCTAAAAGTAGAATTTGCTCCTGCAGTCCAGCAGCGTTCCTGCAGCTTGTCATCAAACCAAGGAGCACGCTAGAGGAAGTATAAATAGAAATTCATTTTAGTAATGCAAATCCTGCAGTCCTATTTTGGGCAGGGAAAATCCCTATATTATTTTTTTAATAAGAAGGGCCATGGTCTAGTTTTAAGACTGGGTTTATTAGAGATTTAGTCAGCCAGTGTGTTACAGTGGAGATTCTCTTCTGCATTTAAATATATCTGTTTCTGATTAATCTAGCTTTTACATGCTATAAATCCTTGCAAATTAGCTCAGGGTATGACCTCCTCCAGTAACTCACTCTGTTTTATTTACTGGAGTGCTTTTGGCAGATAAGTCCCCTCTCTTCTGTCTTCTATGACCCCACTGGGAAAACAATGAAGTGAAGAGACAAAAACCAATTTTAAAATATTTCACCCCCCCTCATCTTTTGCTTTCTTCCCTTTCAGGAGTGGCTTTTTGCTTATAAATCACAGTATCCTAAACTGCTTGCATGACTCTTGCTTCACTGTTTAGTGACTTTGCAATGCTCTCTTTCTAATAGTTGGCGAACACCAGCTGACAGGGCACAAAGTAGCTGTAAAAATACTGAACAGACAGAAAATCCGGAGCCTGGATGTAGTTGGGAAGATCAAACGAGAAATTCAAAACCTTAAACTCTTCCGACACCCTCACATTATCAAACTGTAAGTGTAACTGCCACGTGTTCAGCTTACCCCTCTCTCTGCAAAGACCTCTCATGCACAGTTAACTTGGTCTCAGGAAATAGTTTAGAGTAGGAAAAAATGTATTTGGTCGAGTTTTTGCATGTTAGAACATCCACTGGCATGGGTTGTGGCTGCTCCATCTCTAGAAGTATTCAAGGCCAGGTCGGGCAAGGTTTTAAACAACCTGGTCCAGTGAAAGGTGTCCCTGCCCATGGTATGGGGGTTGGAACTAGATGGTCTTTAATGTACCTTCCAACCCAAACCTTCTATGATTCCGTGAATTGCAGCATGGTCAGGCTCATAGAGTGAAGCCTTGGCCTCCAGTCAATAGGATTTATGTTTTAATGGACTGATTATCCAGAGCTTAAAAGAACTTTTTTTTTTTAATTTATTATGCAGACATAAGTTTTCCAAGTTGCCACTTTGATGAACCTGAGCTTAAGTTGTAAATCAGCACCTGCACTCCAGCCTCTGGGATTCCTTCTCAATCCCCAGTTTGTGCAGCCAGTCCACATTAATGAGGCACTTGATAATATCTTTGGCATTCCTATAAAGAAAGCTGCTGAATGGTAACTGCAAGGATAAGTTGACATTTAGGTCAGCCTTAAAACTGGCATGAGATATAGCAAATACCTGGGACTTAGAGGCAAGAGAAAACAAATTTTCTCTACAGTTAAATAACTAACCATGCAGCAACTGTTGACTTTAGAGTAACTTCACAGTTCCATGGATTTATTGGAGAACAGATTGGTATTATTTCATGAAAAAGCCAGCAAGACTCCTCAGCTGTGTATCTAGTGTCCTGCAAGTTAAGTCCTGTTCACACATTTGTCAGAGTATTAAAGCCTAAAAATTAAACCCAGTTTGACAAAATCAATGTCATATGGTACGTACTGCAATCATGAGAGACAGTGATAAAGAAAAGAGGTGGGGAGGAGGCCATGGTACATACACCTCCTCTTTCAATAACTTTTTAAATATATAAAAAAGAAATATTGGGGCAATTAAGAGTAACTTAGATGTCTGGGTCCAAAACTGTTCAGAAAAATGAGGTTGATGCTGTTGATCTTTGTGGGACTATCACATGTTCCCTTGCCAACCTCTGAAAATTGTTTGAAATCTGTTTGTTACAGCCCAGCTGTAAACATTCATGAAATTCATCTATTAAAAAAAAAAAGAAAGAAAAAAAGAGAAGCCAATAACAAAACAATGAATCTGAAATAAAGCAGAGGGAGGTCTCAGCTGGTGCTGCTGTGAATTCCTGGGGCTGCATTGGCCTCAGCTGATCGCTGGCAGTTTATTGCAGCTGGGACACTGAAGTGGCCTTGCAGGGCTCAGGGATCATTTTGAATGAAAATGGAGAATAAATTTGCAAGTCAGAGGTGATACTTGGGGCTTTTTCCTCCATTCTAGAATATAGAGGGATTTTATATTTGAAAAATAACTTTGGGGGGGACTCATCTTTGTTTCTGTCCCCACCCAAAAGTAGCTCCCTCTAGTGCCTACAGTTCTTCTTTATCTTCTTTATCTCTGATATGAGAGAAAGTAGATGTACCCTCTCCCTGCCCCCAGCTAGCCAAGCCTTCATTTCTAAAGCTGTTGTTGCAGATCTTACCCAAAATGGAAATTTGAAAGTCAGGACAGTCCTAAATGTGATAAGATTGCCTGGCAGAGATGTCAGGGGATTATTTAAAGGGTTGGAGGAAAATCATAGGTCTATAAAAGAGGTGCTTTCACAGAGAAGGGAAGGATTATACTGGAAATGAGAGATGGGTTTTCAGAAGTGGAAAGCAATTTATAAATGCAAGATCTAAACAAATGCGTACTTTGTGTTGATGTGAAATTAATAATCTGTTTAAAAGTCTTTTCTTCTTAATTATATATTTTTCCTAAATCCACTTGTGTTTTTGAAGATACCAGGTCATCAGCACACCAACAGACTTCTTCATGGTCATGGAATACGTGTCTGGCGGAGAATTATTTGATTACATCTGTAAGCATGGACGTGTAAGTGCCGGCACCATGTCAGCCCAAACACTTGTGTGGGAAAGGGATGGTGTTTAGGAGCAAAATGACTGCTAAAGGGAGCATGGCTAAGGTTAAGGCCCAAAATAGAATTTGCTTCACAGCAATCCCATCTGGGGTGTCTCATACCCGGCTCGCACTGAAGTTGTGTGTGATTTTTTTTTTTGCAATGTTCTCTACTGTATTTCGATACACAGACCAAAATATCCAAGGTAACGTGTTGCTTAGTGAAAATATTTGGAAAACTAGCTTATTTTTGTAGTTTTTAGCTATGGGTTGCCTGTCAAAACCCTCACAGTTCCGCAGCAAATTTAGAGCATTTGAGGGGAAGACCACTCTACGTTGTCTCCGCCCCTGTAATTCACCTCTCCTAGACCCCCCCCCTTGGCTCCACATCAGGTTCTTTGAAGACTTTTTAAAGATCTAGCTTCTGTGAACAATGTTTGCAAATGCCAGTAATCCCAAGGTGTAGGTTGAGACTGTGAAATATGATATTATGGTTACACAGAAACTCAGTGGTGTCTGCCTCGCTGACATCCTCATAGGCTGGGAGCACTTGCAGGGCAAGGAGATAAAAATAGGCTGAAGTGGACATCTAGAAAAAGGCTTCAGGTGAAGGATCATCTCTCACATGTTTCCTCTCTGTACTGCAAAATCAATACATTTACAACAGATTGGTTTAGGTTAATGCAGTGGTCAATGGAGCTGACTCCATTTGTTTTTCTGTGCATAGTTGTGATTTCTCACGCATTTTGCCCACCTAAATCTTTTGAGGGACTAATTTGGATCCTTTCTGAACTTTTGCATTCAGAAACTCAATTTTCATAGAGGGAGTTTTTCAGAATTCGTCTGTAAAAATAATCAGTCATTTTAAATATAACTTAAAACTCGCACAACCTTATAGCTAATACAGCTATATAGATAATTGAAATCATTACACTATTCCACCTTCAGCTCTTGATTTCAAAGCCATGTCTCCATGAGGAATTGCTCCCAGCAATATGCTAGGTGGTGTTTCGTTCAGCCTGGATCCAGTTGTCCAGTAGATGCCATCTTTAAGTTCAGCTGAACTGAGGTTTCACCTTTCATCTCTGCGCTGTATCATTTGCAAACACTAACATGCTCTAAAATACAAGGGTGAGAAATCTGCTTTATTTGCTGCTTCTGGTCCCAGGCACGCTGTGATTTTTCTCTCTGCACCCTGGAACATTTTGGCTCCTTGCTAAGTCAAACCTTCCCCTGCCAGCTCTGCAGTGAGACCAACCTTCAGGGCTTTTTCCCTTTGCACCCGTAGGTTGAAGAGGCAGAAGCGCGACGCCTTTTCCAGCAGATTCTCTCCGCGGTGGATTACTGCCACAGACACATGGTTGTCCACCGAGACCTGAAACCAGAGAACGTGCTGCTGGACGCCCACATGAATGCAAAGATAGCTGATTTTGGTATGTGACCCCAGCAGCATTCCAGAAGCGCAGCCAGCTCCGCGGCGCTTGCTGGAGCGTGTCGGTGTAACACGCCTTACAAAACCCAGAGCCTGCTTCCCCAGCCACTACCAGCTGCTCTACCTGAAAAGCCCACAGTTGTAAACACTGGCCTTTTTGCAAAGGCAGGGATTACTTATTGCAGGCTGCTTCTGTACTGGTGCTGAGTGGAGCAACAAAGTAATTTGTAAATCTTTGCTGTGTTTTAGTATAATCACCTAACGTAAAGATTTAGCTAATTTATGTTTAAGACAGACTCGGTGCAGTTCAGGGTGAGCTTGGCTCTGTGTGTTTATTTTCATGCATGTTCTCAGTACATTTGGCTGTATGCTCTTGGCCTCACTTAATTTTACAAGCAGTAACAGGAGTCTTTAAGTGGCATTACCAGTTGAAATCCATTAAAATACCTGGGCTACCAGCTCTGTCCTGGTGAGTCTTTCCTAGCAGTGAAAAATCCTTCTGCAGATTTATTCATTTCAGAACTCCACCCAATTCCCATAGAAAGTAACTGCTCTGGGATGAATTATAACTCTTTTCCTCTGTGCTCTGGGATTTGCAACTTGGAAAAGCAAAATTAGCCTGGAGTGAATATTCCTTGGTTGGGCGTGAAAAAACCCAATAATAACAATGATGATAATAATAATATGTTGATAATAATAATATGCAAATCAGCTAGGAGGACTCTTATTTTAATTATATCAACAGTTCCCTTCCAAATATCTCCCTCTGCTTGCTATACCTCTTCTCTGCACCACAAAGTCCTCTGTGGATGGGCCTTCAGATCAAAGATCAGCATGTAATAAAGGTCTTGTTTTTAGGATTGTCCAACATGATGTCAGATGGCGAATTCCTACGCACCAGCTGTGGTTCCCCAAATTATGCAGCCCCTGAAGTCATCTCTGGAAGGTAGGACATTTAATTTCTAATCCGAGCCTATGTGAGCACTTGTACTTTACATTTGTTTTTGGCATTGAAAACAGCTTTGCACATTTAGTAAAAGCAGCTGAATCCCTCTAAACTGTATTTTACGTTTGGGTGAATCTACTGGCAAAGATCTGAAAGGTTTTTTTGGTTGTTTTATTTCTCAATAACTGCAATAACAAGCCATGTTTTGCAAAAGGTTTACTTTGGATGGATTATTGATACCAGATGTTGACTGTTTATATTAATTAAAGAGGGTGAAATTACTCTGGATGCAGATACAGAGCTTCCAGATGGTAAGGCTTTTCCAGGCCCCCCCCCCTCCTCTACTGCCCACCTGTGATATAAAACACAGTGTTAATGAGGAAAACCATTCACTAACAGAAGAATCAGGAAGATCTTCAAACACTTCCCAACACCATTGAACTCTTGTATTGAAAATACTTGTCTTCTGGTTCCTGAAGCAAAGGGTTTTGGTCATGGTAGTAGTTTTCAACCATTGGAGCTTTGTTTTGAACTGATTAATTGAATTGACAAACCTCCAGTGTGGTTGCATCTCTCAGCATGCAACATCTGTACAGCACATGGAGTGTTGAACACACCCCACAAGGTTGAATTGGACTTCTACCTGTATCTTCTAAATTTTATTGTCAGGAACAGAAATTACATAGAATGTACCTATTTCCCTAATTTTCTCTGTAATAGCAAAAAAAGTATAGCAAAGGATTGCAAATACAGATTTTCGGTCCTCTCTGTAGTCCTTCAAACTACCCATTTCATTATTTGCTCCATATGTTTGAATTGCCCTTTGCATGACCATTACTTTTCCTAATCCCGTGGTTTTTTGCCTTTAACTGTAGCTGTTAAGTTCAACATTTTGTTCAGAGTGTATTTGCTGTGATTATGATTATTTTATCCTTGTTTACACCAGTGCAAGTGTTGGCAGAGTATCCTAGGAATTAGACTAGCATCCAAAACCTGTTGTGACTACAGCTCTATGTGTGAAATCAAGTAAATCCTCATTGTGAAGAGTGAGACAAAGCCAGAGACTCTAGTGGGAGTCCAAAAAATACTAATACTATTTCCATGTCCTTTTCAGTAAAGGCCAGACACACATTTTTCAGTTTGTATAGAAGACAAGGTACATGGAAGATTAGCAAGAAGGATTTAGTCCCTGTGTGCAGAGCCTGATCATTCCAAGGGTACAGGCAACAGATCTTAATAACAATAGAAGTAAGAAAGAAAAACAAAACCAAGCCTATGTGTTGTAATTTTTCACTGGCTACAGTTCTATCCTCCCACATCAGTCCTAGTTACAGTGGGATCAGCATCAGGGATGCCTGAGTTTCTTACCCTTGGTTAAAATGCCAAGCTGCCCTCTTCTCAGAGCTGCTATAGCAGCATGTGAGACCTGCCTTTGGGTGGGACTCTTCCTGCCTACCCAGCAGGTGCATGGTACAGGGAGGAGTTGACTTCTGGCTCCTGCTGCCTTTCCTTGTAGTGCACAAAAGCAGCAGAGCATGATAGCTCAGGTTGCAGAGTCATAAAAGTGCATCTCATTTGGGCTTAAAAGTCTAAAAGACTGTTCAGGGAGTGCAGTAATCAGCAAAAGAATCAGGCATCTGATCTGTGGGAATTGGGCATGGAGGCAGGACTGAGTGAGCATCTAGCTAATCGTGTGCCTTTCCAAAATGACTTTGCTGCTGTCCCTGCTGGGGCCAGCAGGGAAAGCCTCACCTCTGGACAAACAAACCTGGTGTTTTGGGGATGTTCAGAGAATGGCTGTGTGCATGACCAGTGTGTTTTTTACACCAGTGTATCTGCAGTGATGCTTTTCAGGAGGAGCAAGGGAAAGGGTGCTGAGGTTTCATGAAGAGACTTCTGTATTTCCATTTCAACCTCTGTATTTTGGTAGGGTTTCACAGCCTGAGAGTTAGCGCTGCCTCCCAAAATCCCTGACAAAGCATCAGCTGTAGCAAAAAGAGATAAACAAGTTGAGCAAGCAGCAGCAAATCCTGTATGTTTGGGGTGTCCTGACTCAGTGATGCCAGGGAGCACATTAGCAGCTTGTTGGAAGCGAGAGCACTTGCATACCAGCACACAAACTTCCACCAAAAATAAACACTCAGAGATAGAGTATCTGCTGCTGCTTGATCTGCCTCGCTGAATGAACAGAAATTGCTGGCTGAGCCCTTGGAGCAAAGTGGAGCAAACAGCCTGGCAGAGCTCTTGGAAATGTGGGGTTTGGCTTTTTGGAGAGTTTGGTGGAAGCAGGAGTTTGGTTGGAACACAGCTGTCCAGAGGAGTGTGTCTAGTGTCTAGAGCCAGATCTGCCATGTTGTTTCCCTGAGACTCAGGCAGGCTTGGTTGTGGGGAACCACATGAGCAGTCCCTGTAGCTTTGTCCCTAGTGCAGCTGGGAGACCCCAACTCCCCCAGTAGAATCTGTACCGGAACTAAGGAGAGGATGGGAGTGACACATTTCTCCTGCCCTTGCCTTCTTGCAGGCTGTATGCTGGCCCAGAGGTGGACATCTGGAGCTGTGGTGTTATTCTCTATGCCCTTCTCTGTGGCACTCTGCCTTTTGATGACGAGCATGTCCCCACCCTCTTCAAGAAGATCCGGGGAGGTGTGTTTTACATCCCTGAGTACCTCAACCGCTCCGTTGCCACTCTCCTCATGCACATGCTGCAGGTTGACCCTCTCAAGCGAGCAACCATCAAGGACATCAGGTCAGCTCAAGTGGGCTGTCTGCCTCTGGGGGGCTCTGGATGGTCACTGTCCAGGGGGTCACCTTCTGGCAGGTGGTCAGGGTGGAATACAGGAGTAGTGAGCTAATCCAGATGGTTTTTGTTCCAAGTGATTCTAGGAGCAATCCTGCACTTTTCTGTGCTGATGGAGAAGTGGGTGCTGAAGTGGGAGATGCTGGAAGTGGGGGATGATGAACAGGGTGATGATTTTATATATATACCTATAAAATTCTATTTTGTTGCATTATAAAATACCCTCAAAATATCTTAATAGTGCTTAGCAAAACTAGATATAGCATGCATTAATTCTAAGAACACCAATCATTTTTCATGACTTTATTTCAAGTCCACCTCCCTCTGCATACCAGTTCAGCATTAGAGGATAATCAGTGTGCTTAGAGTCTATCTAATAAAAAGGGAGGAGAAACACAAGAATTACTGTTCAATTTTTAAATATTAAATATATTTTAAAATGTAAGGAAGTGGTTCATCTTTAAATACAGTATAGTGTTTTTATCCAGCTGGTGAATGCAGTGCCCATGAGCCTTTTATGTGGATGCATTACTGTGGAAATTCCAGGCAAAGAGAACAGTTGGGCTTTTAAGCAGATATTTTTGTCTGCAGAGATCATTAAGAGTTCATGGCTGCTAGTAGGACTTCCAAATCTTAACAGCCTGAGCCATTTTGGAAACATTTTGTAGAACTGGAGCCTGATACACATTTTATGCAATTTATAGTAATCATGACATCTAACTGGTGTGCTGAGCTTATACAGAAATGATACTGGGACTGCCAGGAGTTCTCAGATTTTTAATGCATTTTCAATAGATGCCCTTAATTTTACCCTTCAAATAAAATCACATAAACTTCCTTTTTTATTTCTTTATTCCTTAAGACTAGAGGATTTAATTACATGGGAATCCAAAAGTGTGAGAATCTCCTAAGTGCTGAAGTCTTACTTCAAAGCCCAATGAGTGGAGTGTCATCACTGTTCCAGTATTTAGGGGGGACTGTGCTGGGCTGGGTTGGGTTGAGCTCCCCAGTCAGCAGCTGAGGATTAGTCTTGACTTGACCAAGCAAGGGACTGTTGGCAGTGGCTGCCCCATCTTGCCTTGCACAGAATTCACGGTGGGTCCTCTCTGCATTCCCCAGGGAACACGAGTGGTTTAAGGAGGAGCTGCCCAGTTACCTGTTCCCAGAGGACCCTTCTTACGACGCCACCGTCATCGACGACGACGCGGTTCGGGAAGTGTGCGAGAAGTTTGAGTGCACGGAGTCAGAGGTGATGAACAGCCTGTACAGCGGTGACCCTCAGGACCAGCTGGCAGTGGCTTATCACCTCGTCATCGACAACCGGAGGATCATGAACCAAGCCAGCGAGTTCTACCTCGCCTCCAGCCCCCCCACTGGCTCCTTCATGGACGACAGTGCCATGCACATCCCTCCCGGGGTGAAACCGCACCCCGAGCGGATGCCGCCGTTGATAGCAGACAGCCCCAAAGCCCGGTGTCCTCTGGATGCTCTCAACACCACAAAGCCAAAACCCTTGACTGTCAAAAAGGCCAAGTGGCACCTGGGAATCCGCAGCCAGAGCAAACCCTATGACATTATGGCCGAGGTGTACCGGGCTATGAAACAGCTGGACTTCGAGTGGAAGGTAGAGAGTGCTGGTGCTCTGTGGTGGTTTTCGAGTATCATTTTCTCATTATCTGAATTGCTCGATTTATAAGTATGGTTACAGCCTCATCTGTTTCCAAATAAATGCCCCCAACCTTCTGATCATCCCTGCTATTTGTTGTTAAAAGAAACACAGTAAATTAAGGTGTTAGCTGTGCTTCAGTGCTTGTGGTGCTTATTTACGGCGTGAAATAAGAGTTTTCTTTCCGAGTGCTCTAAGCCTTTGGCTGGAAAGATGATTCTGCGTTGTTTAGCTGCAGGGTTAAGAGAAGCTGTTCACATTTCTAATTTTAGTGGCTAATTCCTTGCGAGGTCACCTCGAGTGCTTCTGAGGAAAGGAACTCTCATTATTCTTGCCTGGTCCTGTCAGTGTGTGTGCTGAAATGGCACAGTATGCAATCTTCCTAAAAGATGCACAGATAAGGAGTAGGGGGCCTTGGGGGCAGGATTTGTATCATTGATATGATGGCGTCTTCCTTGATGGAGATAGAGTGGGGCTTGTGGACCAGATGTGCTTTCAGACACTTACTACTTCCTTGATTTGGGGCTCAGCTTCTTGATTTAAACTCAGATCTTTCAGTTGACAGTACTCACTGCAGGTACTTCTCCAGAGCTATGCAACATTTAGTCACAGACTTTTTCAAAGTCGTAATAATAAATCCCGGTTAGCTCTGGATACCTCATGCTGAGTCTGATTCCCTGAATCTGGGGGCAGTCCCTGAGGTGAGCATTCTTGAATCCTGGCCTTTCACAGCAGCCTTGTGCCTCAAGTTGAGGAGAATTTCAGCTCAGGTCTTCAACACCAGAGGAGTTTCCCTCCTCACTCCAGGCCCCAGGTCCCAAGCCTTGTACAGCAGCCTGTGCTGCTTCTTTGAAGCCTTCTGTTTCCTCCTTATTTTTGACAATATTACATCTTTAAAGCCAAATGGCTTCCAGGAACCCAATTTTACTGCACCAGCCAGGACATTTTTTAGCTGCATGGTTACAGAGACTGAACAAACCTGCCGTGTTTCCAGTACAGCTTTACAAAGCAAGTCAGCCCAATGTCTTTGTGTAGGCAGTGGAGCTTAATTTTGTACAAGGAGGTTTCACAATAGTCTTTCCTACCCTAAGAATAACTTCAGATGTGATTCTTCATCAGAACAGCTTTCCCATCCACACAGTTGCTTCATAAATATAGCATAGAGAAAAGATCTCAATGTAGATGAGATGCAGCAGATTGTGAGGTGGGAAGCAGTAAGGGAAAATACACAGCTCTAGGCTGATCCATAAACACTGGATTTAGCTGCGCTGATGGGAGAGGATGCTCTGTCCTGGTATCATGGACTTTTTGGCTCATATGGCCATGGCTGCTGGTGAGGGAGGACAAACATCAGTTTGGTGCCTGGCAAATGGGTCACAGCAGCTTTGTCTGCCAGCAGCTGGTAAATCTGATGAATCAGAGCCCTAAGAAGAATTCTCAAAGATAGGAGGAAATAGGATATGAAGGCATTTGCTTCATTTTATGGTGTTTTCCCAGAAAATTGTCTTGCTCATATTTAGAAAAAATAAGGAAAGAAGTGTTCTTCTTGCTGCCTGGAATCTTACTCCTGAAAACAAGTTTCCCATTGCAGGTGGTGAACGCCTACCACCTCCGGGTGCGCCGCAAGAACCCCGTGACGGGCAATTATGTGAAGATGAGCCTGCAGCTCTACCAGGTGGACAACCGCAGCTATCTCCTGGACTTCAAAAGCATCGATGGTAGGTAGGAGGCAATACAACAGGAGAGGGTGAAGCACGTAGAACCTCAGGGTTGAAAGTTTAAAAAGCACTATCTTCGTTTTGAAGTGCTTATTCAGCTGTTTTAACTGAGGGGAGGCCCTTTCGATCCGTTTGTCTCCACCACTGTTATTAGTGCCTTGCCAAACCTGTGCTGCAGATGCCCAACTAATGCCACCTTTTATTTTTCCTTTTTTCTCTTTTTTATTTTTTAATTTCCCAGACGAGGTGATGGAGCAGAGGTCGGGCTCGTCCACGCCGCAGCGCTCCTGCTCTGCCGCCGGCTTGCACCGGCCGAGGCTGAGCATCGACGCCGCCGCGGCCACCGAGTGCCAGTCCCTGATGGGCTCTCTGAGCGGCTCCTTCGTTGGCAGCATCCCCTCGGTGTCACCGCGCCTGGGCAGCCACACCATGGACTTCTTCGAGATGTGTGCCAGCCTGATCATGGCCCTGGCTCGCTGATGGGTGCCGCTGGTGCACCGGTCCCTCCGCACACGGTACCGCACTGTGAGGATCTGCTCTGAATTGTCCGTCCCTTTGTTTCTTTTGCTTCTCGTTGTTCCTCTTCTTCCGCCACTCACGGCTTCACAGCCTGTGGCACAGAGCCAGGTCCAGACCCAAAACATACTTGACTCTAACAGGGCACCAGGAAATAACTTTGTTTCACTCCTTATGCCTGGTGAAATGTATCCAATACCCTTTTTTTTAACTAGTGAACCTAATGGGAAGGGTTGGCATGGCTGTAAAGTAGCAAGTGCATCGCTGAGTTATTGGAAAATGCCTCTGCCCTGTTTCGTTTTAAGGTAATGGAGCCGTGGCCAAGCTTCCTGCATTGTGGGCAGTGTGCAGTAGGTTGGGGTTTCCCTGTTGTGCAGAGGAGGGGCAGGGTGGGCTCAGCGGGATCTGAGTGGGGTCAACCGGGAGCTACATGAAAGGGAGCTGAGGGATAGTGAGGTAGCTCTGCAGGGTTCACACCCAGGTGTGACCTCTCGCAACACTTTTTCCCAAAAGTAGCAGCTACTTAGAGGCTTCTGCACTAGTGCAATATGACCTTCCCCTCTTTTTATCCCCCCAGCTAAACACGGGGAGGGAAGGTAGGATGTGTGAAGGTCCTGTTGCAAATGTGCCATAGGAAAGCCTCCACGTCATATCTTTGCAGAGAAATGTCCTTCAGGTGCTTTGTTTCCTCATGAGAGCTCCGGACAACACTGACCCGCTCACCACGTTCGGAGCTGGAGGCAGTTTGCCTTTTTCCAGCCCTTAATCGTCACCCCGCTCCAACCCCCTCACACTCCCCTGATGCACCACTGGCTTCAGGGGCCAAATCCCAAGCAGGGATTCGCCACCAATGGAGAGCAGGATGCCAATAACTCGCCCAAAAACCCGGCACTTTGCCCATGCTTCGCCCAAGGGTGGGAACATCACTGCTGGGCAGAGCCAGTGGCACCGTGCAGCTCCGAAGCATTGACCTCTCGCCTTTCCTATAGGAAGCTTCTGCCTGCTGTCACCACCCTGAAATCACTGCCAAATCTGCCTGCCTTCCCTTCCTTGCCCACTGCTTCGTGCTGCCAGCGACTTGCTTTTCATGCCGAAGGGTTCTCCCGTCCTGCTGCCCACTGGACTGTGACCTTCACCACTCTGCTGTTAAGGCAGGAATATCCAAATCCCGAGTTTTACTGTTTCTTTTTACTACTGGCTATCTGAAGGATAGGATTTTATTTTTTAAGACAAACGACGGGGATTTTTAAGGTTAAATTCTTGTTATTCAAGGGCAAACCCTAATGCATGTGTGACTTCTTTGTTTAAAAGAATTATTATTTTTTATTACACAGGCTTAATCTAACAGGCAGCATTGGCATCTGCTTGACTTTGCTATGGTATTTAATTCCATTTACTTGATTGCAAAGTAATAGTCTAATCAGTCAAGGAACAAATGCTTTAGGGAAACTTTGCCAAAAAATTCCTGGGTGGAGGGTTTGGTTTTGGTGTTTTGGGTTTTTTTTTTTGTGGAGGTTTTTTTGCATTCTGTTTTTAAGAAACAAAGCGAAGAACTTTTGCTGGTCCCAGGTATATGGTCATTCAACTTGAAAAAAAAAAATATCCGTCTTTTTAATAGCTTCTTGTGGCCCATCAAGATTTTTTGCTAGGTTTTTTTATACAATTGCACTTTAATTTATACTTTCTGCAAGTTTCTATAAGAAGCAAGGAAGAGAACAACACACTAAGCCTTTTTTACTAATCATTCAAGGTAATCAAGACAAATATGGGATATTTTTGCCACCTACTGGCAGTTAAATGGACATTTTCAGCTTGAAGTCCCTTTTTTTTAAGAACACAAAATTGCCTTACTTTTGTTACAGGTTGCACTTGGATTCTCACTACATGACTTTACAGCTCCAATTTTTCCAGAAGTCGCACAAGATAGAAAGCATCCAAAAAAAAAAAAAAGTCAATTTTGCTGTTAAGCTCTTGAACATTAAATCCAACCCAGCAGTAGTTGGATTATAAACCCACAGCAGAACAGTTTTGTTTTTAAAAGAAATAGTGGAAATATTTGTAGTACTCCTAGGTTTTGTAATGAGCTTTTTATTATATTATGATTATTAAATAAATACTCCAGGGTGGAGGATGGCTTTGGTGCTGTGCCTAGTGGCTGTCAGATGATGGGTCTCCTGTGCTGTGGTGTGAGCAGGCCATACCTGGCAAGGATGGAGAATCCAGATTCTTGCATGTGAAAAAAAGAAACAAACCACCCCAGAGCCAAAGCTGAGCAGCACCCAGCCCTTTAGCAGCCTTTGGATCACAGAATATTCTGAGTTGGAAGTGACCCACAAAGATCAGTGCTGAGACACGAGGAAACAGCCCTAATTGGTTTTGGGTGCTGGAGATAAGCCCCTTTGGAAAGGAGCAGGAGAGAGCAGCCACAGGGACAGACATTCATTTTCTCCCACGAACTAGCTATGAGTCAAATCTATTTGAATTGCAAAAGGCTTTTTAAATCTTTATGCCCAACTGAGAATCTTGCCAAATTGCTTGTCCTGGAAACACCTGAAGCCCACTTGGTAAGGGGCTGGTGTTTTTAGAATCTGGGGTTCAGAAGCAGGTAGATGTTCAGATGGGGTTTTTTTTTAAATTTACTTTTGTCCTCTGGGATTTCCTACCCAGCAGAGCTAATAGTATTAAACAGCAGCAAATGCCCTTGGGAGGAAATATTAGCTTCCTGGTGGGATTTCTAGATGGTAAAATAAGCCCTTATGGCACATGGCATCTTCTCAGACCTGTGCAAACATAAACTCCTATGTGAATCTGCAAAACCTGTCCTGCCTAGAAGGCAGTAAGAGTTACTTAGTTTTGCATATGGAGAGACACAAAGAGGAAGCAACTTTCCAGCTCAGTGTCAGCTGAGGCAGTGGAGTGAGTAGAACTGATGGAAGTACCTCCTGAATGAACACATTGGCTTGAACTGTCCATTACAGCCTTACCCAAATCTTTGCTGCACTTTGAAATGCTCTGAGAACTTTCACTTTATTATTTATTTTACCTTCAAAGGGGCTGTTTTCTGTTTCCCAGCTGCAAAGAAGCTGCTGACCTCCAGTTGTTATATTTTCCAGAGGAAAAGTTTAACTTTTACATTGTTACACTGTGGTCAGCTCTTTTGAGTTATGCTGGTACATGCACAAGCATCGGGAAAAGCAGGGTAGATGCTATTTGAACTACAGAAACTTGAATTAATCCAAGTGCAATTCTTCAGAAGCCACTGCACAGCTGTGCTTTGCAAGCCACAAACTCAAACTTTTCTTCAGCCTGAGAGGGAGAGAGAAAAAATGCAAAGGATATGGAGTTCAGATATATCCAGGAGTAGCCTCTAGCTCCTAGATGAGTTAATTCAGAAATAGCTTGTACTGTACTTGTTGGAAAATATATATATGTATATATTATATATACATACATACATATATATATATGTAAAATGTTGATGGCATCCCTGTTGTTGGCCTCTCAACTGTATTTGCCCAGCAGGGTGTGTGTGTGCCCTGGACAGCTGCCATCACACACACTAATCCCAGCATGCAAGAGGACCTGGAGAAAAGAGATGCTATTTTTACACCCCCTTTTAGGTAAAGCCCATGAGTAGCTTAGCTGACCCCATCGGATCCACACGACCTCATCCAGGGATGGGAGGAAAGGTGGCATTGGGAACCACAAGAATCCTGCCCTTCCACCCTCCCCAGCCGAAGCCCTGGTGCTGATGGGGTTTGGGGCAGGTTTATTTTCAGGAGTAGGAGCTGAGCAGGTGAAGGCAGTGGAGTATTTTTTTCTCTTGACAGGTCAAAAATCCATCTTCAGTTGTGTCCAGTTTAGCATTTCATATGGTGTGTACAGGCACAGGGTTATATATATATATATGGGCAATGTTGTAAAAAAAGGAATCAGCTGGTTAGTATCTCTTGTATATGCATTTTGGTGATTATAATGGCATTCATATTGGAATAGATGAATTTTGAACAAAATAATCATTCTTTCTATTCCTTTTCATTTTACTGCTTTTTTGCCATCAGTGTGCACCACTGTAGAAAGAAGAGAGACCTGTATGCAGGACATGAAATTATGCCTTCAACATACATTAGGACTGCTGGAAGCCACAACTTTTATTTCACGAGGTGCACAATTTCCCCAGCTCATGCAGAGTCCCCCTGGTGAGACATGCAGGCCATGTTTCTAAATACTTGAAGTACCATTTATTGTGCAATTATTTGGCTTCACCATTTTATTAGCTGAGAGGAGAGAGGGAAGAAGAATTGCACATCTGGATGAGCCAAACAAATCCCCAGTCCAGCTCCTGCAGTGTTTTCCTGGAAAGCTTTAGGATCTGCTTTTGTTCCAGGTATATGATGTACCTACTAGAGTCACCTTTCTTAAGGTCTTACTTTGGTATGGACTTTCCATTTAGTGCTTTCCTTTGGCTTCCTTAGCCCTTCCTTTCCATATCCCATTTCATCATTCATGTATGAAAAAAGCAACAGCTTCTTGTAATTCTGAATTTCCAATCTGTCTTCCGGCCATGGAGTTAACGCTTCATCCAGAGGTACCTCATTCCCATGCCCAAGAGATGAACTGGAGTTCAGAATTCCCACATTACACCTGTTGATGGAACAGTGACTTTTGCAGAGAGCACACCTGGTATTTGATGCACAGATCTTTGCTCTTTTTGATCATCAAAATTAGGAGAACTGGTCTGTAAATACTTGCTCTACCTGCAAGTGCGAGTACACTTTTGGTGTTACAAAAAGTCTGTTTTCAACAAAAGCCTTGAAGTTCCTGCTGAAGCTGCCTTAATTTAAAAATCAAACTTTGTTTGTAAAGCTCATATCTGTTTTTTTTTTAAGTTTGGAAATAGTTTATCCTCATCTCACAAAGCTGTGAAGTAGATACTGTAGACAAGGTAATATTTATTCTTGTTCCTGAAAGCATGTTCATGTGTTCTGTATCATGTAATATTCACATGTTTTGTACCTCAATGCATCTGTTTTGTTTTTTTCTTTTAGAGTGCAAAGCAAAACTGAATCCCAGGATAACTGTAGTGTCCATGGCCCAGCACTTGGGCAAACCTCAGCTCTACAAGAGAGATGAACCAGACTAGTACACTGCAATATTTTTATTCATACTCTAAGGAGTATTTATGGTTTATAATATTATTTATGAATTTTTTGTTAAAATAATGAACTTTAAAAAGCTCTGAGCATAAGTATCTCTTCAAACATATCATAAACATGAAGCTCAGAAAAAAAGCCCTGAGCTGTGTAAATACTCCATCCTTCTTGGTGTTTTCTATTTTGTCAGCTCAGACCAGAGAAGGTTTTGTTTTCAAATTCATGGCTTTAGTACTTCCTTGGGGTAGCTGTTGTGGAAGGGCACAGAGCCTAGGTTCAGTTTTGTCCTTTGTGCATTAGATAATCACAACGAAGCCTTTTTCCTTCCATTTATGGCGTGGAAAGTGTTTCTCAGTGTACTGCACTGCATGTGATAGCTGTCTCCATGGTTGACATTTGCACTTTAATAAACTCAGAGATGAAAAGAGATAAAAGGAGCGAATCCTTAAAATTTATTTGTTTCACAGTCCCTTTTTGCAGGCTGGGTTGGCTGGTAGAGGTTCCCTCTGGAGATCCTTGCATATGCCAGCTGCAGGACCAAGAATGCCCTTAGGGCTTGGTGGGGGCAAAGGGGCAGGGAGGGGAAGTAAAATACAAACATGAATAATTTAAAAAGCTCCCTCAACCCCAAACAGGTTTTCTGTATTAATATGCATCCAGAAGAGCTGATAGAGCTGTGCTGACTCAGATCTTGACTCCTTACACCAAAGTATGGAAAGAAGAATTTTAAAGACATTGTGCACAAATAACATTTCATTACAGGAAAGGGGTTGGGGGGGAAATGAGGGGCTTATTTTCTATCTGCCTGTGATGCAACACAATGTGAATCTAGTTAATCATACTGCTGCAGTGAGTGCTCTAGTTTTGTCCCAATCCACACTCCTTTTGACACAATTTCTGTGTAATACAGAATTGCTCTCTGAGACTCAGCAAATCAACAACTCTTATCATGATGATTTCCATTTTGAGGAGAAATATAAAGGAACAGGGTTTAAACCCTGTCTTGATGTGGTTAGGCAGTACCAGCAAGGCTATAAAGGAGAAGAAAAAAAAAAAAGGACAAGTTTAATTTCCTGACCAGTATCTTGACCTAAATATAACCAACCTGTGGTTTAATTGAGGAAATTGAAGTTGCTCTATCTAAAGCATTTCTGTATTGTCTGGAGTTATCCCATAGCAAGCTCTTTTCTTCTGTTACATGTATTGAAATTTGTCCATGAGGGAAAATATTTCTGACTGTTGCAAGGCATCCTTGCATTAAATCAGCTGCCAATGCTAGTGCAGAAATTTGCTTAACATGGGTTTGGGATACAACCCCAGAAATACTGTGCATCACTGCATTGGGTTTAGGGCCCAATCTCATCTACCACAGGATACAGGGGGAGATTTTTAAAAAAGCCTTAATTTAAAATAAGAAAAACTTGTTAAATAACTTCCTTGGGAAAAGCTTGCATGTGTGACTAATACAAGATTTGCCTGTAGTGCTCACAGAGCAGGTGGTTAGTAGACTTCTTGAGTTATCAGCAGTGGCTGGAGAGGAGGATGAGGAAGGAGTTGAGGAGGGAGATGTTTTTTTTCATGGTATTAATCCTAAACATTGCCATGGGGAAAAAAACCCCAGGTAATATGTCTCTACAACTTCCATCAACCTCATTCCCCACAAAGGCTGAAGGTGAAGGACACAGAGAAGGTCCCAACCTGTGCCAAAGCCAAAACACACACTTTAGCTCCTCAAACTCTCCATCACCACTAGAGAAGTCTAAATATTTAGGCTGGCAAGCCTGCAAAGCTGCCATGCTTACAGGGGATTGTTGGGGGTTTTTTGGGATTTTTTTATAGCCAGGATGGATGCAGGCCAATGCACTTAATAGTAGCCACATGGTAAAATAAATAAGAATGCCTGTATAGACTTAAAAGTAAATGTTAAATATTTGCTCTGTTTTCTTACTGATGTCTTGTAGGCCAGCTTTGAAATGGCTGTGTAGCAAACAGTGCTTTTATTTTGCTATGTTTTCTTAAGCCTGCAACATTTAATAATTTCTAATTAAAACATCCACATTTTTAGGATATTTATGAGCAAACTGATACGAGCTCTTAAAATGTGCCAGGGAGAGGCAAAAGCTGTATACTACCATCAGATTTAAGGGTTTTTTTTCTTCCAAAGCCTAACCACCTTTTCTTGCTTTAAGAAAGGTAGCTACTGAACAGAGAGGAGAAGCCATTAGCAATTTATATTTCTCTTTGTACATTTAGGAGCATTTTTCCTAAAATAAGTAATCATCCTCCAGGCCCACAGCAGAAAACAGCCCAAACACAGGGGCAACTGTTGGGTAACTGCCTGTGAGTTGGTGGGAGCCAGGAGTCAGTTTTACATATCTGGGATGCCTAAGTTAGCTTACAAAAATAAATTTTGACTGAAGCTTTATTTACTCTTTTTTCATGTTTTTTTTTTTGAAAGAAATTAGTCAATTTTTCCACTATTTTATATATTCAACAGCAACAGTGGTGATACATCCTTCTTCTCCCAATAGTTTTGAAACCAAAACCAGTTCAAATTTTTAAGGTTTGCTTTTTAAAGAGCGAATAATTTGGGGAGTCTTGCAATTCTACCGTCTAAAAAAGACAGGAATGAGATGGAGCAACTCATGTGCAAATGACTATTTCAGAGTTGACCAACTAGGTACCCCAGAAAGTGAGAAATACTGAAAATTACCAATAATGGCTGAAGACATGCTCTAAACAGCAGAAAAAAATTTAAAAGGAAAAAAAATAAGAAACCTCTAAAGAACATTTAAGTGTAAAAAAAATTTATTTACATTAGCATCATCACTCCACAGTTGACCAATGTGAGCTCTCAGGGCTGTGGGAAGCACAAAATTAATTTTCAGGGATATTCCAGAGGAGAGCAGCTCTCTCGGGGCAGAGTTAGTACTGTCTGTCTCACAAAAGAAAAAAAAAATTAGTAAGTTTTCCACCAAGGGACACCTGGGCAATAAGGGGATCATTTCTATCAATTATGCATGAGCATGCAAGGAAACACTGCAGCAGGGAATTAGAGGGTGTGTTTTGGCAAGGCAGTGCACACTGAAGTGGCCCATGTTTTCAGCAGATGTGAGTTAACATGGCATATATGAAGGAAAGTCAGAAATCTCCAATTTATACAAGTCATGACTGGACGGGTCTTTTTTTATCTGCAAAAACTTGTATAACAGCAGAATAGCAGCCTAAAACTGGAAATACTTATTTAATTTTTAATACTGGCTGTTTACATTAACTTCCCCTGCCTTCAGAAGTTTTAAGCACAGTTCTCCAGACCTCAGATATCCCTACACAGGAAATAGAGGAAAATATGCATCACAATAAATAAAAACTGAGTTTACCTGAAGTTCAAGTGCTCCACTAGAACGTATCCATCTGAGAGAAGGGGGAAAAAAGAATTAGTAAACTCCTGAGCAAATAAAGTCACGGTAGCTCAGCACAAAGAACACACTGTGGCTTGAGAGGCTGATTTGCCCCTCAAAACAGTTGCAGTGTCCCCCTCTCCATGCCAGAGAGTCTTTACAGACTTACATCTGCCCTTCGAATTCCGGCAGATCACTGCGGGACCCTCCGTGACATCGATAACATCCAGCTGTTCTCCAGCTGTGACTGGGAGATCCACTCGCCTCTTACTGGGGACAGAGCATTCAGCAATGGCTGTGTTGATGACACTGATCTCCTTATCATACTGCAGAAAATAAAACAATAGTTATCCTATGCTCGTATGTCATGTCTGGGGAGAGATGGAGAGATTTCAGGATGGGTTGGAGACAAAGAGGCAGAAAAGCCCCAGCAACATCCCTGATGAAGATCCCAGATAAGGGCAGAACGCACCAGGTCAATGGGACATCTCTCCCAGCACATCTGAGAGCCACCAATGTTACAACATGTGCGTTTTAGGCAAGCCATGTATCCACTTTCCTTCTCTGACACAACCAGTTCTCTAGAAAGATACGTACCATAAATGTTTCTCTAAAGAATTTCTCTTCTTTTTCCATCTTCTTGATTCTTTCTTCACTGCTCCTCTTGAATTTCAGCATATTTCTGCATCAAGAGACACACACACACAGTTCTGAGCTCCATTTAAATAACTCTTGACATATTTGAGATTTCAGCTATTAGCCTAACTCCAACTTTGTCTGCAAAGCACACCATTCATATCCCTATTTTTCACGAGAGAATGAATAAGCAACTCAAATCTGTTAGTGAGCATAATTTGGGCCATTTTGTCTTTCTGTTTGGGATAACTTTTTCCTTTATAAGCAGCGTGGGAACAAACAAATTCTCTATCAAGTGTTTCAAATAATTTTTTAATAGAAGTCAACAATTCACTTTTTTCCAGAGCAGTTCATCTCCTTCTGGTTTTACTTATATTCTGACATAAAGGGTCCCTCATCCTGAGTCATTTTTGGAAGTGGGGCTTGACACAGCTCTCCAGACTTTTTTCTGTATTTTAGCACATGAAGGAGAAAATCACCCAAGCAGACATTTATATGGCACTGTAAAGTGAAAAACACATTCTTATAACTTGCTTAAAGGGAGCAAAGGCCATTCCTGCTGGGCCATTCCCCAGTTATGAAGATGCCATTCTTCCTGATACATGAAATTCATTTAAAAACTAAAACAGGAAAACCCCCCCCCAACCAACCAACCAACTCACCCCCAAGCATTTGTAATAAATTATTCACCCATGGCTAACTTTGATGCACTTAAGAGAGGAAACAAGAGCTGAAATCAAGGACTTTTAAGCTGTGAAAAGATTCTTCTTTGGCAGACTCAGCCTGCAAGATCTGTGATCTCCACGGAAGGGATGAAATTGCATCGATTTCCTGGCAGTCTGTAAAGTGATACCTATGACTTTGCACAACACAACCCGTGGTGTCTGAGCAACCCCATGCAGGAACTCTGTGGTGAGAACCTGGAAAATGGATCTCACATTTTCATTTGTTTGAAGTCCCAGGTACTAGGTCATGAAAAATGTCATAGCAATGCACATTTTTCTAATCTAAAAGGCAAAGGAAATCTCTGACTTGCATGTGAATTTTTGCAGCACCCATAACAAAAACACACCATATAGTTTGCTTTTATGCACAAACGGCGCAGCAAGAGGCAATGCAATCAACCCAACTGGAAAAAGAAGACCTAAGAAAACAACACTTTAAAATAAGGGCAAGAGGAACATAAAAGCAATTGCTATGTTATGTGAAGGACTTCCAAACATAGGGCTCTTGCCAAAATCATGGTATCTTAAAATGGTTTGAGTTGAGACCTTAAAGGTCGCCTTGTTCCAACCTGCCCTGTATAGGGACACCTTCCACTAGTCCAGGTTGCTCTAAGGTTCATCCAACCTGACCTTGAACACTTCCAGGGATGGGGCAGCCACAGTTTCTCTGGGCAACCTGTGCCAGGGCCTCACCACCCTCACAAGGGAGAATTTCTTCCTAATCTCTAATCGCAACAAAAAAATGTCTGTGCAATCAGGGACATCCCACTCCTGAAATCACTCATGAGACACGTGTACAAAGTTACATGACACAGGAGAAGACAAGATAGACATTAGACCTTTCCGCATCATTGTCGCTTTTCCTTTTCTCCATATACTCTTTCACAGTCCGCAGTTTTGGCATCCGGATTTTGAACTTGTCATCCTTTTCTCTGAGAGGAACAGACACACAGGAATTAATTTTTTTTTTCCAGTAGATCATGTCCTCTCCCCCCAGCCAGTGTACCTACAGAGTAGTGATTTTTTCCCCTCTCTCCCCCACACCCAGCACTGAAATGCAAACACTTGCTGTTATTTATACCAGCATGTGCAGTCGCCACACTTGTCTGGCAGCCAGGCATCAAGACATGCTGTTGCTATTAAAAGTAATTTTTCTGACAAGGAGCCTGCCAGGATGGGGCTGATAATCGGGTCTGGGAGGCAGAGTTTTCCTCCCTTAGGAAAAGTATCTGAATTTTCACGTGTTTCAGGAAGCAGCCCTTTCTTTTTCACATCTCTGGCACTGAAGGTAGCATTGAAGAAACATTTTGTGGGATGCTACTTGCCAAATTAAACACACATGGAGAGGGCACCTGGACTGTCTTCCAGAGAAGTGAGTCCCAACTAGCTCATGATCCTTTGTGGTTTGCAGTACCATGGGCTCCTCAGGACATGGGTTTGTGCCAAGAGGAACATGTCCTTGATTCCAAGCCAGCCCCAGGAGAAGGCACCCTCCTTACCTGGGCTCCCTCTGCCCCACCTCGACATTGTTGTACAACTTGTCCTCCTGGGAGACAGATGCTGTCAAACAAAATGCAGGAAAGAAAATTATTAGGAGATGTCATTCTGAGCCTGGCACTTCAAATGGTGTAATTTAGGGGAAAACTGGGGCTGTTGCTAGCTGCTTGACCCAAAGGGGCCAAGGCAATGCAAAAGCAAGATCCTCGGTGTTCCAAACACCTGGAAAAGCTCCAGTGCAAGGAATAAGTCTTGGGTTTGTTAGTTGTGTGTATGGGCAGTTTTCTGGATGGGTTTGGCCATCCAGCTCCACGGATAGAACAGGAGCAGCAGTAGCCAACCTAGGCAGAGTTCCCATCCTGAGGACATGGGCATGCTCACTCCAGTACCTCCTCAAGACTGTCCCTGTGGGGTCATATGTTCTCTCCTTAGTGGGGACAGGCGTTGTGTCCACCCACCTTTATGCAAAACATGAACTTGACCCTCCACCAGGCAGAAATAAGTAGTTTTACAGAGAGCTGCTGGGGTGATGTCAGCTGTTAAACATCACTGCCAGTCTGCAAGCAGTGGTTCAGCATGGAATTCTTCACATTATCTTCCTAAATATACTGAGATCTGGAGAAGGAATGCTCTCCAAAGAAAAACCACCCAAAAATGAGCAAAAACTCCACCCTCAAGTGAAGCACAAATCTCTATCAAGTCTTCAAAGCGAATGCTGCCACATTTTATGACTTCTAGAAAGGCATGATGTGTCAAGTTTATTGTACAATATATTTGCCTCTTCGTGCACACACAGAGAAATCCCCGAGAGCCAGGTACATGTACATTGCTTACCTAAATTTGGTACTGAAATGGAAACGGATCTGTGGATAGAAAAAGGCTTTTAGAAACAAGTCTGAACATCAGCACTACCCAAAAAGCCATGAGTCCTGGAAAACCATCAATGTTTTCTGCTGAAGTGATGGAGATGGGTCAAGGGTCAGGGTTCTGTGATACCAACAGCACTGGCCAAAATTACATCACTTGCTAAATAAGCATTTCCATCCCCTGGTAACAATGAGAGACATGTGTTCATCAAACAGGTACGGTCTACAGTGCCTTCAAAATACATTCTAAACTCCTTGCTGGTTGTCCCTACATCCCTTCCCAACAGCAAGAGGTAACTATAGTCAGTAGTAATTCCCTCTTGTAAGTCTGCCAATATCATGGGTTACCCAGGAATTCAAATGTTACAGATACCAGAGGCTTTCAGGAGTTTTAAGGGTTCTTTGAGACACAAGAATGGCACAAAACCTGGTAGGTCCTTCCCTATAATGATAATTAGCAGTAATGGATGAAGGGGCCACTGGCACAGCAGAGCTTCCAGTGTGAAAAGGTTTGTAAGTAAAACAAACCTTCACAACATAAAAGAGGAAAGGTTTAGCCTGGAATTTCTAAAGAAATAAGAAAAAGTAGCATTTTCCTGGAGTTCAGGAGCTATGCACAGGGTGAGGCATTCACTGAGAGCAGTGGAGGACAAGTTCTGAAGGCAGCTACTGCACGCTTGAGGAAAAGGCAATTTCCCTGAAACCTTATCCAGGGTTTTGAATATTAGAATACCTGAAAAGGCACTATAAGAAGTTATACAGTATCCTCTAAAGACTCAATAGTAAACTTATTCAGTAGATGCTATTGCCAGATTGGCTCCAAATGGCACTTGAAATAAAAACCTCTTAAGAGCCACAACAGCAAGGCTGTGCCTACACTGGCCCATAGGTCAAGGCAGCAGGAAACACATTTCTACATTCCCTTGTGTACCTGCATTATGCTGAGGTATCAGAAAGTCACCAAAGGCAGCAGCAAGCCTATGAAAACCTGGGGGCTTCTGTGGGACCAGCTCCTGTAGATTCCTGATGCCAGAGACTTTGGAGAAGCTGCACAGATAGACCATTGGCCACATGTGCCACAGCAGCTCCTAGTGAGTTAGTAGAAGCCCTTTTGGCATAAGTTTTCCAATAAAGCTGCATTCCTTACACTCAGATCTTCTGCTCTCAAATTATTGCAAAGAAGAATGCTCAGATTTGAAGTGGGGAGGGGTAGGACCACCAACACTTCCTTACCTTAGGTTTTCCTTAAGCTTGAAAGTATTCAGCTTCAACTTTTCTATCTTAAACAGGTTTCCAAATGTCTTTTGTTTTTCTGTTCTGTCCAAAAGAGAAACAGATTTTAAATTAAAAGAGGCACTAAGTGATGAAGTATGTGAGAGCTGCAATACTCATAGCTGCAGAGGTCCTGAAGTAGGGAAAGAAAGGTGAGCAGACCTTGGATCTCAGCTCAACAGAAGGCTTCAAGCCTTAATAGCATCATGTGGGTAATGGATTCACTGGGATAGGTACCAGCACAGCAAAAGATGCTTAGTTATTAAGTCCAATCTCAAATCTTTGCTTAGCTTTAAATTTTTCTGTGTTAAAGTTGTTTCCCTCTGACTTGACAACTACAGGGTGATCCAGGTTTATTCGGAGTGAAAATTCCTGATGAAAGGGAAGCATTATCCAGATGCATGCAGTGACCATTAAAGGAGACACCGGGGGCATCTGTCTGTGCCACTCTCCATCACACATTTCTGTTGTGCATGCTCTTGGGAAGGATGTTCCATGACACACTCTTCTCTCTGAAGCCTACAGGGGGTTGCAAAGCTACACAGCAATTTCCAAATAAAGTATCTGCAAGCAACAAATCTCCTCCTGTGGGGGACATTACCCATGCACAAGTACTATTAAAAATACTTTATGTGTATCAGCACATTTAATCCTGCATGTGGGATCAACAGAAAGATTACATAAAGGCTGGTTTGTGTTTTAAGACCTTAACCTCTGAACCCCATGAACTTGGTCCCAAATGGTCTTGGAATTCCTTTGCAGCCCCACCAAGATGCACTGCTCCTCTGTGAATTAGCAATAGAGTTTAATTTCTGCTGCTGTTCTGCACCCAAGTGCAGAGGGTCAAAGAATAGCTATGGGTGTGCTTCCCAGGGGTGAGGGACACGTACAGTTGATCTGGGAACATGTTACACCCTGGTCAGAAAAACTCATGCTCCTCCACCACACAGTTCCCATGGACAAGTTGCAGAGAAATGACACTTTCTCCTTTTATTAACCACCCTGTCACCTCCAGGATTACAGCTTTCCCCTTTTTTCCCCCTCTCTGACATACACAGGCCCTACATCCACCCGTTAGACCTGAATCCAGATGCAAGCCAGTGCAAGTCTCACATCCATAAGGGAAAAGCAGATGTACAGCAACACCTTATTATTTCTCCCACACTCCTGCTTAAAAAAGAGCCACCAGATGCACTCCAACCAATTGTGTGCCACATCCTCAGCCCATATGCCTCTCCCAAAGGCTGTCTCTATTTCTTACAAAGGAAATTTTTTAGTGCATGAGGGTAGGGAGCCACACAAAACACAACTAACTTCATGTTTCACCTATTAATCCATTTGGGAAACTCAAGCAACGTATAAACCCAAGGCTGCAAAACTCATTGGTTTTATAACACACTCTGTGGAAGCAAATATCTTGAGAAGTTTTATAAAAAAGAGTAGGTTGCAAGTTAGTTACAGGATGTCAGGCTGTTTTCAGCTTTCCAACATTCTATGATAGGAAATGTGAGCATTTTGTCCCATTTTATGGGGATAATTTGTCCCTTGAGCATTCCCTCTTTTGTCACACACAAAAAAGGTGCCATTTCTCAGATACAGCTCAGCAGCACTTCTAATCAAAAGAAGGCAAGCGAGACTGTCCTGTGTGTTTCATACAAGAAGAGGACTGTAAGGGCAGTACTTCCAAAGAATGAGGAATGCTACAAGAGAAGAAAAGAATCCCTCATTGCTTAGGGATTTAAGTTTGGTAATTGCTTTTTGCTCCCGAAGTGTCAGCCAAAGGGGAAAGAGAGAGGAAGAGGAACAAGAAACCCACCCATACAAGTTTTCCGCAGTTCATTAGGAAAAAAGGCTTCCAGCCAGTACCTGGCGTGTGAGATCAAAGATGTATGGTCAGTGCTTCAAAATACAGGCTAAGAAACTGCAACTTACACTGGTTTTTCTTGATTATCACCCCAAATCTCAACATCTTCATATGTTTCCTCGTAGCTGTTTCCTGAAACTTTAAACCAAGGCATGCTGTTATCACAAACTGCGTTCAGTAGCAACGAGGCAAAGTTTGCTGGACAAATTGCACCCAGACCTTTACACTTTACTCTTACAGAAGCTTCAAGATTGGCTCAAATGAATTCCATGACATGTATGTTACTCCCCACTGGTTTTAATGGGAATTTAGAGCAACTGGGCCAGAAGGACACCCTACAGATGTTGAAAGTGAAGTGAAACTGTTCACATCATCTCCCAGGGAACAGCCCAAATTAAAAGCAGCTACTGTTTGAGCTTCCCCACATGCTGCACTTACAGCTGTCTGAAGCGAGGGAACTTGAGGCATCTGACCCATGGCTCCTAGAAGACACAAATGTTACATGGAAATTTGCTTAAGCATAGTTTTTAAATGACATTTCATAGGCACAGGCACTGTGAAGAGCCCAGCTCCGTACTCACAGTCTATCTTGTAGATCCGCAACATCATCGTATATATACTCTAGTTTCTGCAAAGGCTGCCAAGTGTTTTGGTTCAAGGCTGTTCTTTCTACCTCTGGATTTGGAGCACCAACATCCGTGCAGCACACTGGAAATCAGAAAGGACCTTTGCTTTAGGAGCTTTTTTTGCTGAACTTCTCTCAGGGCAAAGACAACTGTTGGGGGTAACACAACAATAAGAGCCTACAGATATATTTGCCATTCCAGGATTTGAGAAAAGTCTCTGTTCTTTGAGAAATACAAGGTATTAAATGCTTTAAAAGCTTTTAAGTTTTAAAACATTTACCTTTAAAACATTTTAAAATCATAAAATATTATCTATTTTAAAAAAATTAAAATGTCCATTGATATTCCCAATTATGGCAGCTCTGACCCAAATCCTTCTCACAAGAAGGCATCTCAAGAGACTATTCATGGATGTTTGGAGAAGGGATTGAAGGGAAAGCACAGTTGATAGAATGGAGCCAAATAATGGAGCAGTCCATTGGAATACACCTGTAAATTATCATCTTAGACAGAAGCCATGGAGTATGAGTACCCCAGAGATGTATTTCAATAAGGACTGGAATCAAGCATTAGAGTTGCACTTCGTGAGGTCAGAAAAAAGTTATTCTTGGAGAACACTGTTAAGTGGCAATATTAAATCCTTAAAACTGATTTAAGAGAGTTGGGGTAATATAGAAATGCAACCACACAAATGAAAGCAGATGGTGTTTCAAAATTAACACCAGAACTGTTCAAGGCCATGTTGGATGGGGCTCTGAGCAACCTTGTCTAGTAGAAGGTGTCCCTGCTCATGGCCATGGGGTTGGAATGAGATGATCTTTAAGGTCCCTTCCAACCCAAAGCATTCTAGGATTCATGCACTAGGTCTCACTGAAAGCATAGACCACCTCAATGTGGTCTAACCAATGACCAAAATTTCTGCAAAACATTAAAAGCCCATGAAGAAGGGAAGGAGACAGAGGTGGAACCCAACAATTCTCCAAATCAGCCTCTCTGTTGAAGAAATAGCAGGGGGCTCACCACAAGTACTTTGAAAAAAAAAAAGAATCCCAAGAGAATTACCTCTAGCTCTTCAAAGGTCAAACAAACCAGCAAGATTTCTCACGTAAACAGACACAAACCAAACCAGAAAATTATTATGAGGTGATTTAAAATAAAAAAAATAGTACCTGAAAACCACACCAATAAAAATAACCACAGTCACAGCCAATTTACACTTTCTCCTTCACACTACTGGTTTGTCCACAGAGCCCAACAGAGCTACTTTTCTCTCTCATCTATGAAATACTGGCATATCACACAAATGGCCTGGAGAGACAGGAGGAAGACTATGCAGAATAAAGCCCATGAACATTTATACCTGAAGTTGTAAAATAGGGTTTACAGAGGAGACATGATTTGGTTTATTTGTGCAGCTAAGATTCATATCATCAGCTCCAGTCACTTTCTCAGAGTATCGTGACAGAAGGAGCCCAAAGTCATCCTGGCACTACAAGGAAATAGAGCAAGGAGTCATCATCCATCTTAATAAGGGACAGAGGGAGACTTCAGACCCTAATCCTGCTCATGTGTGTTTCTACCACAAGCCTTAGCCAAACTCTTTTCTGAGACTCAATAAATTATGAGAAGCAGAGGAGATGGATTTCAGCTCTCTCGGATAAGGGCAATCTGCTAGAAAAACAAACACCTCGGTTTGAGTTACGCAGATGGTTAACCAACTTAGGAAGCTATTTGCAAAGCCAAAATAAATGATTCAGACCAGAATACAAATGCTCATGCAACCTTTTGCCCTGGTTTAACTAAATTGGTTCAAGAGTTGAATCCAAATTTAACATTATTTTCCATATGGAAGAGACATTTGGGCAACAGATGGGACTGAGGATTGAGGAAACACTCAATGGTGCAATGAGATACTCACGGAGCTCTGCTCTGTCTTTTGCCAGCCCTTGTGGGGTAGGAGATTTTGCAGTCTGGGTACTGGTCACATCCTGCTTCCCTTGCAGGATCTCCATCCCACCTCTGCCATCTTCCTTGGTTTGGCTGCTGGGAAACATGCAAACATTTCCACCTGTCTGAGATCAAACATTTGGTTTGGTCAATACAGTCTTTAGAAATCATTTTCTAATATAATTTACATATATACATCTATAAGAATATAACTTGTTCTTGTGTGGACTTAAAACAGTTTCATTGCCTTTACTATCTGGTAGGCACAGGTGCTGCCTGGCAGCATTGCCTGCCTTTTAGGCAGTAGCAGTTGAGAGATGAACAGGCAAAAGAGAAGGCAGAAAGCCCCATGTGATTAAGGGCTCAAGTTTCAACTGTTTCCCAAAGAGAGGAAGGACAGAAGAAGAAAAGACATTGTATAATAATTCTTAAAAATAATCTCAAAGATACAGTACCTCAAAAAACTTCTTCACTTCTGGTTTCTTTCTTTCATGACTTAGTTTTCCTTCTTCTTCATCTTCTATTATAGCTCTTTCAGGACTAAAATTTTCAGAAATAAGAGAGATCTCAGGACACAGACATTTTAGCAAAGTCACAGATAAACATATTGCCTTGTGACAGTGCCCAAACAAGCAGCTCATTTGCCTTCTGAACAAGGTAGAGGTGCCCAAAAGACCATCAGTACTAAAAGTAAGGGCAAATCCAAATCTAAAGGCCAGCAGTTACTCAGGGATAATGGCAATCATTCTTGGAGGAGAAAAAAACTAATAAAAATGTTTCCTAGTAGCAGGAATGGGCAAGTTGGATCCATTTGCCAGTAGTTGCACCTGGGTCACAAGATGTGCCTCTCACCAAACCATGTTAAGATTTAGGGAAGAAGATAATATCAACAGCATGTGGAATTTGATAACTTTTTTTTGCAGCATCACAACATTTCCCTCCTTTATCACATCACTCTTCAATCCCCATTAAAAAATTCAGCCTTCAGATTTTAACAATAATTATACACTGCAAGGAGTTTGAATTGTGACATTTATAGGGTGAAATTCAGTGTGTACCTTGTCTTACCCACCTAGCCTGGACCTGGAACCAGTTTGAGAGCCTCATAATTCTCCCTGCTTATACTGAAAGATTTCAGGTTTCAGCAGGAAAAGACAGTGGAATTTTTTGTGTCAGAGGAGAGAAGAAAATTTCCCCCCTAGATAAGATTTAAAATGAAAACACTCTTAGGAACCATGAGTGCTGACACAGAGGAGCATCAATGTATATGAAAATTCTTTCTATTTACTGAGTGTTACAATATTCAATTCCTAACCTGACTTATTTGTGGGGCTAGAAGAAGCTCAAGAGAATGGAAAGGAAATTACCTGGATTTGGCAAAGGGAAAAATCTTCTGTTTCTAGAATAAAGAAGAGAAAATCCTTCAGCCACTGTGGTTTTCTCAGCAGTCAAGCTTTTATACAAGGCCTCTACTGTCATGTAGCATTTAAAGAAATATTTCTTTTAAAAGCTCAGAAGGACTTTACATTTGGAATAATCATCAGTCAAGGATATTTCCTCTACTTTGCAGGACAGGGGATACATGTTGACAAACTATATAGGGATAATATAACAGTGCAAGGGATTGGACCAGTGAAACTACTGGTCAGCATGGAAGCTATTACAGACTGGGGAGCTTACAGAAGAGGAGTAAGTTTGTTTTTTTTAATTAGAGATTTCCCAACCTGCCATAAAATGAGACTACAGCCAAGCCAGAGAAACTCTCTGCAAATCACACACAGATAAGTGTGTTTGGAAACATGTGCTATTTCCCTGGCAGTTTGATTGCTTTGCAAGTCACAATTTGACATTGGAGTTGGACATTTTTCAAAGTTTCCTCTCTTTTAACTGATACCCAGTACAATGTCATCTCCTGGCACAAGGTGATGTGTTCTCTCAGCCCAGCTACCTGCCATGAGCTCAGCCATGTAGCCAAGCAAGTCTGCTCTCGGTACAGCTGCAGCAACTCCTGCCCTGTGCAATGCACAATCCTGCATTCCCTGCAGAATATCACCACTGCTACAGTGAACTGCCACTCCTTTGCAGCCAGGGTAAAATGAAAAGTTGTAGTTTGCAGCAGAGACATCCCTGCAGCAGGGAGTGAAAACCTGTACAGTTGTGCTCACAACACTTGCCTTCACTTCTGAGCCAAAACAAAGCCTACTGCCATGCCAAGCAACCTGGTTCAATTTTGCTTTCACATCTTCACAGAGGGATTACCAGCACTAGTTTGCCTTTGGCAGGAACTTCCAGAATAATTCCGTGGATTCATGATAATTCCAAGAATTCATGATCAGTGCTTGACACTTTCTTGGTCTACCACCAACATCCAGATGGTGTTACCACTTCCTTACACATTTGCAGTGGTAGTGAAGGGAACTGACTCTTCCCACAAGTGTGTTTGGGAATCTCATTAGTCTTTGTGTCCCCTCTGCAATTTTTTATTTATTTTTTGAGAGTCTTCACAGACAACACGTAAAGAAATTCTTGGCAGATAAGAAATACAGATATTAAAAATGTTTACGACAGGAAAGTATGGCAGTCAAGACTGGAAGATCAAAACTGGCTGTGACAACACTTACCTTGTGCTCTTGAGGCTCTGCCTTAGGTACTAGAAAAGATATTTATGAACACATGTTACTTTCTGGTCCATGTTAAAGTCATTGCACGTTAAGTTGCAAAACTCAAACTCATCTGGGATGTTCTGCGTCCAGGCGCACATGCCCCATGGGACATTAGCCATGTCTTATTGGCCAGGGCCCTTCTATTTGCTGTTGATCATTGGCTTACATGCAGGGTACTGCAGCACCAAGCTTAACTGGCCACAAATTTCACAGACCTAGAGACAAACCCAAGTGGGCTCGGGTGGTTGCCACCAAGGAATTTGTTTGCCTCCCGTTTCAATGGGAGAGGAAACCAACGCACGTGGCAGAAATGAACCTCCCAAAGAGAGGCAACCTTGAAAAATGTAAAAGCAGAGCAGTGGCACCTGTGATAGAGAAAATTATACTGGGAAAAAACATTGATGGAGATGGAAAAGTTCTGTGCACTGTGTCCTGTTCCCAAGAAGATGCTGAGGTTTGCCTCACTATCTTCTCTTTCTCTTCTACATGGGTAGTACATCATGACTTTTCCCCACTACAGCTTTACTATAAGCATTATTTCACCACTAAAATGCTAATTTCTATTTTGTCTGTGTCCCAGAGTCCTCATGCACTGTAGGTGCACAGAGTGACAGTACAGAGAGTTATTGTCACCTGTAACAACATGCAGCTGCTTTTCTCAACTTGAAGAAACTTTTTTTTTTTAAATGCCTTATCCCAGATAGCACGTGATTCACCTCACAGTCTTGCCTTGCAATATACCTTCAATGTCACACAAGGTTGTGGTGTCCCCAGACTGATTCAGGTACACTGACTCTTCTTCATAATTATTCTGCTCTTCAAGTTGAGCACTGAGAAGATGAAAAAGAGAGATTTTTTTTTTTTCTGTCCCTTTTAGAAGTATGAAAAAAAAATCATCTTAAGGATAAGGAATTCAAGGGCTTTGATACAGAGCCTACAAAAAACCAAAGCGAAATCAGGAATTCCTCAGAGGGAGAAGAGACCTGTGTCAGATGGAGGGCCCAACTGAACCTTCCCCCCAAATCCACGCTCCCTCTGCTTTTCCTTTGGGAGTTCAGGCCGCACTTAGAGGGCTCAAAGCACATCAGGAGACTTCATACTAGGATTACAGTCTTCTGCCTACAGCAATCCCTCTAGTAGAAACAGAAAAAAAACCAACAAGGAAATGGGAGCACAGTGTTTTTCAAGCCCACTCAGGTTCTTTGAAACTGATAGACCCCCTTGCACTGTTTAGCACTCTGCTTCTCATGCAGGGAAACAAAGAGGAAAGCAGAGAAATCAGAGACTACGTTTAAAGGTCCTGCTCCCGAGCTTATCAAGCCAAGAACTCCACACCAATAAGGCAAGTGGCACGTGCCACTTGCATGTGCCAAGGTGCCACAGCTCCAGTGCCTCACAGTCTCAAGTGTTGGCCTTCCCAGTCCAGTTCCCATCACCTCGTTCTCCTTTTTCCTTTCCTCCTCCAGAAATTTAGGTTAGCTTCATTTGGGAATAGATACAGAGAGAAGGCCTAGCATTCCTGAATTACCCAGGCAAATCTCCTCTGCCTACAGTGGCAAAGTTTTTGGCATCTCAGGAATGTTCCAGGATGCAGCAAATGCACAAGATGCAGTTTGTAACACACATGGGGGACAGGGTAGGGCAGGGAAAGAGCACCAGGAAGAATTTTAGCAAGAACTTCCTCCTTTTAACTGCAAGTCTATAAAAAAACCTCTGTAATGGCCTAGTTTTCCTGGAATCTACAGTCACAACACAGATAAGGACTAAGTGGAAACCAGAGCACCAGGAACAAGAAACTCAAGGTGCACTTTAACAATAGTGAAATTGGAACCTAAAAGGACACCTAAAGACAAGCAGAAGGTTGTGCTGATGCCAAAGGCTGCCCCAGCCCCCTGAAGTCCCCCAGCACTGAGGACACTGCCAGTGCCATGCTGGTCCCACAGCCTATTTGGGACTTGTAGGTCCTACTGAGGAGGACACACATACACATGTTGCATCAATACTGCAAGCAGGTGTTTAGTCCCCAGTGCCATCGCTTGATGACAAGCAAACTAGGAAATCCCCTGACCTTCCACTTCCCCAACCCAGCCCCTGGAACAAATCATATCCTGGCAGCTTGGCTGGACAACTGACAGCCCTTGATGTAAACATAGTCCCACACCAGACCTGAAACACAGCTGGGCTGATGGATTCCTGACTAGCATCAGGGAATGCAGAATGTTTGTCCCCAAACAAGCAATCAGAGCTCAAGATTATTCAGCCCAAATAACTATATCAGGGTCTCTGAGAGACAAGACTTCATTCCAAGTGAGGCTTTGAGGAGGGGAACTTCCATCCCAAAACTGCCATGATTTTGCATTTATGTAGCAATTATTTAATTATTTTCCCCAGTTATCACATGGTTAATATTTAACAAATGACCTATTGTAAAGACCAAATGACAAGTGACCTATCACTTTCGATAGAGCAAGACAGCTAATCTTGCTGCAATGCATCAAGAGAACTGTGTCCTTGTGGTGCATGACAGCTTTGGAGCTGGTTATTTTTTGACCAGTTCTGCTCTGACAAGTACAGGTTAAAAGTTAACACCAGGCCAATGCTGGCAGGAACACCTCATGATGTCAAGAACAACTTGCTGTGTCGAAAGCTGCAGAAGTTGTTTGGGCATAGAAAGTATTTTAAGAATTCCCCTCCTTTGCTTTGGTTCAGCTGTTCCATTTCCCTGTTTCACAGCCAAGACAAAACACGTATATGAATAGTGTCTCCACTTTTTCTGTTCTTGTTGCACAAAACCAGGACCACTAAACAATCACTCAGGACATGTCAGAGACATATCAGAAAAAGTCAGGTTCAGTTGTGTCTAAGACTTTTGAGCCATTTCAGGCAAACTCCAATGATTTTGGATCACCACTCAAAAATCTCACTTCAGCATCTGAACATACCTGAAGGGCTGAGGTTGGTAAGGGAAGGCAGTGGCTGTGCTGGCTGCACAAACAAAAGATCATAGAATCATGCAGGAGTACAAACTCCTTTGCTGCTGGCAAAGAAAACCCCAACACCTGCTGGTTACATCAGGGCTTTGTTTCAGAAATAGTTCTCAAAGGCATTTCTTTTCTAAAAACACCAAGCCTGAGAACATGGAAAACAGGAAGTAAAAAACACACAGGAGCTGATGACTTTGCAGCCAAAGCACTATCAATGTTTTCCTTCCCACTAGCAAAACCAGATCTAAAGACACAGGGATACAGTTCTCCATGTGGCTTTTAAGAGCTCAGAGGACAAAACAGCGATGAAGCTTTCTACTTTAGGAGAAGATCAACCCAGTCAGCTTTAAGCTTCCATGTAGGTTTGCAGTCATGGAATACTAGAATGATCTGGAATAGAAGGGATTTTAAAGATTGCCTAGTCCTAATTCTCCCCACAAAGAGGGACACCTTCCACTAGACCAGGTTGTTCAGGGCCCCATCCAACCTAGCCTGGAACACTTCCACATCCTTGAACAATCTGTGGAGCAACCTGCTGCCTCCAGGAGTGGGATAATCGATCCCTCCAGGCTGAACAGGGATGCTTCAGCGTAATGGGATGGGGATGCTCCCTTCACCTACAAGCCACACGTTGCCTCCCCACAGGCTCACCTTTCAGGGGTCAAGTAATCCTCTTCGCCAGCAGCTGCATACAAACACACAAAGGATTAGTGTTTGAAGGCAATTCCACTCTCCCACAGAACACTGGATGCAGCCACAGGGAGGTGTGACAGGGACACCCTTCCTCGAGGCAGCACACAAAGGCAGGCGTGGAGCAAGACTGCCAGAGAAACTGAGGATGCGACTGTGTTAATATGTCATTATTTCATGTTTTCAGGCAACAACCTCAGGCTTTCTGGAGATCAATATTTGAGCAATATTGAGAAGGCATGGAGATGCTGACATATAAACATAACTAGTTCCCTCCATCAAATTCATATATTTGGAAAAGGCAAGTAGGTTAGAAAAGAGTTTCAGTGGAAAACCCTTTCCCTCTTATTCTTATCAAAGCCAGAGCACACCAATAAGTGCTGGCGTAATAAAGCCAAAGAGATTTTAGCAGAGCCCTTCTTACAAAAGCAGCTCCCTTTGAATATAGCAAAAGTTACATCTAAAAATCTGGCTATAATTAAGCCTGTATCTATAAAGAAACACCACTTAGCAGCTTAATAAGTGGTCCAGAATATTCTATTATGCAACATCAATAGGGTTTTATTATGGGAAACTGAACTTATGCATTTCTTGATGTTGGAACATTTAACAATATTGCCCTCTGTTGTATTTAAAGCAGAAGTGGGGGGGGATTAGCAGACTATTTTCCAACAATTTTATTGTGCCTTCCCACAGTTGTGTGCTCCAGATTCAAGGCATTTCCCATTGAAGAGGAGTGATAAAGATCAGCTCAGCTCCTAGGCAGCTGCTGCTGCTTTACAGCCAGCTGTAAACCACTCACAACACGCTGCACTTGGGAGGGAAGCGGGTTTCTGCACGTGGGATGGCGTCCAGCCTGGAAAACCAGATCCCTTTCCCAGATTAAGAGCAAAAATCAGCCCCACGGAAACTGCTGGGCTCCTATTAACGTTTGAGGAAAAAGTTACAAGAAAGTAACAATGTCTTATTTCTATGTGCTTGGAATCATGGCTTCATAGATGTCAATAAACTGCAAATTATTCTTCATTTTCTACAGAATGGATTTGGAGAGAAAGACTAGAAGTCTCTTACTTGTTACACTTCCTCTGTGGACCAAATGCAGGATGCTTTGGAAAGAACCAAGGTCAAACTTTGGGGGTTTTGGAGGCTTCTCAGGGGCAAGACCCAGGGATTCAGCTGAAGGGAGAGGTTTAATTCTTGGCCACTTGCTCCCAGGGCTATGAGACCATTTTCTTCCTCCAGGCTGGCAGAAGGGAAGCTCTGATTCTGCTCCAGAGAAGCACAAGGACAGGCAGCAATTAACCCCCACTTAAGCAAAAATCCATATGGGATCATTAGTTGTTAAACAGACTTTTCTAACCAGCTCTACTTCCTCCCAGTTTCAGCATCCCCATTACACAGCAGGTCTCTTACCCTATTACCAGAATGGCAAAGTAAATGGAAATGTCCAGTTTTACAGGTATTTACAAAGTGAACCAGATTGGGGTCTCAGCTCTCGACAGCTCCCTTCCTCTGGATTATAAAACACTAGCCTGATTTTCTGTACCGATAACAGTTTAATCCATCAGGATTTAGTGCCATGGTTGTTTTCAGAGCTCAGTCCAAGCAGGGTGACTTTCCAGAGTAAACAAAGACTTAAGCTTTTCAGTGCCTCGTCACTCAGTGTGACGTTAGCAAGGGGAACTTCACACCAGTTGAGTTTCCTAGCACTACTTTCTCTAAGAAACACATTCTCCAAGCTTAAATATGGCATTTAGCTGGGAGGGTGCAGGGGTTGGTGGGGGGGACAGCATTCGTGTTTATGTTATTTTAATTAAAAATAAATTTTCTTTCCAGACAAGCCAAGCCTTTCTATGTCTATGTGAAACCTAATTGCAGGGTGCAGTCCCATTTACTTTGTGGCTGCAAAAAAGGCCAAAATTGAAGATACTACCTGTCCTCACTCTTCATCTCACTCTCAAAATGTGGACATTTTCTTAAAGTGAGTTTCAAAAAATTGGGTGGAAACAGGGAACTTTCTCCTTACCCAAGCTCAGTTGCAATATGGGGCCCATTTCTTATCTCCAAGGCATCCAGAGAGAGAACAAAACAGTCAAATGTACCAGTTTGGGCCCTTGTTTGAAGGTCCTGACTCCTCACAGCATTTCTCTCCAACTGCTGTACCCTGCCCTTGAACACCTGTAGGCTTATAGCCATCTAATGGCCTGGGTTGGAAGGAACCTTAAAGGTCACAACCCCCTGCCATAGGCAGGGACACCTTCCACTAGACCAGATTGCTCAGAGCTCCATCAAATCTGGCCTTGGACAGTTCCAGGGATGGGGCAGCCACAACTGCTCTGGGAAACCCTGTGCCAGGGCCTCACCACCCTCACAGGGAAAAAATTTGTTCCTAGTATCTAATATAAACCTACTCTCAATTTTAAACCATTCCTCCCTTGTCCTTGTCCTGTCACTACATGTCTTTGTAAATAGTCTCTCTCTCTCTCTGAATATACCAGTGTTAAGAATATTGCTGTACTATACCTTTCTGGTCCTGAGGTTCCTCTCTTGGTGCACGATAGCCCATCTGGCAGAACTCAGTTGTCACTGCACCCCCTGCACCTGCTCCTTCAGAGCTCCTGTGTCCTCTGGGTTGAATCCTGTCACTGTCCAATGCAGCAGGAGCATGCGTCGTCCTCTGCTCTGGACAAGGGTGTATGCCCAAGCTTGCTCTCCCTTGGGTTGGGAGTATTGTACTTGCTTTCTTATTGCGGGATAAAGTCTCTTCCCAGGTCTGTAGGACACGGTGGAAAGAATTTAGGACTGGAGGGTCCACTGGAGCTGTTTGGCCTGATCCTCGCTGGTCAGTGCCATAGGGTGACAGAGGCTTTTCTGAGATATTCTTGGGAGAACTCAGCCCTTTCTCTGAGATGTTGCCCTTGTGCTCTTTGTTGCGTCCCATCGGCTCCACGTAACTCAGCTTGGTCCGAGGCCGTGCCAAGGGGTTTTGTTGGGTGAGCACAGAGGGTTGGGAGGCAGGATTTTTTATTTTCACATCTCTCTTATTCAGGGGCAGAGGGCTGGATGCAGCATTCCCTCTGGATCCCAGCTGGGACACAATCTCAGCAGGAGGCTTCTTGAGTGCCTTCATCAGCTTTGTGGCCATCTCGGAGTCATTCTGTAATTTTGCTCGGAGGGCTCTGAAATCAGTCTCACCGTCCTGGGTGAGGGGAGAGAGGAGAGCACAAAACATCTGCTCACAGAGGTAGCAACAGGCAATTTATACAGTCATGATGGTTTCAGACAGAAAGGGTCGACAGACTCCATCCTAGTCAACAATGATATGCCAATCGTGATGAACAATTAAAAGCAGTAGAGAAGAATTAGCTCTTTCAAAAGATCCTCCAGAGGCTCACAAATCATTTCTGATAAAGGCAAAACTGCTGAGACAGAGGGAGAACACAGGAGCAGGGCACAGAAACACAATCAAGCAGAGACAGTGGGACCAGGGGAGATGCCTCCTTCTCCCAAGTGTCAGCCATTGATGGCAAATCTCACTCAGGAGGACCTGACAAACATGACACTGAATGCTGGAGCTTCATGGCAGAGGTGCTATGATCTGTTTATGCACCTGCTAGGTAGGAAAGCTGCACCTTATTTTCAGTATACAAGCACCAAACAGGGGAGAGGTCAGTGCTGCTATGGAGATCCCCAATTCTTCCCCTGCCTTATTTAGAAAACTCCACAATGGGAAGAGAAGCACCAAACATCCTCCTTGACTCAAAACAAGTCCCAGGACAAAATGTTCTTCCTCCACAGTGTTGGTTCAGCTCAGGGTCCCCAAGGCTCCTTGGATACTTCTCCCCTTGCCTTTATTCCCACTCCAGGAAGCAGAAGCCATATCACCCAAACAGGGGCACACCAGGACAGCAAAAGTATGACCCAGTGCAGGTGATGAATACTGGCTATAATACTCAATTCCTCTCCCACACAGTTACCAGATAAGGTTATATGTGATTTTGAAGTAAGAGAGATAATCAGTGACAGAACTGTTTAAAAGTGCACTTAAAGAACATTTTGTTTCAGGCTTTTGTTCCCCTGTCTCACCATCACACACCAGAGAAAGGGGACCACAATTTTTGCCTGCAGTGTCATGGCTTAAATTCAGCCCTGAAGTGAACTAGGGAGAAAATATGAAGAAAAATTTATGAGCTACTTAAGTCCTTGAACTGCTCTATAACTTTTTATATGCCATGATTACATTAGGAGCACTGCTCTGGCAGTTTAGTTCAGTGCAGAGAACTGCAAGGCTTCACGAGAACCTGTCTAATGAGGAAATTGGAAAAAATTATCTAGGACAGAACTTCGTTATTCTGAAAAAAGCTCCAGCCTTAAGTGTTAAGACAGAACAGATGAATAGCATACTGAGGTTTTATTGCATTTAATTGCACGATTTATTAAACACTGACAATTTCTCTTGAATAACCCCTTTCACTGACTTTATTACTTTCACAGGGTAGTGCATGATGTAAAGAACCAACCCTTGGGGGAGAGGTTTGAATTGCTCCAATTATATTTCATATTAGTGGTCAGCAGCTTGATGCTATGTGAGCTGCCCAGACAGGCTAATCTAAGGGCGAGCCGATGGGAATGGGAGCTTTCAGAAGCACACGGAGGATGAATCAGATTTTGAAAAAAAAAAAATAGTCCCACATGTACCTGATCCCTTCAGCGATGCCAGACAGGAAATAAAGCAGCAAGGTGCCCTAATGCCATCGCACTGAGCTTTTGCACGTGCTGCAGCAACAGTTGAAGAGTTCAGTGCTGTTTACCTCCTATTACTGATTTTCTTTACTGTAACACACAGATCCTCATCAGTGCCCTTAGAGACAAAGAGAAGACAAAAGAAAAAGTACCTACATGTCTCAATGTGCCACAGGCAGGCAGATTCGTGTTGCACAGGGTTTTTGGTCAGGCCTCTCCCTGGCACTGTCTGTGACAAGAATGGCTGTGACAGTCATGAGCTTGGCACTAACTTTAATTAAAGAGAGATGGACACAATCTTCCCTTTATCCCATTCAAATTGTTATTCTTCTTACCTAGAAATGGCAACTTCAAATGATTTGCCTAATTAAGTGTCAGATATCTGTGCTTTATGTATTCTCAATGCCCCTGGAATACAGTTGCCCCAGACTGCAGCCTGCTGGGGTATTCTCAGGAAGACGAGACACATATGACCCCCGGCCAAATACAGTGAACTGACAGGGAGGATGGGGTTAAATTGCACCCCATGGCCGCCTCCTGCAACCTATACCCAGCTGAGCAATCCATCCCTCCCCAGAAACCTCCTGCAAATATCGTTTCCTTGCACAGGGCTGAGCCTTAGCCAGACCCTCCAAGGTGCCGTGAGTTCTCCCAATCTCTGCAGGGATGATTTTCCATTAGAGCTGGGACTGTTTCAAACCACAAACCCATCCAAGCAGCTCTCTGGTTTGACCCACACACCTTAAGCTGGCCCATGGAGATTGCTCAGCCTAAACACAATGCTGAGCAGGTCACAGGCAGGACATATGTGAGATCCCAGTGTCCCACAGCCCAAAGAGGGCTTGGTGCCCTGAAAATCAGAGCAATTGATAAGTGGAGAGAATACACTGCTAAATTTAAAGGGCTGCCAAAACTCAGAATGTATATTACAGCTACATCTGGCCAGATAATTGACTGTGAATAACAACACATTTGGAAAAAGCCCACGCAAGATGAGAGGCGAAGAGAGCAAAAAGGAAACAAACTTCCACTGGCCGGAAAGCTGTGAGCATTAAGGAGTCAGGGGACAGAAGCATTACAGAGTTAGGGGCCAGCTAAACTCTCCATATTTTCTCCCTATAATCAAAATGCCCTCCTAACATTAAGATCAGTCTAGGAAGCAGAATAAAGCTCATCTTAAGCCCAAGGTAAGGGTACCTTTTAGAAAGAGCAGCAGCAGGAGGTTGATGCTGATACTAAATAATAATCAAAAGGAACCTGAGTCACAGAATCACAGAATAGGGTCTTTCCCAATCCAAACCAAAGAACAACTCGTTCCAAGCCCTGCTATGGGTAGGGATACTATCCCAGGTTGCTACAAGCTCCATCCAACCTGACCTTCCACACTTCCAGGGATGAGGCAGCCACAGCTCCTCTGGGTAACCTGTGCCAGGGCCTCACTACACTCCCAGGGAAGATTTTCTTCTTAATATTCAATCTACCCCTGCCCTGTCAGTCTGAAGCCATTCCCCTTCGTCCCATGACTCCAGGCCCTTATCAAAAGTCTCTTTTCAGCTCTCTTGTAGCACCTTCAGGTACTGAAAGGCTGCAATAAAACCACCCCAGAGCTCTTCTCCATTGATTGAGCAAATAGAACTATTTCTCCTGGAATTTTTCTGAAGCTGCTTTTCTGGAACAAATCGACACAGGAAGAGAACTTCTATTAATATGTGGCAAGCAGGAGAGCCAAGAGGAAGCACTGAGTATTCCCCCTCCTGGAATTTTTTCTGGTTTACTCAATTCTTTATCTTGATTCCCAAGGGAGCTCTGGTGGGTAAATGTTTAATCGGCACTGCCCTCTGCCCTGCCGTGGGACTGCTGGAGACAAGCCCAGGCACCCTGGGCACGCTGACGAGAGAACACTGTAGGTACCCTGGACTCATTAACCCACCGGCTTCTCCAGGAACAAAAATAAATAAATAAAAGCCAACTTTTTGTCAAATTAAGAGGCGCTCAGAGGGAGGGAAGAAGAAAGTAGGCACTGGGAGCCCCTCGGTCCCTGGTTTTGGGCAGGAAAGCACTGCATGTGTGATCTCCACACAGAGCTGGAGCAGCAATGAGAGCGTGCGCCTCACCCCCAGGATTCACAGCATTCCGTGGAGAGAACAGCCACAAGCTACGAACCGGCAGCAGAAAAGCCAAGGATCAAATCTTCCCCCCGGAGCAGGCACAGAGGAGACAGAACCCATTGCTGCGGTGAGGGTGCAGAGGGGAGCGTCAGTAGTTACCGCGGCCATCCGGCTCCAGCGTGTCAGCCCCGCAGCGCATTCCCTGCCCTGCCTCCAGCCGCAGTCTCCCGCAGCTGCTCCTCGCTCCCTTGCCCGCCCTGGAGCCACACCGGGTGAGGCGGGGCGAGCCCTGAACACACCTGGACGAAGCCGGGGTCTGCCCCCGGGGCGGGGAGAGCCTCACCTGGGCAGGGCCCGGCTGCCCAGCAGCCCCTGCCTTGATCCACGATTCCCTGAACCAGAAACGTCAACGCTGCGGTAGGCTTGGGATGGGCTCAGGAAGGGAAGAATTGGGTTTGCTTTGCTTTTTTGGGGGAAAGAATGACGCTCGACCTCGGCATGAGTGCCCCTACAGCGCCATGCATGTCCATATGGTGTCCATATACGTGGCAGTTCATAGTTTGGGTAAGAAGGGACCTCAAAAGTCACATTGTTCTAAACCTCCACCGTGCTCTCAGGTCCCTTCTCACACCTGAGGCGAGCAAAACTGAGGTCAGATCAGGAGCCCCACCATGCCCAGCAATATTCCTTACCTCACCTCTTCTTAGGTCTCCCCAAGTGTGACATCCCCACCTCTGTGTCAGCCCAGCCTGCACCAGGCTCTTCTGCACAGCAAAGCTAGAGAGCCTGGAGTATGAAATCTGATATTGCCCTGGAGGATCCAATTGTTTCCTTCATCTCTGGGTAGCAGAGTCCAGCAAAAATAGACATTGTTGCTGAAGTCTACATATATTTTCTGATGAAGCAGTTCCTTTCCATGGTGAGCTGTTTCTCAGTCCTAAGGACAGACCAGCTAAATTAGGGCAAACAAGACTTTTCCTATTACTAGATATTTCTGCCCTGGAGAACACACTGAGAGGATCTGTCCAAACATTGAGCCCATGTTTTCACAGAGTATGTCTCCCAGGAAAAGTAAGGCTGGTTAACTTGGCAAGAAGAGAACTGAGAGCCCCAGGACTTCCTTTCTCCCTCTGTAAGTGATCAAATATTATTTCATCTCTTTCTGTGGGAGTACTTGATGTTTCTCTTCAAGCAGAAACAGCTGCTGCACAGAGCTGGGATGCTGGTGGTGTTCAGAGATGGCTGTCAATGGGACTTGGATGGGCAGGAAACCATGGGCAATCTGAGCAATATTCATTAGGTGGCCTTAATCCCACATACCAAGGCACAGCACCTTTCCTATAGATCATTCCCAAAGAGCTGCCTGGAAAAGAAACCACGAAGGTCCTTTCTAGTCCATCTAGTTCAACTCCCCTGCCATGGGCAGGGACACCTTCCACTAGACCAGGTTCCTCAAAGCTCCATTCAATCTGGCCTTGAACAGTTCCAGGGATGGGGCAGCCACAACTTCTCTGGGCAAACCTGTGCCAGGGCCTCACCACTCTCACATGGAAATGATTTTTCCTAATATCTAATCTGAACCTGCCCTCTTTTAGTTTGAAGCCACTCCCCTTTATCCTGTCCATGTCTGTATCCCAGCATTGCGCTTAGCCTTGCCCCAAGCATCCCTAATGCCTCCAGGAGTGGGACCAGTGCTCTCACAGCCAAACCTGACCCTGCTTTCCAGAGCCAGAGTTGAGGAGACCTGAAAAATAACAGGAAGAGAAATTGGTGGCCAAAAAAATAAAGGGCTTATTTGTCAGAGACACGACTCGAAGAACAAGTCTCATTGCTCACCACATGAAAAGTCCTGCTACTGCATGGTGGTCTTGGAGAAGGAAGGGGTGTCCTGTTGAGCCAGGAGTTGGCAGGGAAGTCCTCCAGGCCAGGGCCGGAGTTGCAGCATGATGGGAATCAATGCCAGCTTTGTGTGCTGGTAGCTGGGGAGGATTTATGACCCACCCAGCGGTATGAACACAGGCCGTGAATTAAAGCACTGTTGGGAGAATCAAGAGGTTGTGACTTCAGAGCAGTGGTCCTGTAGAAAAGGACAGGGCAGATTCCTCTGTATGCGCTTTAAAAGGAAAAAAAGAATGCCAAAAATGCCTTGAAAACATGCATTTTGTGAGTGCTGGCCCTGCTGGGACCCCACTGGCCTCACCTCCCTTCGACAGCAGCCCCAGGGCTGCCATAAATCGCACCGGGCTGTAATAACTGCACGGGGAGCATGGTGTAGCCGTGGTGTTGTATAGATCAAACACTGCAGAGGTCGAAGCCAACTTTTTTCCCTGGCTCTGGACCTTTGGGGAAAACCTGATGAGAAAGAGCTGGCTTTGCTCTATGTAAGTCACCTTTTAATGGGGCACACGGCACAATTTCCTTCGAGAAAACAGACAGATACATCAAGAGACAACAAAACATTTTACACCCTCTCTGAAACGCTGGAAGGAATGCAGGTAATCCCTTTGCCAGCCTTTCCCCTCCTTCCCCACCTCCTCCCACAGTGCTGGTGCCTCCCGTTGGCCCCCAGCACGCTGCACATTCCCAGGAATAGTGATGTCCCAGCAAAACACAAGGACCACCTTGTCCACTGCCACTATTTCACGGGCAGCAACTTGGAGCAGGAGCTTGGGGTTTGCTCTGGGTTTGTGTCTCAGGCACCGACTCAGAACAGGAGTTCCCGTGCACAGCCCCAACATGAATAAAACCAAATATCACTACAGAGAGAGCAGCAGCCCCAAACACACCTTGCACATGCACAACCATTCCAGGACAAACCATTTCAGCCTGTTTAAAAATTGTAAATTATATGATTTGGATGTTGTTTTTTTTATGCAGTGATGTTTTTAATATATTATGTAGTTGCATCAGTCCAAGGGCTGCAAACATACCTTACAGCAGACTTATTTCCCCTGAATTATTCTTTTCATCTATTTAGTGACTGGTTGGATTTGTCACATGTTATAAGTCTGTTATATAGATTTGGGATTTGGGGGTTTTTCTTTGATTTTTTTTTTCTTTCACAGTGGTGTTACTAAAGACCAGAATCAACAGCAGGTCTTGGGAATAGGATTTATTCCTAGCCTTTCAGACTTTTATAAAAGCGGGGCAGTGTGACTGGTGAAGATGAGGCAAATTTTTAGGCAATCCAGTCTTCTTTGAAAGACAGCTAGGTTCAGGTGTTGCCCATGATATAACTGGTGATAATGTTAGCCTGGTGTCACGATATTATAGACAGAGTGTGGGCTGACAAGCTGTTTTTGTCTGTCACACATACTGGTCCCACATGTGTGACAACACTGGGGAAATGCAGTAGCGTCCAGATCTTTGAAAAAAACCACCTCAACATCTAGGAAGAAAAGGAAAAGTGGATAGCAGGACACAACATTGTACTAGGGAGGGATTCCGGCTCAGGTTTTATGCCTTATTCTGTCCCCAAGAGGGACAGGACACTTACCCCAACCTGGTTCCCTGCACATCTCATGGAATGCTAGAATGGTTGGGGTTGGAAGCGATGCTGAAGACCATCTAGTTCCAACCCCTCACCATGAGTAGTGATGAGGATGGCTTGATTCTGATTTTATTTCTGCCAGGAGGTCATATTGTGGTTTTCCAGCAGAGGGGGAGAGAGGATCACTTGTTCCACCATCAAGCTGCTTGCTCTGCCTTGCATTACAGGCAGGAGTGAGAAATTTAAGAAAATGCAGTCTTATTGATCCCTGCATTAACACTTTCTTTGACTAGCCAGGACAAATGTTGCTTAAAAGGAGACAGTGTAGATATCCGCATAGCTCTGTCAGAACTTTTAAGATCAGCCCCGTCAAAGCATTCTAAGAGTCAAGAAAATTAATTTAAAAGCCTTGCAATGTTTCAGCTATTTTATCTGTCCAAGCAACACATTTATCTCTGCAGTATGGCCCTGATTCCACACTTACCTGCACACTTTTTTTTTAGGAATATAGCCCATATAATTACTCATGTCCTTAAAGCTAAGTGTTTACTCCAGTAGGAGATATGTTATCAGGCCAGTTCAGTGTCCAGTGACACCAAATGAAGACTGACATGTCCTGCACTAGGGCTGTGGTCATCTTCTGGTCCTTAGGTGGACCTTTTCCACACCACTCCACAGTCACTTGGCTCAGACACATGCACAGCGTTGTTGATCCTTAAAATGTTCCATCTCACCGGGAGCACTCAGGAGCTGGAGAATTTAATGTGGGATGAAAACCAGGTGTACTTCAGGAAATGAGATGCAGAACTGGTGCACAGAGGTTGGTAAGAGGTTGGTCAGCAGTGTTTGTCACTCCTCTGACATGAAGGGTGATTATCAGGGTCGGGTACATCCTGTAGCATCCCTTCCCTACCCTGCTACAGAAACATCATCTAGCACACAACATCTGCTCTGCAGGGTAAACTACAGCAAATACCTTATATCTCTCTTATCCTTCCTCATACTTCTACTCAGATCTTCTATTTGCTATATGACACAGATCTATTTTCCAAATCTAAATCCTTCTCTTGAAGTGTCTGTGCTGAGATTTTGATTTTGAAGTTCAGAGGTGAAGACCTTGGTAACCAGCAAGTTATTTTACCAAGCCATTGCACAGGGAAAATTCTCCAGTGCCTGCAGAGAGAACGAGCTGAGAAAACCCATGTGTACTGAGAAAGCATGTGGGAAATGGCAAAGTTTCCAGGAGCAGAGCTCCAATTTCTAGGCATATCTTCTTGATCTTGCCAGAACTACATCCCTATAACCTCTGTACGTTGCCACAATCTCTATATTTTTTTAAAAAACTCTACCACCCCTGAATAAAAGACTGTCTGCTCTGCGCTTTTCCCTGGTGAAGCATGAGAGAACAAACAGCACATGGCAGGTGTCAGCCACATCACCTAATGCTCAACAGCAAGAAGCTTGGTTACAACTTCGTGGGTAGGATGTATGGAATAGAATAAAAAACAACAGGACTCTGCCTTTAGATGTTTATGGTCTTCAAGTCAGTAACAAAATTCAGATTTATAGTATTACATGAATAATGTACTACAAAAAATAAAAATAGAACACTGGCATTAAAAAAAGGATGAATATTTTACATAACTGTATCCCCTACAGCAAAAACTATATTAATATACTAAAAATAAAAATCTACATAGGAAGAAGGAACGAATGCAAATTGCTGGATGACAACAGTATTATGTTATATATATTACAACTTCACCCTGGAGCTAGGCTCATGTAGTCAGCCATGTTACCCATGGGCTACTCAGGTGCTATTTAAAAGATCAATGCATTCTGCAGGCAGAAATTAATTCCCCTTTCTGGACCAAACACATTTGAAGTGCAACAAAATCCTGTATTGCTACAGTGAGGACAAGTGGGTGCTGAAGATTGTTTACACTGAGTTAATCTGCCCCTGATTTTAGATATGTAAGAGTTGTAAATGAGTTGTGTGTCTTCTTATTAGAGGGGAAGAGTCCTTCAGTGCTTTGTGATGGGAAATAATCACAAAGTGATGATGTCAGCTCGCTGCTCGTCCCAGCCTGCTCACAGCTCCTATCTCCATGCTCCCGAGAAGCCCCAAGACTTCACAGCTCATCTTTCTGAAGGTGACCACATCAACACCAACAGTACGGCCAGCACTGCAAGCCAGAGGTTCAGAGAGTTAATTTCAGCTTTTTCAGGTTTAAAGTCAAGGATCTGACACACATTTTAGACACGTTCAATTCATAACGTTAGATGGAACCACAACTTTTATATATATATATATGTATATCTTTTGGGACATAACACCTTTGAGAAAGGTTCTTTAATTTCACCTCTAACGTGGAGTGCTTTGCTTGCTGCTTAAATCTCTCGCATGCCTCTCCCCCAGACGACCTCACCTATCAGTGCGAAATTGGTGTTGTGCCTGATTGCACAAACCAGCCCAGCCTTTTACCTGGGAGATGTGCCACAAATAACTTTCATTAGATATATATAGTGTGTTTCTGATGCTGCTATCAGAAAAGAGAAGATATAAAGCTTCGACAGTCTTGCTTAGATGCTGAGGAGGCACTTGGCTGTGCAAAACAGCCATTTATATCACAGGACAGCCCAATTGGATTGAAGACAGATTTGGCAGATGCCCAGAGAGGGTCTCAGCATGGGGACAGTGAGACCCATCCCCACCACACCTCTATAAGCATTGATAAAACCTTTTTATGTCGTTCTGTCTTAACAGTGACATGCAGAGAGGCTGTGAAGTGTAACAGGGAGGTGACATGGGGGATCGCCTTAGGCCAGTTACAATTCCCTACTTTTCACCCAGGTGAAAGCAATTTAGGTCCAATAGTGTATTAAAAAAAATATTAAACCCCTTATTCGAGTTCTTCTTGCATGGGCAAAGGAAGAAGAAGGACTTTCTGAACCCATCAGAAGCACATTAGTAGGTAAGGGATTACATTAACATACTCCCGAAGGTCACAAAAGGGCAGTTTTCATTTCATTTCACTACAGAGTTTACCCATGTGCTACATTTCTTCATGTTTAGCTAAGACAAGCCCCAGGGTCATTCTGAACTTTAATTACATTAAAATAACCTGGTAAGAGGTCTTTTTATTTTGATAGTGTTCCATACCAGCTATTGAAATGAGCTTTGCAATAAATTTGGGAAATACACAAAAATGACACTTCTATCCCAGTCTTTTGTGGACACAGGACAATTCACTGTCTGCTTAATAGCTGTAATAGCCCAACACCAGAGTTTCTGCTAAAATAATTACACTTTCTCTTGAATTTATTAAAGTTCAAGCTTCCAGTTGTCTGCTGGGAACACTTCATTTATGCACGAAGCATCTCAGCCCACTTTCACAGTAGAAAAAGCAGGGACGTACAGAGCCTTATTTGAACTCAAAAGTCTCCATAGACCTCTTGCTCATTTTTTTTAACTGCTACCTAATGAAGATACAGATTCCTTGTGCATTTTTGTCCCTGCCCAGTGGTCCTTAAGGGAATTTTGAAGGCTGTGTGCAAGGTTGAGGAAACAGCAACTTGGGCTATGGCCAAGTGCTTTTCCAATGGCCATTTTTTGTTTCTTCTATCACAACAGAACTAAATATTTTCATCTTGTTAATATTATCTTAAAAATAAATAATAACTTGTGGCGTTCTTGCTTTCTATGGTTTTGCTTTCTTACAGTTGTGCACATCCTATTCCTATGCTGATGCCACCCTGCTAAAAGCATTAGAGCCACCATGAACAGATGGGTTTGCCCAGCATATGGGCATGAACAGTTTCAGATGTAAGGGACATCTTCCTCACCCCAAATGACTTCAGAAAACAAAACAAAAAAAAGATTCTAATGTTGCAGCGACTGTGTAGTGCCATCCAACAGCCAGGAGATAACTTCTATCAGCTTTAGAGATGAGAAACTCTCTTCTGGGGTTTGGCAATGGGAGGAAGCTGAACTGGCATTTCCCTGACATATCTGGAAGGTGCATGTTCCTCGTAACACAATTTTGTGCTAATCTTCAATTTGCTGTACTGGGAAGCTTTTCCCTGGTCAGCAATCAGACACATCAAAATTACAGTGAAGTCACTGTGGGAAATAAAATGAGTTTCCTCCTCCTTCAAATTAAAAGGAGGGTGCAGGCTGGACGAGAAACACACTGCTGCAATAGGGCTTGATTGACTTTAATGTGGAAACAGTTGCAGAGTTTAATATATTTCCTTGCCAGAAAACTGGGAATTTGTTTCCAAAAGGGCAAAGGCCTCTGGGATGTGTCCTGATTCTTTGTGATTTGCTCTGTGCTGTTGTCAATGATTTACCGAAGCACTTTGGAAGCTGGTGGGCTCTATGCTTCTTCCAGCAGTCCTAAAACTTAAAGCTGTTGTTTGCAGCTAATCTATAGCAAACATTTACATATGGGAAAACAATGTGGTGGAGCCCGTGTCAGCTCTCTCCTTTGATCCTGGCTATATGTTCCCTGGTTTTAATGCTAGGCCAGGCCATGGTGACAGTGTGCAAGGATCTTGAGGCATTCCAGAGGTAAGTCTGTTCCCTCCCCATCTTTACATAGAGAAACGTACCAGTATGTCAGTCAGTCCACCAGTTTTGTCCCGACTTGAGGCATGTGCACACTGTGCTCTCTGTAAAGAGCTACCAGGAAAAAAAAAAATATATTGGCAGTTGTCCAAAGCCCAAGCTTGGGATTGTAATTCCTTCTTAAAGGAGCTGTTTGCACTATGGTTTTTCTTTTACAGATGACTGTCAAGCCCCCTTAAACTTCCTAACAGAAATTACCACGCTGGGTTTGGGCACTTGAAATGGATTCTCTATACAGGATGATTTATGAGTTAATATTTTTCATATTCTTTTTCATTATAATTATTTTACATTTGACAATGTGAAGTTAACAAGTGCATGTGAACAACCCAATTTTCAATCCAAACCAGATCCTCATAACTCAGGTTTCTCCTGTGAACCCTATTATCAACCTATCCAAGTGTCACTTGGGCTTTGAAGGAAATGAATAAACAAGTTACTTCTTTTCTAAAGCTATAGTGTCATGATAGGAAAATGGTTGGATTTTTTTTTTCTACAGCTATTAATTTCAGGCTTGTTGTAAAGGCAAATATGATTTAGAAGGATCAAAAAAGAGGTATCAGTGATAATTGGAACATGGAGACAAGGAGAAGGCGGAAAGGAAAAAAACTGTGGTAGTGATACACTTAATTATGAAGGCTTATTCCGATAATCCCTTTTGAAAATGAACAAAGACGAGATTTTTGATGTTTGATGAACTTATCAAACAAGGCAGAATAATGAAGAGGTAAATGTAAAATCCAACCGAAGGTGAGCCAATTAAGTACTTTGCAAAGTGCTGAAGGATACAGCCCACAAATCCTCCTGTCAGAGCAGAAAGGCATCAATACATTCACATCCTTTAGCTCCGTGTTTGTCTGCAAGTTCCTGTTGTTTTCATGGGGACATGGTGGGTTTTTATCTCACACAATCATCTGCATCCACAGACTCTCTTGCTGAGCTGTTGTGGTTTCATTTCGTAAGTCTCTCTTCTACAGCCTCTGATGAATCCCCAATGTGCTCTGTACCTCTGCTAATTATCAATATTTCTTCTTGGACTGCAGTCTTGTAAGTAAAACAGACTGCTCATTAGTTAATCACCAAAATAATAATAATAATGAGGAGAAGGTTTTGACTCAGAATAACACCTCAAAATGCTTCGAAGGCTGTGTCAAGCACAGAGTTGTATTACCAAACTACAGATTGCACCTAAAGACAAAGAAATGCATTATACAAATAAAGATTGTAGGAGTAGGGACAACTTGTCTAGGAGCATTCTTGCTGTTGTATAGTGATATTCAGTGTATGTGCAGAGAGCCTGATCCAAGAGCCACTACAATATAGTACCTTTGCCATTTTCTGCTTTTGTACCTTCCTTTAGTTGTTTTCTTCTTGTCAGAATTTCTGTATTTTGTTTTAGAAATAGACAACCAACAAATTTTTAGTCGACATCCTTTGTACCTTGTTTTCTGAGCACTGTTGGTGCAGCCATTCCCATCACTCCACAAAGCCAATGGGAATCACACCTTGATTTCACAGTAAGAGGGAAAAATACTGACCATGAGCTCACAATGTTGTAAAAAACATCAAATAAGTAGATTTCAGAACAAGCACAAGGTGATAAACTTTTCTACTCCTGGTGATAGTCCTGTGTTTCTGAAAGGAAAGCAAAAAACTTAGTTTTTATTCAAAACCTGTCTCTTCACAAAATTCCTTCTGCTTACTCGGTATGTTTGGCCTTAGATGTTTATTATGTACATATATTTAATTGTAATTTTAAATCTATCTATTGGAAAGGTCTAGGATCTCTTGAGAGAGAAGGAAACCCAAGACAAAGTCTTCAGGTACTGCACCTGTAGTCCCTGATGAATACTGATGGTGAATACCTGGATGGGACATCTCGGGTTGTACGGTGACCTCTTTTAAGGGATGCTTCCCATTTCCTACAACAAAGGTTCCTGGTGGAAAAACACACACAGAGATGATTCTTTCCCTTCTAGCCTCCAGCCCTCCTTAAAACACAACTTCAAAGACCTTAGACTGTTCTCTCTTCCCCTCCTCAGAAGGAGCAGCAGACATGTTAATTCTCCAGCTCCTGTTGACTGTCAGCTGAGCCAGTGGTCAGGATGGACTGATTGCTTTCCTTGCCAAGAGAAAAAAGTAAGGATCCACTGTAATGTATTCATTTATCTTCAGATGTGTCTGTGATGAGGATGTACACACATTAATTATATATATTATACATATTCATCATTCTGAAGCATCCAGTAAACTCATCCAAATATGATGGAGATGCTCCTCTACTTGAGAGGTTGTTACTTGCCCTGATGTAAACTGGGGAATAAATTCATTTGAGGCAGCAGGACAGGAAAAGCAAAATCAAGGCAAATGGTGGAAGAATCAGGCCAGAATATTTGCCCAAGACTTTCTTCCTTTTCTGTCTCAGATTTAATTAAGTATCCCCTGATTCTTAATGAAAATATTCCAGTGAAAACAAATTAGAAGCAGCCTTCATTCATCAACTCCTGTTCTCAATTTTTTATATAATTTCACATATGTCTTCATAATTTTAGAATTTATTTTTGAATATCTGATACAATTTTGCTTTCTACTGAGTTTATGTTATCACTGCATTTTTCTGCTCCTGTGTTTATATCAGTAAATGATTTGGCTCTTCTCCCTTTCCCTTTTTTGTTTTTTCCCCTCCCTTCCTAGTTTAAAGAGCAGAAATTCTCATTAATAATCCATCAGAAATGTTGCAGGATCAGTGTTGTAATTAGTGTCTGTGTCCATCTGAGCCTGGTATATTCTAGGACAAAGCATGTGTGACTGGAAAAATGCCATATAATTTCCAAGGTATAAAACAGGAAAAACATTTTTAGAAACAGTGATTTAAGCCTCCTCTAAATTCAGGCAAACCTGAGGTCCCACCTCTCTGCTGAATCCCCTTCTCCATTTAGCATGAACAAAGTCTTTGGGCCACATAAAAAAAAAAAAGAAAGGAGTATAGATAAAAATGGTAATTTTGATTGTTTTATAGCCTGTGGAGGTGGTGTCTGTGGGGGATACCAGTGGTTGTCTCTCTTGTGTGGTGTAGCACCGGTACCGGAGGCTGGTGCAGCCAGCGGGGTTCGCAGGGCGGAGATGTGCTGGGCACCTCTGGGATGAGCAAGCTTGTCGTGCTGAGACAACATGTATTGGACCCCCCAGCTGTGGGAGGGACTTTCAGTGTGAGGAAACAGGTAAGTGAGCCAGGCACAAATTCCTGCCAAAGAGGTTATGGTCCGGGGTGGGCAGCCCTGGGGGGATATCTGACCCCTGCCATGAGCAGAGCCTTGCCAAACAGGCAGCAGGACGCTGAGCTGGTGCAAGGGAAAGCAGGAAATTTCCCCTCTTTCCTCCTCCCCCTCCCAACTTTTACAGAAATGCAAACATGTTAGGCTCAGATTTGGATAGAAAAGAAGGCTGTGTGACACAGAAGATGGTAATTTTTCAGTGGAACAAAGAGAGCAGAAATATCCTGCTCCAAGTGCTGTGCTACACGCTCACACTCCGCTCCATGGGCACGACGCTCCCACAACACACTGCATTCTCCCCTGATAGAGACATAGTTCAACCATCAATCCAACCAGCAATCTGTTGGGGTGATTTATTTATTTTTAGCCATCCCCAGCTCTGAGGATTGAGATATAATACGGCTGTTCTCTGAAAGTTTGACTAGCCTTGACAGATTTTTGTTTCTACACAAATGGTTCAATCCTCCATCTTCAGCATTTAATGAAAATTCCATTGAAATTTAGAACCACAGGTCAGCCCTGCACCCAGCTCAGCAGCTGGAGCAGGCCATCATCACTCCATTGGGTCAAGTGCAGCAATGCCAGATCCCTCCTGCCATGATTATCATGTCAAGGCTTTCTTCTCACTCCCAGAAGCAAAAGCCCTTCTTGCAAACACCCATTCTTGCACTAATTATTGCAATAAACCCCCCAAATACTTCTTGCAATTGGAAAAGGCAAAATTGCTCTTTAATAAGATTGAGTTGACTTCCTTAAGCCAAGTGGAGAAGCTATTCTTGTAGCAACTTTCCAAGAGCTTAACTGTAGATAATTAAGTCAGGATAGCAAGGTGACTTCACCTTGATTCCCATCCCATGGAAGCTCATGGGAATGGCCAGCTTAGACTTTCAGCTGTGCTTGCTCTAGATTGCAAAGGCAAACCTTCCCCAAGGAGCTTGGAAAACCAAGTTTTCAATGGAAGAGTGCTGTGTCTAACACCCAGTGTGACCTCCTGTGGCCCCAAGATATGGGTGAAAAATAACCAAATCAGTGCAAGCTGCCAACAAGGATTTCTGGAGGGTGGATAAGCCATCCCCTGGATCTTTAGGTCGCTGTATTAAACGGCATCTGGTGTGCAATGGAGAGGAAGACTGCAGAGATGGATCTGATGAGAAGAACTGTGAAGATGAAGATATTGAAAGCCCTTGTGAAGATCTGTTCACAATCCCAGGGTCTGAAAAAGCAGTTCAAGGGTAAGTAATTAATCAATAGCTGCTACTCTTACAATCAAAACAGAATTAAGTTTTTTATATTGCTCTTCCTTGGTAATAGCAGTGATCCATGAACTGATAGGGTGCTGTCCCTTGCAACCATGGATAGAAATGAGGGAGGTAGAAGGGTTTATCCCAGCTTTTAGTTCAAATCCTGTCTTGGATCTGACCTTGGCCTCTCCCAGACATACTCTACTTGTGATACCCTTTTTTTAATCCTGTAAAAATAGACCCCAGTTATCTCACAGCTTTCTCCAGCTGACAAAAAAGCAAACAGCATCCTGGTGGTGTTCATCATTAGGGAGATTTAACTCCAGGATTTAGGACTTCAGAGCACAGATCCAAGACAGGGAGCCTGAACTCCACATGCATATATGCAGGGTAAACACTCCTATCCATGAAAAAGTGTTTCCCTGTTCAGCTTCAAATTTTGCTTAGACAATACCTACAAAAGAGAAATCCAGAAGAACTTGAAAGACAAACTGGGCGTTTTGACATTCTTACTATAAATCAAGTGTTTTAGCCAAGATACTGCTCAGTTTCTCTTGGAGAACATGGGGGGTTGGCACAAGATGATCTTTAACGTCCCTTCCAACCCAAACCATTCTAAGATAGTTTGAACTTGGACTACAGGATGAGATGGAGTCAGCCATTAGATAACTTTCCCATCAGCTCAATCCAATACTCTCTGGGGTCTGAGAGATAAATGTCTCTCTGGCCTATGGCTTTGGAGAGTCCATCAAAAGTTTTTCAAGACATGCATTAATTTTCACTGAGAACCCTGTTTAATTCTGCTCTCTGCTGTGTTCTTCCTGTAGAACACACCAAAGCAATGGGGTTTCCTACCTTAGTCTTAAAGATGATTCCCTGTTGTGAAGGGCAATGCTGCTGTCTAATTTGAATAATGCATTCATTTCAGGCCATGGAATTATATGGAATACTAAGTAATAGGGGGGATTTCAGAGGGCAGCAGCTGTGAGGGCTGGAGAGAAGGAAGCAGGAGGAACAAGAAAATATTAAGTGCGAGACTTGGCAAAGCACAAGCAGGTTACATGTCTAGGGAGGGTGTTAACTGCCCTGAGAAATGGGACCATTATTAAAACGAAAGAGATGAAATTAAGATAGAAAATAATTATAGGGAATGCCAGGAAGCCCTTTGTGACAGTGAGATATATAAGGCTCAGGGGAGGACCTGGAGGAATTCCAGGACTTTGGGTGTTTCATAATTGTACGTGCTGGGAGAGGCTGAACAACTTAACTGATTTCATCCATTTCTAGCATTCGGGTTCAAACTAATGTCTTGGCTGTTTTTCTGTAGTGTCTTTCAGCTTTGGGAAGAAAATAACAATGAGATAGCAAACCCAACCCAATTTTAAGTTCTATTCAAATTCCTCAGGAAACCTGAGGGCGTAGAACCTGTAGTGTCAGTAGAACCTGTGACAGACACGGTTGAGGAAATAAAACAAGAGCAATGGATAACTTTCTGAATGCTACTTCTTCCCAAGATACAATATCCTAACACAGGAAGAGAGACAGTATGTATATGATCCCAAGTTTTCTGGAGGCCACTGTGAGTACGTCTACAATGGAGAGTGGCGGGAGCTGAAGTATGATGCTGCCTGTGAACGTCTGTACTATGGAGATGACGAGATGTATTTCCGCAAACCTTACAACTTTCACATATACCAGTTCCTAGTAAGTATTCTGGATTGCTGAATTTAGCAATGGTTTCCCAGCAAAAAGCCGAAGTTCCTACAAATATATTTGTTGCATTTTATCATCCGCTACAGGTTGTCTTTCAAGGTACCTTTCTCCAGCTGTCCCCAAGACAACGGGCAATCGATGGAAAAATGCTGTTTTATGGCACATCATGGAATTAACGTGTTTTATCACCCAGGCATTGCCACTGCTCACTCTGGCTTGGTCAGAGCCAAGAGAAATGGGTTTTCTCTAAATTCTGCTATTAGTGAGCTGTAGAGCTTCCACAAGCTACTTGCCTCTCTAGGGATGAAGTTAGCCGTGTGTAAAACGGTAACAATGCTGCTGGTTCAATTTTTTAAAGCAATTTAAGTCTATGGCATGGCTACAAGGGACATGAATCCAAATTCTGAGTGAGACAGGGATCCCAAAATCCATCACTATGTATCACAATGCCTGTAGTCCATGAGGTCACATCTGATGTTGGAGACTGATCTTAGAACAAGGGCACAACCTGTCTCCCACGTTGTAAGCTGGTGCTTTGGCCACACTGTTAAACATTCATCATGCTTTTTGACATGAATGAATGAAAACACATTATTCCTGGGAAATACTGCAGCCACAGACTCAATGCAAGTGTCTTTCATGTCCTCCCAGTAGGCAGAGTCAGTCCCCTGTGCCCCTTAGTCCCCAGTTTGAAAACTGGAGCTGGCTTTTTATAGAACTGGCAAATGGAACAGTCCAGATTCAGCAAGGCTGTTCGATTCTACATGTCAGCACAGTAGAGCTGTCAAGGAAAAGGTCACTTCTGTAAAACACAGGCAAAACAATGTTTGTTTTCTAGCCTTGCCATTGTAAATGGCTGTTGTTTTTTTCCTAAATAAATTCATCCAGAAGCAGGCTGGAGAGAAAAAAATTCAGTCCAAATCATTAGGATTTGGCAGAGCTTTAAGGAACGGGAAGAAGGGTTCTATAATGGAAAGTGTCAAGCTATCTTAATAGGTACCATCACCAGCTCTGGTTTTGAGTGGCTAAGTACAAACCTCTCCCCTGCTTGGAGATGGCTGAAGCCAAATGCTTGACTTTATCCACATTTCTTACATATTTCCAAATTAAATGGCACGTGGCTTAATTCCTTCCTCCACATTCACTCAGGTCAATGCTGGTGCTGTCAGGAGCACCCCAGGCCTCAACAGAGGCACTATCAGCTCCTTGAAGGAATAAAGATTAAAAAAGAAGGGAAGTACCTGAAAAAATTAATGTTTGCTCCTTTCATTTTAGGCTCATGCTGATTCTGGATTCACTTTTGAGTTTTACGATGACTCAAAGGATCTGCTTGATGCTCTTAAAAGTGATAAATCCAGAGCAGCAGGCTTTACCATTGGAATTGGGCCTGCAAATGCACATGTAATGGTAAACCTGGGCCTCACTTTATCACGTGGCAAAGGATCCCTGAAGAATTTCACGGAATACACTGCAAAGGTAAAAAAACCCGAGCAAATCACTGCTGCATATGCTCCAGTCGCATCATCTGTGCATCACATGCTCTGGCTGTAACTTATGTCAGTTTATTCTCTCAATTGCATTTTTTAGCACAGAGTAATTGTACCTTAATTTGTTCATGTAATTGCAAATGTATGATCGTTAGTAATCCTGTTTGTTGTTTTTTGTACGTTTTAGCAAACAGGGAGTGGGAATAAAATTGAATTACGAAGTGCCACAACACATGTCATCTCACCCCATCCTGTTTCACGGCTGCATTAAGCACATAAATAAAAAAATACTTAAAAGTGACGATGAGGGAGGAGGAAATATCAAACAAGAGTCCTCAGGGAATGGTCTCCAGTAGCAAATATATCTTGTTCAAATTAATACAAGCTGCCTTATGAGGGGGAAATATGCTACTTCTTACAGGAGGTTAAAATACCAAGCTGAAAAAAGAGTACCTGGTAATAGTGTGCACTTCTCACAGCAGGTTTACATCATGGACTAGCTGTGATGACCTCTTTCAAATCTAATAACATGAGTGCTGGTATCTCCCACATTTACTGTGCCCCATTTCCACTTCTCTCGTGGCTGCTGACAGAAAATAATAAAGAAGAATTGCTTTGATAGTGTTCTGAGTGAAAATGCCCCTAGAAGCTGTTTGAAATGAGCACCATTATAGTATTTACTGTGCCCTTGTCCAGACTCACACAATGTTTATGGCTAGATGATGATCAATTATTGGAGAAATTATTTAAAGGGCCATTCCTGTTGCACTGCAGCCTTTTCCAAGGCAATGGCTAATCTAGAGGTGGAGTCATGGATCTGATGGCATATCCTGGAATTACTCCTTCTGTCAGCATCTTCCTGGCCAGGGTATCTCCCCTTGGTTGGGCTGGGCTAGGCTTGCCTTGCCTCGCCCCTTTTGCTGTGTCTCTGGTTGAGGGTGTGGAAAAAACAGTATGGAAAGGAAACCAGAAAAAGTAATAGCAGAAACAGAAGATGGAGGGGAATCATGTGAAGCCAGGTTCTGATGGTATTCACACATCAATAAAAACCCTCATAAAACCCAACCCCACAGCTTTGCCCTCCACAGCACACAAGAAAGAGACTCTGAAAAAGAATTGCCACTTATTTCATTTAAACTTGGGCTTATTTTCATGCCTTCAACCTACACTTGACAGTCAGAGCCTGGGTTTTTTTGCAAGTTTAAAGACTAGAAATGTATTCTTTTAGATGAATGTTGGCTGCAGCTCTTCTTTTCTTTACCTGCAGGATCTTGCGTTCATTAGAGCGATGACAAAGGTGCAGACAGCCCGTTTCAGGATGAGAAGGGACAACATTATTTTGGATGAAGATGTGCTGCTTTCCCTGCAGGAGCTTCCGGACACCTACGACTATGGGATGTACTCCAAATTCATCAACGACTATGGCACCCATTTCATGACATCTGGCACTATGGGAGGTGTCTTTGAGTACATCCTTGTCATTAACAAGGAGGAAATGAGAAGAAAAGGTTAGAAAAAAAATGACACAATATTCTCTGGTCACAACTTTCTGCCCTAAACCTGGCATTTCCAACCTGGTGATCATGGGGTGGGTCTCCACAGCCCTCTCCTCCCTGGGCCCTGAGAGGGCAGATGCTCCTCAGCACCTCTTTGCTGATCTGGCTGGCCTGTCCCAGCATATGATAAGCACATACTAGTGACGAGTCCAAAAATGCATGGGGAGCTAGGGGGCCATGATGTAGGGTTATCCACACATTTTTTGTAGATCTTGATAGTTTAAGAAGGGACTCTAGCATAAACTTCTCCATTTTTTCAGTGTCGCTTGCTAATCTCCTGTTTCTTATAGTCTTTGTTCTGGCCATTCTCATGAATGCTCAAGGCCTGCAGTCACCCAGAATAAAGCAAGCCATGTTTTAGCCTGTTCATAGTGAGGGCTGCAGTTTTCTGTAAATGGAAATAGCACACTATACTTGGAAATGTCTCTGCCACTTTACTCTGGTCAGTGTCATATCTGAACACTAACAGACCTCTGTGAGCTCCAGTTCTCAACAAATTGGAGTGTGTGAGGCTGGAGAGCCACACCTCTAAATCTCAGCTAGATATCTAGAGGGCAAGAATAGCCATTACTGGTGAGTCACAGCACAACATTTTTCCTAATTAAAAACATAACATGCAGATAATATGTACATTAGCACACTAATCCAATTGTCAAATTTTGCAAAGATGTTAGCACTGCAATATTCCCCACTTCCCCTAAGGACCACCACTCCACTCTGCAGAGGGTACCATTGCCTTGATAACTCCAAGCTGGGCATTTATGCAGAAGGAAATTGCCACCTTGCAGAACATGTGCAAATTGCTGCAGTTGGTGCAAATTGCTGTAATTCCATTAATTCAAACAATTTCCATGGTTCTGCCCCAAATTCTGCCTCTGATCTGAAATAGTTTGGTACCATCAGAGCTAGGATAACTATGCACTGCATATTGAGTGTTAATCATGCCAACTTTTACACAATAAGTTACTGGTTAAAATCATTTTGGTCAAATTCCCGAACCTCTAATATTTGGAAATATGATGCCTCGTCAAATCAATTCTTCACTTTGAAGACTGAGTGATACAGAAGTGAACAAGTTCTTGGCAAGCAAGTCTTCAGGAAGCAGACTGCCAATTTCAAAGGAAGAATGAATCAAGAGCATGTGGAGGGAGGTTATTATTTTGCTTTATCTTGTGTTTGCTGTGTATATAAGGAGGAGATTTATGGCTATGAGATGCCTTATCTTAGGAAAGAAGGATGTTGAAGTTCAGCAAAAGACAAAAATGTGCCACAGTAGGGATGCAATTTTCATTCTAATGCAGCACCATTTTGTAATTTTCATCTAATCCTGGCTCTGCTAGAACAACCATGTTTACCCAGTCAGCAGTGGTCTATGTCACACAACACTGACCCAAAAGGACCCACTTGCAAGTGCCTGATATGCCATGGTCTAAAAGCATTGTGTAAAAAACCTCTGATTTTTATAATGTTGATCACAGCCATGCTTGAAAGCTATGTTTGCAAGAGGATTATCCTCCTTCCCTGAGGAATGGTCAGGATCAGGATATAAGTGCTCAGATCTTAAAATCAGAGCTTCCTAAGGTGACTCTGAAGTTCTGCAGGTGCCTGGAGATGTATTGCTGAGTGCCCACAGGGCTGGGCAACATGGCACCTGCTTCAGATCAGCCGCTCCATTCTGAGAGCCTACCTAGTCCATGAGGCTGTGTATTAAGTATTCTGCAAGACAGACTACTCCTTTTTTTATAAACTAGTGAATAAAGCACATGCCCAGGAAAAAGATCCCTTGGCTGAGTCTTCCTTAAATAAGAGGCAGCTTAGGTGGCCACTGAGCATTTAGCTCAGCATAGACATGAGCTGGACTTTAAGAATTTAGAAACCTGAATTTTGAAAATGAAGTCACCTTTTCTGTTCAGATATGCAGGAATAGACCACAGCTCACTGCAGAGCTCAGGACTGCAGTTTTGCTGCCAGACCCATGTCTAGCTTTCAGGCTGCAAGGGCTTATATGGATGTGGTCATGAATGAAATAAATACGTATGTCAGAATGAGGTCCCTTGTTGCTCTGCCATCAATATTTTTCATTACTTGTTTTTAAAATAGATTGTTATGGTTCTATTATTTAGCAGAAAACAGTATAATGTGTTCACACATTACAAGAACATTTATGGGAGAAACATTATGCACAGAGTAAATTAGAAAGAGTCTTCATATATTCTGATTAATTCAAAATGCAGCAGTAAATCTTATCACTCGAGCACATTTAACTATCACAAATTATATCATACAAAAAAAACCTATCAGGGCTCCCCCCTCAAGTGCCAATATTTACTATGACCACCCTTTTGCAATGATAACCACTTTTCATTTATCAAGACCTGATCTCGCTGCAACCAATAGCGAATTGTATTGACAGACCCTCGCTGAACATAATTACTCAACGGGAACCATGGCAAATCAATTAATCAGGGTGTTCCTCAAGTTTAATTTTATGGCACTCCAAAACCAATATAAGCAATCACTCACGTTGCTTTGGGTGAATGAACTTCACCCACTGTGTTTACAACTGTTGAACAGTATAGGACAAGTAATTGAGTGCTACATATTTAATCTTTCTCAAGGGCCCAGTTTTGCAATGGGATGCAATTGCCAGTTGAGCATGTTTCAGCTTTCCGCAGTTTGGATCCAGTACTTGTAGCATCTTTTTTAGGATGCTGAGCACCTCTACAGGGTTTGGGCCCACCAAGCCAAGGAGCAGATCTGTGCCTCAAGTGGTTCCAGTGAGCCTCTCGTATAGGGAAGTAGTTTGCAGGTGACACCAAGCGGAGTGGTGCTGTTGACACACTTGAAGGAGGGGATGCCATCCGCAGGGACCTGGACAAACTTGAGAATTGGGCCCATGGGAACCTCATGAGGTTTAGCAAGGCCAAGTGCAGGGCTCTGCACTTGGGTTGGGGCAAATACTCGTAGCAACCCAGAGTGGGGGATGAAATGATTGAGAGCAGCCCTGCTGGCAGATGAGAGGCTGGACATGAGTTGGCAATGTGTGCTCACAGCAGAGGAACCAACCATGCCCTGGCTGGCTGTGTCAAAAGAAGGGTGGGTAGTAGATGAGGGAGGGGATTCTGTCCCTCTACTCTGCTCTAATAAGATCCTGGAGTGCTCTGTTTAATTCTGAGGTCAGAAAAGACATGGACCTGTTGGAGCAAGTCTAGAGGAGGCCATGAAGATGAGGAGAGGCTAAGAGAGTTGAGGCTGTTCAGCCTGGAGAAAAGAAAGCTCTGGAGAGGCCTTATTGTGGCCTCCCATAATTAGAGGAGTTTATAAGAGAGATGGGGACAAACTTTTTAGCGGGTTCTGTTGCGATAAGACAAAGGTTAATGGTTTTAAACTAGAAGAGGGTCAATTTAGATTAAAGAAGAAATTTTTTACAATGAGGGTGGTGAAACACTGGCACAGGTTGTCCAGAGGTCATGAATACCCCATTCCTGCAAACATCCAAGGTCAGGTTGGATGAGGCTCTGAGTGAGGCTCTGAGTGAGGCTCTGGTCTAGTTGAAGATGTCCCTGCTCATAGCAGAGAGTTTGGACTAGATGACCTTTAAAGATCCCTTCCAACCCAAAAACATTCTATGATTCTATGAAACCAGAGCTATGGGTGCTTTACCAGTATTTTAAACACTAGCAAGACAAGACATTGCTCCCCAGTGCTGGGGTGAAGCAGTTCAGCATATGGTGCTCCAGGCTGGGACTCAGGCAGAGGTTCAATCCTCAGAACATTAAGCCACAATGCACAAATCCTAGTGACCTCTGTGTCTCCCTTTCAGTACCATGGTATTGATCACCAGGCTGGTTTGTAAAACATTTTAAGGGCCTCTGACAAAAAGAGCAATATAAAAGTTACCTATTCCTTAAAATACCCATATTTACAGAAATCAATGGACTTTTTAACTACTAAAGGAGACAGCCTTCTATTTGCAGTACGCTGAAGTGCTTACATAAAACCATGATGTATGAAATATGCACATTGCTTACCTTGGTGAATCCACCTCATTAGTTCCCTTCTCCACTCTGCAGACACTTCATAGGTCTCCAGTTACATATTTTCATGATGCATGTGGCAGTGCTGGTGGCAGCAGCCCAGCAGCAGGAAGGCTCCAGGAGCTCTCAGCACACAGTAATCTTAAATTACTACTTAAGATTCTACTTAAGCTACTAATAGGTGGGTCAGATTTCCAGCTTAGGAAAATTAGCAAGAATCTATTGATTTCAGCTGCTGTTCCCAGCTTTACCCTTGTTATGAATTAGTCTGTAAAAAAATAATGTGGTTTTTTTTTTTTTTTAAATTTATAGATCAAACAGGGACATACATACCTGAAGCCTTGTATTAAGACTTTCACTTTCTTCTAATATTTTCCAAGGAAACAATTTTCACCTATTATATGACAGGCCAAATATACCCAAATAAAATATTGACTTTTCCACTGTTCTCTGCCCTGAATAGCCCTTGACTTTGAAATACAGGCCACAAAAATAACTGAATATTTCCCTCAAAGATAGAAAAAAGAAAACAAGTAGGAAAACTAACATCCTTCCACGCAGCACAAGTCACTGAATTTACTTGCTTCCTTTCTATTTTGCAGCTGTCAGAGCTGAAGAGATCAGTGCCTGTGTTGGCCTGTCACTTGGCCTTACAGGCAGTGAGAATATGCTGGATTTGGATGCATCTGTGTCATACTCTGACTGTGAAAAGAGAGGATTTCTGAGAACTGGTATGATAGTGGGACAGCTGTCTGTTAAGGCATCTTGTGTCATTTCTTCTGGTCACTTGGGCGTGGGGATTCAAATTAGGGCCACACAAGGAATGAAGAAGGGAGCTCTGGTGTGGTCCCAGACATGGTGTGACCACAGCAACTTCGGGTCCAGGTTTGCTCTTTAAAGAGCAGGAATTAATGTAGCAATACCTGGATTAGAAACACATGTAAACAGAGGCAGTGGGGTGGCTAGAGGGCTGCAATCCCTATAGCAATCACAGACTGGGCATGGATAGCAAAGGCAACTAGTAAAGAAGTCAAAATTGACTACAAAAAGTACTCAAAGATTTGTACATCACTTAACGAGCTACAGACAGCATGATCTACTGCCCATGTCCTAACTAACCAAGGCTGGAGCAGTGCAGGCTCTTCAGGTCTTATCAGCTTAAAGCATTTGGGATGCTCAACTTGTCACCGACCACCTTGTTGATAAGGTGGCAGGGCTCACCCCACAAGCAGGGAACATCGATTCCAGGAGGCAGCTCACTGATAGCCCCCCTGCACAATTGATCTCACCTCCATTAAGCAGTTTCTAGTGCATGTGTGGAAACAGTAACTAAATAATATGTGTGCAATTCAACTTTTCAGATCGTGATAGCAAAAGCGCAGTTGTGGAAGATATTATTCCCCGGATTAGAGGTGGAGACACCAGTTACAGTGGAGGGCTCCTGAACAGTTGGGATGGCAATATGTATCGTCACTGGGGAAGGTCATTAAAATATAATCCTGCTGTTATTGATTTCAAGGTAAGGCTTTCTGCAGTTGAAGAAACTCTGCCGATATAAGGAATGAAAGTGTAGTCGAGCAGATCATTTCGTATTTTTATTGTGATTCCATCACAGAACAAGATTAAATGTAATGGGCCACTGATCTGGTAACCTCTTATTCATTTCACAATGGGGAGTACATCTCCCACCAACCGCATCCGCAGGGAGATGGACAAGGAGCTTAATGCTGGATTAGTGCCGAGTTAAGTTTTTGATGTGTTCCCGAACAGCTTCACGATGAATTGTGGTTGCCTTCATTCCTGTTCTTCTCCTTGATTCTGTCCGCCCTCCCAAATAAGCAGGGAGCTCTCAGGGGGCTTAGGNCAGGAGCTGCTTTCTCAGGTAGGTCCTGTCTTTCTCCACACTCCAAAAAGAGGGTCTGTGGCTGTAAAATCAGTAAATCTCTACTCTCCCTTTTGTTTCACGGGATGCCCCATAAAATGGAAAGATCACTGATGCATCCTATAGGGCTTCTGAGACGAATGCAAGCAGAGGGGATGAAAAGGCAGAGGGAACAGCAACCTTAAAAATAAATAATCCAGGGCCAGAGATGGCAGAGGCATGAAGAAGTGGCCACAACTCCTCATCCGTGTTCAGCAGTATCACATATACCCCAGGATCACTGATCTGCTCTGGCAGCACAGATGTGGGGTGTGGGAGATGGACCTCCATCATGGCAGGGACACACTGCCACTTCTATCCCTCTTGTCTTCTTTTGAAAGCACATTTGAAAGCTCTGACAGAGAGTGGGTGAAGGGAAAATGGATCTGGGAATTATCTGTGTTATTGGCAGGGCGAGAAGGACTGTGCAAGCCTTCCTGGGCAGCACTCTGGTGGCAGAAAACTCTGATAGTGTAGAAATGCTTTCAGTTCCAGCTGCAGGTTATTCACCTTTCTGTACAAGTTCCCATCAATTCTGGGCAGGATTTATTGCAATTTTCCAGTAAACCATGCACTGACCTCTCTATTGGCTGCTCCAGACCTCAGCAGTCACTCTGCAACCAGAGTGGCTGATAAGCGCTTGTGTCCACTTCAGCAGCTCTTATCTGGAGCTCCCTCAGTTTGTTAAACAGACTTGTGCCAAATTGCACAAGAGCTCTCCCCAAAGCCCAGCTGATCCCAATCCTCCCCACGAATCGCTCTCACTGTGCCTTGTGCAAAGAGACCGTGCCCAGCTCTTCTCTGGGAATGGGATTTCCACCAATTCCTGTCCTAGACAGATAGTATTGCACAGGTGCATGGATGGACAAATAAGTGTCCTCAGACAGCTCTGAGCTTTCAGCTTTAATATTGATGAGAATATTGATATTCAGTTGGACAAGTTGTAATTACAGTTGCCCAAACTGGACTGGATTTTGCTACTTGAAATATAATGAGCATATTACAATTCTTAAAGCTGTAGATGATAGCATTATTTCACTACAGCAAAGGGTAAAAACCACAAAGGCAAAGTTCTTCATTCTCAGCATTTACTGGATATTTCACAATGTAGCCACCGTAAGTGAGAGGGTGGCAATAAATTTTGACGAGACCCCTTGTCCAAAGCTCTTACCAAAACATTTTCTTCAAAAAGGCAAGAATCTCAGAGATAGTGACAGCACTAAGAAATCAGTCAAAACACGGGCTTACCGGGGTGTTTTAATTTATCATTTGAATCCATACTAAAACTCCAAAGCATGTCCGGAAAAGCCAATCCCGCACAAACCTCTAAGATGAGGAAGGTTTTGGAACGGTGATTTCTTACTGGGGCCCATCAGTCGCAGCAAAACATTTGCATGATGTACATGCAGCTGTCGAGGAAGACAAATGAGTTTTTCCTGAGTCCTGAGTTTATCCAGCAATGTCACAGCATCTCAGTTGATGCCCAGTTGAAATTGTTTCCATGCTATCCATCTCCATCCTCTGCAGCTGCAGCCCATCCACGAAATTCTCCGCAGAAGCAACCTTGGTGACATGGAAACCAAACGGCAAAACCTGAAACGGGCTCTGGATGAATTCTTGTCGGAGTTCAGTGCCTGCCGCTGTGGGCCATGCCAGAACAACGGTGAACCCATTTTGGTGGGAGACACGTGTTCCTGCCAGTGCCGCCCGGGGTACAGAGGCCCTGCCTGTGAGCAGACTGAGCGCCGAGGTAAGAGCCTGGTGTGCACCCACAGCAGGAAGGTCAGGGGCAGCAAAGGGATAGAGATCAAAAAAAGTGTTTGGACAATATTCTTAGACACATGATGTGATTCTTGGGGATGGTCCTGTGCAGGGCCAGGATTTGGACTGGATTATGCTTGTGGGTCCCTTCCAACTCAGCATATTCTATGATTCTTTGAACAAACAGCTCTCTGCATCCACACATCAATCTAGCCTTCACTTCTCTATTGCTTTGCTATCTCTATGCTATCTTGAGCAGTCTTGCAAGAGATAGAAATTAGCAGCTCAGGACAAGAAGGAATGGCTGATAGGACAAAAGAGAATGGTTTTAAACTGTTAGAGAGCAGGTTTAGATTAGATATAAGGAAGACATTCTTTACTGTGAGCATGTTGAGGCACAGGTTGCCCAGAGAAGGTGTGGATGCTCATCCCTGCAAGTGTTGGATGTGACTATGAGCAACCTGGTCTAGCGGAATGTGTCCCTACCCATGGCAGGGAGGTGGAACTAGATGATCTTTAAAAGTCCCTTCCAGTCCAAACCATTCTATGATTATGAAAAAGAAATCAGTGGCATGAGGGTGAGATTAATAGCTGGAGATTTATGAGTTGGTACAAAGAAGTGAGCTGGAGTGGCACCATCCTGGTAAAGCCCAGGTGCCCCCACTGCCAACCAAGGGCAATGAGCTCTGCCTGTGTTGCTCTACAGACACAGCTCATTACTTTAAAGAAGACCATCACCTAGTCCCTGCTGACTGCCGTCACATTCTCAGGCTAGTGATCCTCTGGAGGGTTTGTGGCATTCTGCTAAGAATGCCTGCTACAAAGCTGGAAGCACAAACCTCAGCAGGCAGAGGGGGAAGGGAGGCAGAAAGGGTTAGGTGAAATAACTGGGAAGTGGTGCTCAAGTAACATGCCACTGAAAATGCTGTTTAAGTAACAAACTGCCACATTACCAGATTTCCCCACCCCGAGATGTATTTTAATTAGAGGGAAGTATCTATTTAGGGGTGAAAAAAATGTGTTTTTTCCAAAGTGACAGGCTTCTATTTATGTTTTTGTTATCACTTTATATACTACCCTAAAAAATTAAATGGGTGGCAAAAAAAAGACAAGCTTGGAACATGCTCTTTCATCTCCAAAATAGTCACAGTTCTTTCTGGGTATTTTTGTCCTGATTCACAATGACAAAAAAATCTAATTCTCAGCACATGATGCTGGCAGAAAAATCCATCTTCAGAACAGTTCCACCAGGCAGAGCTCCAGGACTTCAACCATGTGCTCATCACTGGGGTCTCACACTGGAAAATCAAAGCTGTGATGAGATAAGGAGTTTGAGCAGAGACAGGTAGATGGTTTATGAAGCTGAATTCAAAAGCCTTGCTTCAGTGACTGCAGAGTGGGTTTCATTAAAAAGCTGAGGTTGTTTGAAATGTCTCCAAATCCCAGGAATTTGCTCAGAAAGCTCAGGACCTGCCTCCAAAGCAGCACACCAAACTGACCAGCCCTGTGCTCCCTGATTTGAGCAATAATGGGGTCAGATACTTCTGACTCATGGGCCATTTTTAGTTTCAAATTTTTTTAGTTCCAAAATGCATTTAAGACAAAACTCAGTGGTTTTTGGTTTTTTTAATAAGACAATATTTCAGCAGATGGAAAACCCAGCTTTCCACCCAGCACTAAGAAAGAGCACACACATCCATTTGTGCTGTCTGGATTAATAAAGTGCCCAAGCTAGGCATGAAGGCCAGATGAGTAAATAAAAAACGACAGTAAATGACAGCCATCAAGCATTGCCATCATTCAAGAGCACCGCCATAATCCATAGTATCGACCACTTCTGACAACTCAGTCTGGACTGTGATGAAAAAGCCTTGAAATGACCCATCTCCAAAAGGATGGGCAGACTTTTCACAACACCTTCATGGCATTAGAAGACTTTTGCCTTGGTCAGAGGTGAGAAAGTTACTGCAGAGAGAGCTGTTAGCTGCCCTTTGGGAAAGGAGAGCTAAGGCACAGGCTTTCAAATGAGCAGAGAAGAAAAAGAAACTGCTGGTGTTCGAGGTGATTCATCTCCCCTGGCTTCAAAGCCCTTTTACTCAACAGCCATCCGTGTGCTGGGCATGGCTGGGATAGAGCACGGAGTCCATAACCAAAGAGGTTACAGCCAGAGCTGAAATCCCAAACTGCTGCTGGCATTCCACTCCATCTCCCTCCCCTGCTCCCACCCAAGGCAGGTGGCTGTAGGTAGCACTTCAGAACTAAATACTTCTCTTTTTTTTGTTTGCTTTTCCCTTTCTTTTCCATGTGTTCACAGGTGGTGTGACGGATGGGCGCTGGAGCTGCTGGTCAGGCTGGTCTCCCTGCCAGGCGGGCACGTCACGGCGCAGCCGGCAGTGCACCAACCCGGCCCCCCAGCACGGCGGGCAGCCCTGTGCCGGGAGGCACCTGCAGAGCAGAGCCTGCTGAAGGCCCACAGGCACCTGGGCCAGAGTGGTTTGGAGCCTGTGCTGGTCTGTAAATACTCCAGGCATGCAACGGAGTTACCCTGGGGATTAAAAATAGGCCAGTGTTGTTTTTCTACACGTATGGAGACATGCTGGATTCCAGCTGCTCTGGAGGGTAGAACACGCTTTGCCCCACCAGATGTGCACAACAGCCCATCTGTAATACAGGAAGTGGTGGAGAATCCACACAGGGTGCTTTGCTGCTGGGTGACCGTGGGGCTCCAATGTGTCATGAAATAAATTTACTGCAAGTGTTTACGTAAGTAAGCTTGAGTCCCAGAGAGTTTCTGCATTTGCCTTTAGAAAACAGAAAAAAAGCTCACGGTCCTTGCATTTCTATGCAGTTGGTAGTGACATATGTACCACAGAAATTTTGTAAGCTGGCACTGTCAGATTTTTAAGTCCAGCATATTGGCCAGGGCTGCATTTGCAGCAAAGCCATATGCTGCTCTGCATGGAGAAGGCTTAAGCCTAAAGATGCTGAAGCATCATTGCAAAATGTAAACCCAAACTGATAAAAAATTTTAAATAAATAAATAAAGTAATAAATAGAGAGGCTCGAACACAGCCATTCAGCAGAGGACGTTGACACAGAAGGAAAAGCTATTCCTCTGTAAGATCAGTGATGAATTGACTATTAGCACGCAGGCATTTTATCTCCCAGGCACCCAGAGCTCGAGAAGATGCTAACGGGCTGCTTGATTTAAGGGGCTTTTTTGAATGTAGGACGTAAATCTCAGCACAAGAATGCACACAGTATTGAACTGTGTCCAGAGACTACAGCAAGAGCCCGCAGCTCCCTCTTCTTAATGAACTGCCACAAAAACCTGGGATGGACGGAAGGCGAATGGCACTTCATTTTACTGAGCTTTTCATTACCAGGGAAGAAAGGGAGAAAAAAAACCCTTAGAAGGAATCAGGCATTATGAACAACAACAGCACCAAAACCTCAAAGCACAAAGCAGCCCTTCTATATACATTTGAATGGAAAGAGGGAGTAGAAAGGAATCGTAGTTTAGTGAAAGAAATTGTTCAGGTATAGCTCTGGTGCTTGGAAATGCTTGTTTTTCAACAGTGTGCCTGTGGGGATTTACAGACTGACACTCAGCTGATGTAAATCACTGTTGCTCCTTCACCACAGCTGATTTATGGTACCTGAAGTTCTGGCCCCATATTTTCTTTTGTGGGTATGTTTGCCAAAGGACAATTTTTTTTACCACTTCTCTTTTGCTTGGAAATGAAACTATAGGCTGAAAACAACAAACTATGATATTTTGAACCCTGAGATGTACTTGTTCTGTGAAAAACCCCCATGCTGATTGGGAAAGCTGTGGCTTTTTGGCCAGCTTTGCTTTCCCAGGTGAATGTGGTATTCACCCAGAGAGGAATTTGCTCCCAAGGGCTTGAATCTGATGTTTTCTGTGAGGAAAATGCAGCAGCGTGAAGCACCCACAGATTGGTGTGACGTAGAATGTGAAATGTAGGATCACAACAGGTTTTCCCATCCGTGGTTTGGCATTGGGCTGGCAGGTTATGTGGAAACGTGAGACAGGGCTCTTACACCAAGGACTAGTTTGGCTCATAGGTAGTTTTTAGCTTTATACCAACTGCTTAGAAATACAGAATGCTTTGGGTTTGAAGGGACCTTTAAAGGTCATGTATCCAATCCCCTGACACAAGCACAGACACTTGCAGCTAGACCAGGCTGCCCAGATCCCTGTTCAACCTGGCCTTGAATTTCCAGGGATGGGGCATTGAACACCTCTCTGGCCACCTGTGCCAGTGTTTCACCACCCTCACTGCAAAAATGTCCTTCCCTATACCTAGTCTGAATTGACCCTCTTTTAGTTTAAAACCATTAGGCTGTATAGAAACATGAGACAGGGCTCTTACATCAAGGACCAGTTTGGCTCTTAGGTAATTTTTACCTTTACACTGATTTCTTAGGGCTCAGAAAAATGCCTGCAAGTAGATGAGTATAAAGTCACCTTAGAAGCCAAGTATGCTTCTTTTGTGACCAGAGGGAAGAAATTAATGATCAGAAAGATCTGATGCCTTCAAGGCTGGGGAGGGTTGGGGCCTGCAGGAAGACAAACTGCATCCTCAGCTTTTAGAGTTGTTTCTAGAAGGACAGATCACAGACTGGAGACACACACACAAAAAAATTCCAAGTGATTAAAAACCCTGCATATAAAATGCCACCATGAAACACATATAAATAAGAGTAAAAAAGCTATTTTTTACCTGCAGTTGTTCATTCTCATCACTCACCTCACAACCCAAAGCACTGAAATACAAATGCTAGGGCTTCCTTCAAATACCAAAGGAAGGTGGGTAGTGCCCCTTTCCTTCCACTCCAGCCCCTCACTGCTCCCAAGGATCAAACATCCTCATGCTGAAACTTGGGAGCAGCAAAGCTGAAGTCAAAAGAAAGGATGAAGATGCCTGTAAGGTCTGGGGAAAAAAAAAAAAGGAAAAGATTATGAGCAATTACACATTTACAATGGCAGTCAAAGAAGCTAATATATCTCCTGCTGAAGTGGGCAGCATGAGAGTTGTGCAAGATGAGATAAGCAGCAAAAATGTACGTTTCTTAGTTAAACTAAAAGCTTAGAGGGTACAATAAAACACTGCAGTTCCACCAGGGTGTTAATGAACAGATTTTCCCCTCCTGCACACTGCCATACATTTAATATAGTAACTTACCCTATATATTTCTTGCAGCATATTTCCCAGGAGACCTTGTTTATCTCGCTCATAAGTACATGATGGATGTATGGCGCTTTGGATAAATGGTATCACAATCAGATATTTTTATGGATATAGGCAAACTGGGTTATTAACAAAGGAAGGGCAGAGAGGAACCAGCGCGCAAAAGAAAATAGCAGAAGATTGATGACAATACACCTGAGGTTGCAAGGTGCAGGCTCCAGATAACCAGCTAACAGCAGAGTAGATAAGGGCAGTGCTTGAGACAGAGTTGTTTTCTACCTCGGGGTCAATGTCACGTCGACTGCCCCAATGCCTGCGTCCCTCTGAGCCTGTGATTTTAGAGCAGGCAAAAATTCCTCAGCAGGAGCGGCTCAAAAATGATTGCCTTCCTTTTTATACAGCAGAGTGCACAGGCACAGGAAGGTTCAAAACATTTGAAAAAAAACCAAAAACCTGAAACAAAAGAAAAAACAGGTTCTGGCAAGTTGGGGGAGGGACTGGCCTTTGTGGTGCTGCTTCACCATGCCCAATACAATGGGACTCATGGTGCTGCATGACAAATAAATGAAAATATATGTTGATAATGGTAATAATCACTGTATTTGTCTCTAGTTTTGTTGATTTATAGAAGCAGGGGCTTATTAAAATGGGATATAAAAGGAAGACAAATCTGAAGGCATAATTTGACCTGAAGTTTGACAGTTGTGTTGGCTGCTCACAGGGCTCTTCAGCCATCAGGGCAGAACTAGGAAATCTGGGAAGAGTTAACACCTCTGCATGACTTTCTGGGTCACTTTCAACAAAATCTCTCAATCTGGGTGGGAACCTGGGGAGGAACAACTATATCCATCTGATAGTGGGAGAAACAAGAGCAGGTAAAGCAATTTTGCAGTACTAGACTACCACAGTTTGCAAGTCCCCAGTCACAGCCTGGACCTCATTCCAACCTCACAAGTAAACACAAAATGTGTGCAGGATATGACACAACAGGGAGCAAGGGAATCCAGGCTGGAAAGCAGTTCAGTTTACCCACTCATAATGGAGATGTTAGGGATGGCAAGACTCAAGTTGGTTTTCTCCTGGGAAAGCTGGATGTGACAATTACATCATACCTGAATACCCTTTAGGGAGTTTCTGGAGCCACATTGATTGGATCCAGCAACATCGCAGAAGTAATGTCTTCAAGCAGGGAGGAGTACAAAAATATACAGCCTCTCCATGTTTGCCCTCTTCTTTTCTTTTTCTCGAGCAAACTACTTGTGAAAATACAACATGAGATCCAGTAAAGCCCACCAAGACAAGTATCCTAACTAGAGAAATGGGCTAGAGCGCCACAAGCAGCACTGAACACACGTACAGACACCTGCAGCCTCCCCAAGTTCTCAAACATGGGTTATTAATCTAAACTTACACAGAAAGTGGAAGTTAGAAACATCAGTAAAAGATAGTACCAAAATTTAATGCGAACCAAAATGAAACAATAAAAGCTTCAGCATAGTATTTTTTATTACCCTCCAGGTTATAATAAATCATTAGTTGGTTGAATCAAAGCACAAAATCACAAGGACAAGATAAAGTTATGTCCTTTTTGGGAGGCTTCTAAGCCTACAGGCTGAATATTCAACAACCATTGAACTCATACTACCCTACTAAGCTTGAGAACTGTTAATTTCTTCTCTCTTTTTGCAAACACTTCTTCCCCCACCACCCCACCCCCCAAAAAATACAAACCTAGGCACTTCCACTTGAAAAAAATCTGGGCTTTTCTGATTGAGGAACAACAAACAGACTCAATTCAGGTCACTACACTTGGCTCTGCTTCCCACAGTAGTGGATAGAGGCACCACCACTATGTGTTTAATCAGCCTGATGATCAGGAAAGATGGTTAAATTTACAAAAGACACTTGACTCTTCTGAGAAATTTCCTTTATCAGATTACATGGATCATTCTCAAGAAGCGCAGGCAATCACACTGCAGCACATGTCTTCACAGGCACCCATGGACCATGCTCAGGGTCTCCAGCTGCAGAGCTTCCACAGTGTCCCTTCAGAAAACCTTGAGCAATATCATCCTTAACACAAGCAGTGACACCTTTGACCATGTCCCAAAATGAATCTCTCAGTAAATTTCCATCACACAAAAGACATTGCAGTTGCACAGTGGAAAAGGGAAATCTTTTGGGTTGGCAGCTAAATTATGAAGCCCATAATGAGCGCAGAGCACTCTTCTTTTACATATGCAATGTGCTCTGCTTTTCTTAAAGCTGTCACAGAAACCTTGTCTGTAAGTGTGGAGGCGGCACGAGGGCTACAACTAAATGCATGTTCCATTGTTCAGATGTCAGAGAGCCTGAGCTGTTCTTACAGGAATTACATTTAGACAACGTCAGTCTGAAAAGAGGGAAACTGTTGATACCAACCCATCACCACCAGCACTGCTAAAAACCCTCAGAAGAGTGTTTGACCTTGTAGACGTTTGAAGATTCACAATATTTATGAACAACCTTGCACTGGTGGAATTGCTTTTTAGAGCAAAGCTATCACTGGTTATTTTACATCAGGCTCAGCCAAATGTCTTTGCAAAAAATCCTCAACAACCAACAAAGCTGTAGAGGCCAGGTCCCTAGAATGATCCAGGCTCAGGTTGGCCATGAAACTTTGCTCCATATTCTAAGTTCCTCTGTTGTTAGACCTGGATTGTGATGCACGGCTCCAAGGACAGCAATGAAGGGCAAACTATTCACTTTGGCTCTTTTCATAACAAATTCTCTCCAAGTCAGATGTCCTACCTTGAGCAGATTAGTAATACAGCTGCTGAAATACATGCTTTCACGGAACTAGATTGATGAACCAGAGCCTGTTCGGGGCAGAGGCAACTACTAAGGCCAGAAGACCTCAGGGGATGTACAATTGTGCCAAAAAGTTCCATTTCTGCCAGAGTTCACAGAGAAGTTGTTGATGCACCACCCATGAGAGTGTTCAAAGCCAGGCTGGATGGGACTTGGGGCAACATGTCTGGTGGCAAAAGTCCCTACCCATGGCAGCAACACTGGAATGAGATGATCTTTAAAGTCCCTTGCAGCCCAAATCACCCTATGACTCTATGATTCTACTCAACACAGAAGAGCTGGCTGCTCATCCTGCTCCAGTGAAGGGTCCTGGCATCCTGGAGTGACATCCCTATGGAAGGTACAGCCTCTGCTGCAAGCGTAGCCATCACCTCTCCAGCCTTCCAATATCCCCAAGCAGCAGAAGAAGCAGCAGCTACTTTACAGTTCCCTGTCCCAGTAGCATCCCTCCAACCTTTCCTCCCCTTTCCAGGGGACCAGAGCACCGCTGTATCTGAACATACCAGGGTGCATCTGATAGACTCAGTGCATCTGTTTTACCTCAGGAAGGCACAGGAGGAGGCTCATCATTGTGGTAGGAGAGCAACTGCTATATAGTATCACAATACTTTGGTGTCACCACTTGGTTTCCACTCCTTCAGGAAGACAATTTCTCATATGACAGACAATTTAAGTCAAATACAATAAATTGGGAAACTGGGGTAGTGAGGCACAGCGGCTTTAAATGTCACATTAGATACTGTTGTGCTCATTGAGATTTAGACTTTAATACGCTGTATTTTGCTCCACATGACACAGCTGTCTTCACAGAAGCTGCATATTAGTGCATATTCTGCTGCACCTTAGATCAAACAGTCTTTTCTTATCTTCAAAAACAAGACAGTACGATTTTAAATCATGCAGCTACCAAATACAGCAGGAGATAAAGCTTGTCTCAGTTAGCCCATTGCAATAAAGACAGGGAAAAGACAAAATATTAAGGTCAGCAAGCACATTCAATCCCATGGGACAACCACAAGGCATGTCCAAAGGTGTGATTTGTAATACGCTCCCAGCTCCCGGTGTCTTCTGAAATTTTTCTGACTTCAGCACACTTGGATAAGACCCATGAACAGAGTGAGGCTAACTCGGAAAGCCAGGCAGGTGACATCCTGCTAACCAGTTTGCCAACTGCCCATCAGTTTTGGGTAAGTTCCTAATGAGTCCCTCTAGCAAGTAACTGTTTCAGTGTCTGGCCCTGAGCATGATGAACCACCGTTCTGTGGGGCAGGGTTGTTGCACTGTCGTCTTCTTGTCCGCTGACCTCCTGAGCATGGAGACCAGCTGGCCCAGCATCCCCAGCCTCCATTAATAGCAGTATCTGGAAAAAAACCCCAAGGCCAGAAAGGTCAAAGGTGAGAATAAAGCAGCTCTTTCCATGGGAAGAGCTGTCATCTTCCATGAATCATATTTGAATACAAACAGCTCTGCCCTTGTTCACATCACTAACAGCGTACTGGAGTCATTTACAACGAGTGATTGTTTCAAAGATGTTAATTCTCTGTTCAGCATTTCTGATGTTTGTTCAAGCTACACTTTAGAAAGACATAAGAAGGCAAAAAAAAGTCAGTTAGCTTTATGTTTGCTTGTAGGACATTTCTGTCTCTGACTTAGTCCAAGCCTAGATAAGAAACACACCAACTAAACTTTTCTCAGCCACATTTTGATGTAGGAGGGCCAATGTTAGCACTTCAATGAACAACAGCTTGACTATTCAGCTTTTTCTCCATTGCTTTTCCTATTACACTGATTCTTCTGGACCCTAAGCATGTGAGTGACATAAATTCAAAATCCTGAGATTCAAAGGAGGAAAGGGGAGTGAGAAAGGAAGTTCCATGTTGACAAGTGGATGGATGGATGGATGTGAGTGTTGGATGTGACTATATATGTGTGTGCCAAACAGGTTGGATATAGTGTGACTCAGTTTAAGGCTCCATGGACTTCCCTAGAAACACCTTATAAATTGACCCCCTGCTCAGTGAAAGCTTGGCTTCAAATGCATTTCAGCCTGGCTTGGTTAGGACACAGCCATGCAGAATGAGTACTGGATATGACTGTAAACAAAGCGTAGTGATAAATCCACTGCATCAAACTGTGGGATGGTGCCAGAGCTCTGGGTGCCTGGGATCTGGTATTATTTAGCATCTAAATTAATGAGCTGGAAGGAGTAAACAAAATGATTAAATTCACAGATGATCCTAAACTAGGAGTTAAGAACATCAGTCAGGAGGCAGCAGTGATATAAAGTGACCAAGAAGCATTAGTAAATGCTTCAAAACAACGTAATAAGATTTTAAGATTAAAATGCATGGTAGCATATCTGGGGGAGAACAGTTTGCAAGCATGCTGGCTTTATCAAAGGGAAAAACTTGGGAAACAGAGCTGCTGGAGGAGACCCGAGGCTTGTCATGGATTGTAAATTAGGCAGCAGTTCATATTTTGATACAATTTCAAGGCATGTATGTGCAGCTTTAAACTGCCAAAATAAACCCACCTCGTCAAGAGTGCAAAGAAATTCAGACTAGAGTGGGGAAAGTATGTCACCTTTACAGGACCCCAACTAACTCCTGTTGCATTGGGCTGGGCAGACTGGGGACAGCCAGTGCTGGGCATCACTCCCCATCCATCAGCTGCCATCCTCAGACACTCATAATACAGCTGGGACTGTCTCCTTAGACCTGGGATCCCTCTCACCTTTCCTCTTGCTGATCTCGCAGGCGGTGCCGCTGTAGCCAAGGGGACATAAGCATTCACACTCTGTTCCTGAAAGTAAGCAGAGATGGTGGCAATTAGAGACTTCAAGTCACATTTCCCTGCAGACATTCATTTCTTTTCAGTATTTCATCTTCTGTGAGAAAGGGACAGTGGGTGAAATGTCATAGTTCTTCTCCAATGGTGAAAGGATAAAATAGCAATAGAGAGGGGAGCCATGACTACCCTGCCACCCCTCTCTCCTCCCCAGACATTTGTCCCTGCCACTGCACTGCAGCTCAACCTCCAACACACTGGTGCAGTAATTCCTCAAGCCAAGGGACCAAACAATCCCCCTGCTCTTCCCCAAACGAGGATCACAGTATCCTGGAACGATTTGAGTTGGAAGGGACATGAAAGATCACCTCATTCCAAGCCCCTGCCATGGGCAGGGACATGTTCCACTAGAAGGCTGCTCTAAGCCCCATCCAATCTGGCCTTGAATGTTTCCAGGGATGGGGCATCCACAGCTTCTATGGGCAGCTTGTATCAGGGCCTCATCAACTCACAGGGAAGAATTGTTTTGTTATGTCCCATCTAACCCTGCCCTCTGTCAGTGTGAAGCCATCCCCCCTTGTCCTGTCACTCCATGCCCTTGTGCAACGTCCTTCTCTGCTCTCTTGGAGCCCCTTTAGGCGCTGGAAGGGGCTCTAAGGTCTATCCAGAGCCTTCTCTTCTCCAAGCTGAACACCCCCAGCTCTCCCAGCCTGCCTCCAGAGCAGAGGTGTTCCAGCCCTCGCAGCATCTTTATAGCCTCCTTTGGACTCCTTCCAGCAGCTTCACATCCTTCTTGTGCTGGGGATCCCTGAGCTGGACACAACACTGCAGGTGAAATCTCTAGAGAGAGCTCTTGGTAAAGCTGAGAGGAAGCCAACTGCAGCATCAGGAATGAGCACCTGGGATAGGAGCATCACAGCTTGCCTTTGTGGCAGGGAAAAGCCCACGTATCCCTGGCTGATAGGACTGTGGTGTGCATCCCATGGCAGGAACCAAGAGGAGAGCTCCCACTTAGCAAAATAAATGGTCATTTAAAACCTCTTGTTGAGAAGATCCTAAATGGAACATTAATCTGACTCAGCTCCTAAAAAGTTATTTAACAAGGGTCATCACGAGACAAATCCATGAAGTGCTACAATCAACTAGGTGGTACCTGAAGTGATAGTTTCTGCATTAGATACAATTAGATGATAATGATTCTCATCAGGAATTTTGCAGATGCAGATTGGAATTAGGCACTTGACAAAATGGTCCCTTTGTTAGAAGCTCTCATCACATCACATTTCTCTGTTTAGGCAGAGCGGTTTTCATTCAATTTGATTATTTTTCCCCCTTCATTTTTAAATCACAGCCTGCCTACAAAGGAGGACAGCTTCTATCAGAAACGGGGGGAGGTGGCAGTGATCACCGTGCTTGGCACTTACATGGTGCTTTTCATCTTCAAAACACTTTTACAAACACTAATTAATTCTGAGACAGTAGTCACTTCTCCAGGAGAATGGAAGCAGTATTAAAAGCAAAGGAGGAGACTTAAAGATGTCAAAGGGGTTTTTTGAATGCATAATGGAGAAGGAACAAATTCTTCCACAAAACTGACACAGATGGTCACTCCCATTAAAAAGACACATCCCTTGACTTTATTGTCTTTACTTGCCAGGACTCTACAAATAGATAGACTTTGAAAAAAATAAAGTAATTACCTGATCAAGAAATGACAGGAGAAACTAAAGCTTGGTTGCTCTCCACAAATTCCCAACTAAATTCTCTTAAGAGAGTAGAGAAGAGGTGCTAAATCCTTGTACCTTGCAGGAAGGGGATGCCATTGCCATGGCAAGGAGCACAGCGACAGGAACTGGTCTCCAGCTGAAACTCATCCAGAGCGCGCCGCAGATTCTCTTTTATGGTTATTGCATTGGCAAAGTCAGTCGGAGTCACCAGCTGATACAGCGGCTCTGCCTAAAGGGAGGGAAGGAACTGCATTAATTTCCAAGTTCGAGATGCTGTGAACATCACAAGGCTTGGTGGGGCACAGCTGGAGAGGGAAATGAAGGCCATGTGGTACAGACCTCAGGTTTCTCATTGCTATTTACTTAAACCTTGTGAACAACAAGGCCACGATGTCAGGAATACTCAGAAGGATGCTTCCCTTTGCAACACCAAAGCAGTTGGAAATATGTAACAAAATACAACAACCAAACTGTTAGCTGACAAACAGGCAAAGTTTCACAGCAGTTTCATTAAATCCTTTCTCATATGTATGCTTGATATTGACATTTTTAGATCAGATTTGCTCAAACATACATTTTCTGAGTGATCTCTTACTCTGATTTAAAAAAATCCCCCAAAACCCCACCCACAAACATTTCCTCCATTCCCCCTGCAGTCCCCCAGCACAGCCAAAGGCACCAGTCACAGGCATTTGCATTGGCACCTTCACCTTCACCACTTCTGCATTTCAAGGCTGATTTCTGCTTTATAGTCAAAATAAGTTTTTCCACTGCCTTCTAGAAAGGAGAGGATTTGATCTCCATCTGTGGATGGAGTCGGTGGAAGAAGACAAGGGGATGCACAACACAATGAACACGCAGTAGGGATGAAGCAGACATTGACTCACTCAGTTATTTTTCTTCTGAGAACAAGGGAAAGTTAAAATGAGGTTTCAATATTGCCAGTTATTCACTAATTCCAGGGGAATGATATTGCCACATGTCATCAGAGGATGCATCCCAAACTCCCATCCTCACTGTTGGGATGCTGCCATACAGGCCACAGCAACACAGTAAGCATGAAAGATCATCCTCCTGCCATCACATGCTCAAACTACAGGAGCTAAAGAATGTTTCAATAAAAAAATGCTCATTTCCTGCTGCTGTACATCCACTCTTCATCAATTATCTGTGATCCATACTTTGCTTTTTGAATTCAGATCATATAAATGAGGAAATACACTAAGAGTGACCTGCCAAGTCCCTTCAGCCAATGATTTATGAACTGATTTGCTTTAGTTTTCCCTAACTAAGCATTCTTGGGCTGACATTTAGCCACACTCTGCTGGTACTTTTGATCTTCAAGCCCCACAGGGATATTGGTATGGAAATGAAGACACCAAATCCAAATTACATCCGCCTGAGGTTTTTCACTGGGCAGCCTGGTCGCCAGTGCCAAGCAAGACAAAGAACCTAGTAATTTCTTGTGGAAGATTTTTCTGTATGTGGGACCGAGTGCAGAGAGTTGCATTTCTATTGTCTCCTGCTCTGAGACCTCCCAGTGCATTCTGGAAGGTCTGTCCACAGCACACCAGGGGCTTGGGAAAGCCACCTCTGCAGTAGCAAGTGCCAGATGGGCACTGGCTGTATTTCCAAATTACTGATTTTTGCTTGCTTCAGATATTTAGAATTCACCTCTTTCCTGAAACACCTTTTACAAATAGAATTTTTTTGCTAAAATTAAATTTTACAATGAAAAACAACTATATAATAATAAAATCAATTCCTACCACTACCAGTCCAAACTCTGGTTTAAAAGAATGTCCTTTTGCACCTTGGTGCTATCCACTTATTTTGACATTAGAAACAATGAGGCAGAATTGCTACATACTTCTGCTTGCTTTTTAAATTTCTAAAACTCTTCGGGATCAAAAATCCTTGACTCTTCAAAACATAACTCCTCTTTTTAAGGTTTAGCTGAGCTGCACAAACATCCAGGCATGTGTGATGAACTACTCGACCTTCTGAACCAGAAAGAATTGTTGCTAAGTAGTCCCTGCTACTCAGGGAAGGTGAGAAATCTGAAGAAAAATAAGAGTCCTTGTAAAATACGTGTTGCAAGAGATACACTTTGGTAAGTTATATATGGGTAAACCAGAAGGTAGATTGTCTGACCTGCTTGGCAGGCAGCAAGCAGTCACATCTGTACAGCCAAGCATGAGGGGTTAAAGCTGTTTACTCTGTGTGCTTCCAACCACACTCTTTTTAAAGCATCACACCTTTGATTTTCTGAATTCCCAGCCTTAGAGAAATTATGCTGCACAATAAGGTCTGTTATTCCCAGGTTTTTCTCCCTTTTCAATCTGTCTTATTTAAACACAGGGATTTCCAGGATGCTCAGCTAAGTGAGGATGAATGAAGTGATGGACAGAGTACCTTCAGCTTTATGATTTCAGGGTTGTACTGTACAGCATCTCCCCATTCCTGCATGAGTGCAGCTGTGGGTAGCTCTTTGTAGGCCAAGGTGGTGATGTGTTCACTTGCTCCACCTCGAACCAGGACAATGAAATCTTCCACAAACTGTTTTTTGGAGGTGATGTCTGCGAAAACACATTCAGAAAGTGGCTAATTCTGCCCAGGTATGTCTTTGGGGACTGCAGTTGAAATCAAACTAACAGAAAAACACCCCCGTATAGGACCCATCCCACTCAGAGAGCAAAGGAAAAAGGCCAAAAGTGGTTGGTTTCCTACAAAATGTGTCCTGTGCCACTCCTGCTCCCTTGCAGCAATACCTCACCCTCCTCTCCTGCACCTCCTGTCTTTCTCCTAAATCTCCTCTCTTGCGTTATAACCTCACAGGTCCTTCCACAGCCCGATGTTCTTCACCACCTGGAATAGTTCTCCTCCACATATTTTCAGGTGCACTCTCCCCCCATTGCCCATCTCCAGTCCCCCCCATCCCACAAGGCTCCCACACCACCATTACCTCCCTGTTTTCTCCACTGGGGCTTTTTTGGGGTGCAAAAAGGGGCCTGATGGGCTGCTGAGAGGTAGGGGATCAGTAACAGCTCCACCCAGAAGGGTAATGGTTGATCCATCCCTGTTTTTCCTTGGGATGCTGAGCAGATATTTATTCATTATACAGCAAAGAAAATCTTGGGAAAAAACCCAAGCTTTGAAAAATCTCCCTCTCTGTTGAGCCTGGCTGGGGTTAGTCAGCAAACTCAAAAGGAGCTGTGGGGGAGTGGGAAAAATTTCAGGCAGGCTAGATCACAGAATCTTCTTTTCACTGTGACAAAGGCTAGAAAATAAATGGCAGAAGTGTTCATGCTTACCTCCAATCTCTTTCAGAATAGATTTACAGGCAGCTGCATTTATTCCAAGCCTCACATAGACTTCATCAATGTTTACACCGATGTTAAAACCGCTCTGGGCGCATTTTTGGACATCGCTCAGAGAATAACCTTAAATACACAGCAAAACATTGTGGTGTTTTAATACAACTGTTTGATGTTTTATATCCATATGCAAAGAAAATGAGAGTCAATAAATATTTTTGCATTGAGAAAAAAAGGAGATGAGATGAGTAAGTATTTTTTATATATATTTAACAGAACTATATGAAATGAAATGAAATCTCTGCACTTTACAGAACTCTGAAACCAATAGAAATGCAAAGTAAATCCTGGAAGAGAAGGCTTTTAGTTATCCACCTAACTGTACTGGGTTAAGCAGAGCTGCAATGAGTGGGAGCCTGGCTTGTCACTTAAACACCAAATGTCTTTGATCAGGACTAGCCACCACCCATTCCCACCATCAGGCTTTTTAAGAGTAAAAGATGAAGTAGCTTCTCCTCCTCTTGCTAGCTCACATCTCCAATTCTCTGCTGCCAAAAGAGCCTTTAATGAAATTCAGGTTGGATATTAGGAGAAATTTCTTTATCAAAAGATTGTTTAGCACTGGCACCGGCTTCCCAGGGCAGTGGAGTCACCAGCCCTGGAGGGATTTAACAGAAGTGTGGATGTGGTGCTTGGGGACTCACTTTAGTGGTGGACTTGGCAGTGCTGGTTTAACAGTTGGACTCCATGATCTTAGGTTGATTTTCCAACCTGAATGATTCCAGGATTCTAAGATCTGGCATATATGTGACAGCAGTGCAATACCAACCATGTGATACTATCTCTGCAGAAGAACACTGGAATTCCAGCACAGACAGTACAAACACAGTGATGGATTTGAAGAGAAAAAACTGAATTTTCAGACTGGACCTACAAAACCCTGTTGAGAACTGACAGCCCAGCTCAACACTGGGGACAGTGTGAAGATCTTAGTACTGCTGCAGGATCCTGTTCTAGGTCAGCAGACACTAACAGGTGGAGCATTTTGATGCAAACAATAATACACATTTTGTTCAAACAAGCATGGCTTGTGATGGGCCCACACCAACAGCTGAGAAACTGGGAAATAGTGTTAAAATTTAAATATCTGAAATCTGAATGTAAATTCTGTCTTTCTAGGCTGTATCTGACTACAGGGCAAGGAACTTCCTAGACAGCAGGAGAACAAACAGACTGAGCATCACTCACAGCAGAGTCCACTAAATGCCTTTGCAAACAGACAGTGGAGGCAGTTCCTCACTCCCATGCCAATGAATAAAGAACTGAGAGTGCAGCTATTGATTAATGTCACACGGCTTGCTCTGTCCTACACAACAATCATCATTTCTTGCATCAAAGGAAACCAGAGTCAAAGAGCAAGAACAATGTCAGGCATAAGTCACCCAGCAAATTATTTACTGTTTCCCACATGTCAGAAAAGCTCTCGAGGCTAAAGGTGTTTAAAAACTGCCATTTGAAAGGCAACGGAAAAAGAACTTAGATGAAGGTTTTCAAAGCTAACAAAAGTGTTAAGTTCCATGATTCTCATTCATCTCGACCTCTTGTCAGCCTCCAAAATATTTCTAAAATACTTGCCACAGGGCCTTTCTTTCGTGAACTAGCAGCACCCACAGCCTGAGCACTAGGCAAGCCCACGATGCTTTGAAAAGCTCTTTATTCACTGCCATAAAGCACTTCTACTCCCCCCTTTCCTGCAGGATTCCTTTGAGATAGTGCTGACTCCTTCTTCCACTATCCCTCTTTTCTGACCTCAGACCTGAGCCACCACTGTGTCCCTGCAGAGGGGTTTTCCCACCAAAAAGCTAGTCCCAAAGCTCCTTCACAACCATCAGATGCACATACCTGCCTTCTGGAGCTCGTTGCTGTTCATAACTAAAGTGTATTCATAGATGCCACCGACAGTAGCCTCGGTGATGTAGTGGGTCCCATAGTCCCTGTAGAGCTCTCTGTACTCCCCGTAGCTGTACTCTGTTGGCAGCTGGTGGAGCCTCTGAAGGAACTCATAATGCAGCATCAGGGCTCGGGGCTTCAGCTTATAAACAGCGACAGCCAGCTCAGAACGAGCATGAATGAATTTGCTGGACTACATGAAATGCAGAAACACAAGAGAATACAAAAGAGAGGGATGTCATTCCTGCTACAGTGTATGGTTATTTGCTGTATGAACAATAGCAAAGTTTCTGAAAGTCAGGTCATGCCTGGGACACAGGGAAAGGCAGGGTCCCAGCTCTGTCTGGCACACCCAGGTTGCAAGGATGCTGCAGCATCCCACGAGGCTGCTCTACCCCTAGTAATGCTGGCTGGCCTTTGTCTCCCACAAACTCTCTCTTGAAATCATCTGAAATCATGATTTGTATGTGAAATGGTAATTCTCTGGCTGATCCATATTCATATTTGTATTTTGAGGAATATGCTGTTATCAAAACTCAAAAGAAAGAAAGCTCAAACACTCCCACATAGACACACACTTATTTATATGTCTCTGTGTATGTATGTGTACATGGATAAATATTATCTCTTCCCTTTCTGGCATGAAAGTCAGGAACAGAAAACGTCTTTCATCATGTTCAAAGGATTCAGCATCCAGGGGTTTGGGCCAGCAGGACAAGCACATCAGGGAGGGTTGAATATAGAACTCTGCAGCTTAAATAATAAAATCAGGACTTAGTATTGCATTTCTTTATGGGTATCTATTGCAAATGCTTTTCATACACCTCTGATTTTGTTGTGGGAAATGCCACTTTGCAGGAAGCAAATGCAAGTTTAATATCAACAAGGAATACTCTGCCATTCCTGAGTGTACTTTATACTGAAGGGAGATATAGATCAGTGATACTATTAAACCATCGATGAGAGTCACATTTGTTTATAGCAATAACAGATGGAACAAAGAAAACAAATGACAGTGCACACTACCTCAGACTCAGTCTCAGAGATCTAGAATTTATAGATTCAGGCATCTCCAGGCAGCTTAAAGCCAACCTCAGCAGATGAGACTGGAAGTGATGGTGCCACCTGTATTTCGTGGGGTATGTGGACCACAAAATCCACATTCTAAGAATGATGCACGTGGCAGATATCTCAGTCACTGTCACTCACCTGTAGTCCAGGGGGAACTCTGGGCCCTTGGGTTCATTAGCTACAGTCCAGTTCTGCCTGTGCAGATTCCCATAGAGGAGTCACTGTGTTGGCTGCACCCCCAGACTGCCTTGGTATCAGGAGTGAGAACCTGTCATGGCCCAGCACCCATGGCCATGAGGGGACTGTCACCACATCTCCAGTGAGAAAGATGACTGCATGGAGGGGAGGCCATTGGCTTCTTAGTTTCATTTTTTTTTAAATGGCTTCGCCACAGACATCCAAATGCAGATGCCTAGCAGGACACTGAACACATCACACTCCATTAGAATCATAGAATACCCACAGGTGGAAGGGACTCACAAAGCTCATGAGTCCTCTCAGTGGTTGTGGCTGATTTCAGAGGTTAGGCAGCCCAGTTCCTGGCTGAGAGGTGAATGGAAAAGTTCCTGGATGCTGTAAATGCAAATGAAGGCACTGTGGCTGTAGTAAGGACTTGGCCAACTGGCAAAGTCCAGTCAGGGGAAGGATTTCACTTATCCCAGTCATGGCTGCTGACCTGATGATAAGCATGAAACCATCACACACACACACACTTAGAAATAACACATTAGCAGGGAATTAAGTGGAGCAGTGCTTACAGTTGAAGAGAATCTTTTCGTCCTCTGAATGAACTTCTTGAACCTGTTGTCATTTGAATTGTAACCGAGTTCAAACAATCCTGGTATTTTTATACCAAAGCTGAAGCTTGACTGTGAAGCCTTTGCCTTTAGGACATTGCTTTCATAATTTGAGTAGGAGTCATATTCAGTCATTGTAAATTCATACTTGCCTTTGGTCTAAACAGAAAGGAAAAACAACATGTCTCATTTCCTGCATAGTGATTGTATACCTGAAGCATGGGGAAGGAATGCAGATACAAACGTACTTGTGAATTAATGCTTGCACTTTGAAGATGAAAAGCTTTGTATAATTGCAAAGCACTACTAATATTAAGACAGGTACTTCAAGAATACTTGATTTACAGCAGCAGGAAAGCTACTATCTCCTCCATACTGCACGGTCCTCAGGCTTTCACTTCATATGTCAACCTTATGCAAAGAAGGTGAAATCTTAAAACACAGGCATCAATTAAAGCACAAATTCTAAAAGGAAGAGGTTTCCTAGTGGGCAACACTCAAAAAATACCATGCTATGTCATCAAAAGCATTAAGGTCAAATATATAATGTTTGAAATATAGCTCTGATGCACCACAGAAACAAGTTTTCACACAAAGCACATGGTGTGCTGATCAGGGCAGCTTTACCAGCCTGGCTCTCAAGGCACTCCACTCCATCTAAAATTAACCTGTTCCCAATAGGTGCCTTTTGGGACCTCTCAGACAGATGGCACTGTAAGGCTCAGTTTTTGCAATGAAAAGGTCCAAGGGAACATTATCACCTATTCTAGTGCACATGGATATTACAAGGGAGGTGTGTTCAACATCAAAGAGTATGTGGGGAATGATGATGTTCTAGAATAGGGTTAAATTCACTCTGATCCTACTAGGTGTCAAGAAGTTTTGGTAATTTTTTTATAAAATTATCTAGTAATGAATTTTTTACCATGAATATATATTTTTTTATAAAATTATCTAGTAATGAATTTTTATCCATTGGAATGCATGTGTGTGTGTTTATTTGCAGACAAATCAGACACATACCTCTGGTGTATAGCTTTCTACATTGTATGGCTTCCTGAACCTTGTGTCCATGATATAATGGGGAGAACATCCTCCAGCATAGTACCTGTGATCAAGAACTAATCCTTCCAAGTTGTTTGTGAAGATATTTAACCTGTAGATGAAGCATAACAGCAATGCTTTTCAATATCATCGATTTAGAGGCAAACACCAAATGCAAAGGCAAAAGTTTGCTTTGTTTGGTTGAGGACTCTTTTTTTTCATAGTTGTTTTGAAACCCCAAATGAAAGTTTTGCCTCTTTCACTGTCCAACCAATCGAGGTGCTGCAGATCCTAACTCAACAACAAGAAAGCAAAAGACAGAGGCAAATTTGGACACTTCATGAATGCAAAGGGCAATTTTCACCACCTTGCTGTGAATGACACCAGTGTTACTGCCACCAGCATTGGCAGCTTTTGTAGCCTTTGCTGGAACTCTCTGGGAAGAGCAGAACAAACTGGATCAGCCACAGCCCCACCCCACCAGGCTGCCCACCCTGAGCATTACCAAATGCTCACAGCATCCAGCAGGATCTCCAAAGACAGATTTGCCACCCCCTGTAATCAATCCAGATTAATTTTGAATTCACACTTCTTAGTTCTGGTTGATCAGTCAAACTCTTTGCCAGGTTGGTCAAGGATCAACCACAGGTCCGCAGATGAGAGCAAAAATTGTCAGGGAACAAGAATAAAGGTAGTCAATCAATTTTTCAATGAATTGTCAAAATCACAGGTAAGTTTTTCATTGATCTCAGTGGATGATGGAGAGACATAGGTGCTAAGAAAAGATGTAGCACCTTTATAGATACAAGATTAAACTCCATAACTTGTTCTTCCTGTTGCTGCTGGTGGGATCTATTGCAGTAAAAACTCTTTTTGCTCTCAGCACTCCCTAACATCCCCTTTGTGGTACACAGCTGAGGACATGGAACTCACCTCTCTAAACTCAAATGGTGAGAAGTGTAATGGGATAAAACTTCACCCCCAAAAAAGAAGATAAACTGCTAATAGTTTGCATGTGTTCCTATTAGTGTTCCAAGACTCTGTTGGATCTGCCTCTCCTTATTTTGGGGAGAAAGGCTTGCATGATAATGACTCTGAAGCTGTAAAAAATTAACTATAATTTTAGAACAATCTGACAAGATGGGAAGTCCACTAAAAGCAAATTACTGAGCAGTTGTAGCTTCAAAGAGATGAGAAGCATGTTCCTATAATTGTCCAACATTATTTTTAATTTTGATTAAACTCAGAAGTACAAAGCACTAGCAATGACATGTGCAACAGCCATATCTCCAGAGAATAATGAGGAAATTATAATTTTTTCCTTGCAACATGATTTTTTTCTTTTCCTTTTTTAATGCAAAAAGCATTTTCCCTGCAGAATGAGAAAAGACTCTTTTCACAGTGTGATCCTACAGAAAGTTGTCAGTCTTAGCCTGTAAAAGCTGGATCAATTCAGACTTGGATTTTAATCCTCACAAAGCTGGAGTTTGCTAACATGCAGGTTAACCCTACAACATTCATGCAAAGCACACAAATCCTGCCATCTCTCATTATTGTGGAAGAAATCAAAGAAATTTTGGACTCCTCCACCTCCAAATCAATACATGGTGTAAAAATACAAACCCATAGAATGGTTCAGATTTTAGGCAGCCCAAGAGACTGATTTCATAGAATCATGGAATGGTTTGGCTTGGGAGGGACCTATGCTTCCAAGGATGGGGCAGCCACAGCTTCTCTGGGCAACCTGTGCCAGGGCCTCACCACCCTCACAGGGAAGAATTTCTTCCTAACACCTAATCCAAACCTACTCTCCATCAGTTTGAAGCCATTCCACCTTTTCTTGCCATTCCAGGCCCTTGTAAAAAGTGTCTCTCCATCTTTCTTGTAGCTCCTTCAGTTACTGGAAGACCACAATTACGTCACCCTGAAGCCATCTCTTTTCCAGGCTGAACAATCCAAATTTTCTCAGCCTTTCCCCACAGGAGAGGTGCTCCATCCCTTTAATCAACTTGATGACCCTCCTCTAGACTCACTCCAACAGGTCAACGTCCACCAGGCTTTGGTTCACACTCACAGAGCCTGATGGATCGTAACTCACTCCTGGATGCAGCAGTTGCTACAGCTCTTCTCTGGTCAGTGGTTTACGTCTGAAGTTACATAAGAACAATCTTAGTCTTAAGAAAACATCTCATGAAAGTCACTCACTTACCCTTTTGCCAGGTTCTCTATTCCCCAGTATTGTTCCATCTTCCGGTCACACTTTTTAAACACCTTTTTGCAGCTTTTTTCATCCGACTGGTCCCCACAGTCATCGTCCCCATTGCAGAGCAGCCTCCGTGCAATGCATCTCCCTAGGATGCAAGGTACAAGTCACTCATAAAACAGTCTGTGACCACCCTCCCTGACTCACAATCTAGAAACAAAATAGAAGAATCCTGTAATTAATTGTTCAAATCTAGCTTGAAAAAAATTCCACAGCTAACTGATTATACAGCTCACTGCTGCCTTGCTTCCCACACTGCTTCTAGTGTCCCTGACTAATTATTTGTTGATAGGGATAGAAGGAAATGCCACGAGAACCTCCATCACAACCTGCTGTGCTCTGGGGCACGTCCCAAGGATGCCCAGTGTATGTTCTGTTGCTTCACTTGTGCTACAGATTTTACTGATAGAAGTGGGTTTTAATTTCCAATTTGAAGATTTAGAGACATGCTTTAGACTGACAGATGTTGGCTAATGGACTCACTCCAGATCATGGGTTCAAACACAACACAAGCATGGATGGAGCTGAGTCAACTGACATGCCTTTGGCCCAGCAAACTCTCGTGGAAGCAGGAAGCTCAGCACAGTGGTATCCACTTCCCACTCCCCACATCCTTACCTGTAACTGCACACACAAAACCATCACATCTGACTTTATTCCTGCAAGGACTATTTGTAACACAGTCTTCAGTTTCTCTGTCAGAGTAATCACAGGGATCTCCATTGAACTGAGAGGGTTGTTCCAGGCGGGCAAACCTGTACTGTGATGAAATAAAAAATATTGACTCAAGCGTACAGAAATTGTGAATTTTACGCTTCTCTAGTTAAAAAACAATCTTTGTGTTGTGGAGATATGATCTAAGAGTACTGTCATATAAAAAAAATGTCAGCAAAGAAGCGTAAGTAATGTGCCTCGTTTCAAAGGTTTGTGATCTGCGACAGTTTTAATTTTACTAAGGAAAGATTGAGGATTGGAAAGGATGAAGGAAAGTTTGCTTTTCTTTGACAGTTTGTTAAATGAGCCTGACGAGGTAGTGCAGGACTTTGCAAAAGTAAGGAAGGATTCCGTTCCATCTCCTCTCTTTCAATTAGCGCTGGTAACGACATCCCTTGTTATTTTCTGTCAGTGTATTTACTTGCCCCTCTGTATCATTAGGGATTTTTTTCCGCCCACAACACTGCTGTGAAGCAGTCAATTACTCCATCCAATATGTTAGCCCTCCTTTTTCCCCCAGCTTCTAAGATTAACTCTTTGATACGAAGCTTCACTCTTTCCAACTCCCATCACTGGTTATTTCTTCTTAAGCCTGGGAACAACTTCTCCAACTCGTTAGCAGGTCTCTCTAGTAAAGGAGATTTTGCTCTTCATGCTATTGGGATCATTACTTTCATTTCATGGGGCTTCTTGGGTGGAAAATGCTGGCTGGCAGACACGAAAAAGCTTCTTAATCCTGAGAGGCACCAAGTGTTTCCAGGTCCTACAGGAAACTGTGGGGGACGGTGCCTTGCATTAACGCTGGAAGAGAAATGTGTTGGAAAGACAGTCCCTGCAAAGCCCAAGCTTTCCATCTGTGTTTTTGCCAAGCCTGGCCTTACACCTTCTCAGGACAGTGATGCACCCTGGAAAGCACTGGAATTACTGGGAGTGGTGAGCTGAAGAGCTGAAAGCAAAAGCTCACAGTCTCACCTGTACAGGACTTTCCTCAGCAGCTCCCTGCTGTTTGCCCAACCCAACAGACACATAAAGACAGGGCTCAGAGGAGACCCTGCCTCCCAGTTTCTCAGGCTTCATGCCTAGATCACAAACACTCACTCACCCTTTTCTTCTGGCAAGGATCACACTTGCTCCACGAGGACCAGGCGGAGAGTGTGCAGTCGCGGGGCTCTGGCAAAGCGCTCACAGAGCGGACACGCCTGCTGGTGGTCACACTCTCATTGGTACCACTGAAGTTAATGGACTCTTCACCACTGTGTTCAACAACACAAGAGCTTCAGGGTGTGAAACTACTGAGTTGTGATGACTCAGCAACTTGGCCTATACTGGTGTAAAACTACACACCAGACAGAACGCTCTAGATAATCAAGTTTTCCATGCAGCCTCTAGATTTTAATACTCATTTTGTACTGGCATTTATTCTGCTTGAAACTTGATCCACTCTTCAATGTCCATGAGTAGACCCAGCCCTCTACACCACCACCACGACAATAACCCTGCAGCATTCTGGAGGGGTGTTCCACCACTCTGAGCTTCACCTCAAGCTGTGCAAACCCTACCAAATAACCTGGCCAGTGGCCAGCAGTAAAATCTGCACCATCAGTTGCTGCCCTTGCCCCATGGCTCCCTCCTGCTCACTGCATGGGCAGCACTTTGGTACTTTGCTGCTGTACACGATGAACAGCCCCAAGGTCAGAATCTTCATGACAAACACCAGTCCCAATGCTAAGCGCTGGCATGCACCCAGCATTTTTGAAAACCAGGCTTAAGTGTCTCTCTGTGCTGAGCAGACTATTTTTTCCCAAGCTGGCCAAAGCCATTAGTCTTAGACTCTATTCTCAGTTCACAATAGAGAGTCATTACCCCATCAATCCCTTTCAACCCAGTAATAAACCCAAACCCCAAGTGTCAGCCTTTACTCTTCACACCAGCCACTATCTCTCGCCTCATGTGACAACTGTCTCCAAGGTTTCCATGATGCCTCAGTTAAAATGCTGCCTAGTATCTTGGCAGATTCCGTATTTCTGATTAAATCCTCATCCCAGACAAATGCTTCCTTGTACCACCTCATCTAAGTGGGGAGCTTTAGTAAAATGTTGACAATTAGTTTCTTTTCATTCTCACTTTGACAAGGAAACTACCACAGCAGTGTTCCCACCAAGGCAAGGAACAGCACCAGCTGAAGGTTTAAGTATGACTTAGTGCCTGGTATGGGGCTCCCGTTACACTATATTAAAAATCCCATGGATAAAGGAATTACAAAACCTCATCAGCTTGCTGAGGCATGAAATCAAGAGCTCAAAGTTCAGAAAACAGTGCAAAAATATAGTTAGATTGGAAAGACTGCAGTCACAGTTCTCTGAAGGAGCAAAATGTATTCAGCTAGCAGAGAAAGAAACAGATAGCAGCCACATTCTCATCATTTACATACTCAAAGAAAACAAACCCTCAACTCCCCAGCACACTGTTGGGCTGCTAGCACGGGAGGCTGCTTGCTGCAAACAATTCCCCACTACAACATGACTGTGGCATTTTGTCGTCTCAAATTTATCAACAGCACTACTTTTCTGAAGGCAGACACATTGCACTGTGTTAACTTCAAAACAATGCCTTTCTTTAGTCATTAGAAATCACCCAAGACAGCAATTATGGGCCACACAACTCGAAAGCAGAGAGCCTGTGCTGATTTTGATTGTAGATCGTATCATCCCATGGACGTGGCTTCGCAAGCACTCACCCAAAGGAATGAACAGTTCGGATGCCAAGCACAGCACAAAGCAGCAACAGTTTGATGGGGTACAGAGAGGATGTGGTGTGTGTTGTGCTCATTGCTCCGAGGTACCATCGCCGGTTCCAAACCACCACTGCTCCCATTCCTTCTGCTGACAGGGGTTTGCACATGGTTCAAGTAGGAAAAGATAAAACTACCGAGTTGCTTTTCCACCCTGTAAACAGCAGATGACCCAGCACTGGCAGGATCGCAAGGTAAACATTGCAGTTGTTAGCACATGGCTTTCTGGAAGCAAGTGGGGAGGAAGCAAAGATCTGTCTAGAAGCAATTTACATTTTCAGTTGTAATGCTTCTTTCAAGGGACAGGGAAAATGAATATTTCAACAAATGAAGCATATTTGAGTCTTGGCAAGGAGGAAGTGATAAGTAAACTCAAGTCAGCTTTCTAGGAATAGAGTGCAAAATAATTTATTTATTGCTGCTTTCCATGTCTGTCTTCCAGAGGAAGGCCAGACAAGGGGCAAAAGCACTCATCCTCATGCCTCAGGGAAAGCCTTCATCCCTAAGAGTGCCCTTTCCTGTCTCTCACCAGGACTGGAGCTCATACTGCTGGGGAAGAAAAGAGCCCCAGCACAGGCTGGGCCCTTCCACATAGATTCTTGGCTCTACATACCTGAAGTCTTGAAAGCAAGACCATAATTTAAATTTATTAAATTAAATGTCTTGGTGTTTTCTAGCTACTACATTGACTCATTGTCTCTCCTAAGTGGTCCTAACTGGGCAGAGAACTTACCATGAGCTGATTCCCATCAGTTCAGTCCGGCTTTCAAAGGCAGATCAGAACCTTGAAGAATTTTTCTTTATTTGTCTGTTGAGCCTTCACATCCTGCTGCTTCTCCCTTCAGGTAAAGCTTTTTGATTCCTGAGACACAGGAATCCCTCCCTCTTCCTAATTTATCTTAACCTAAAGCAGTGTTTCTCTGTCCAAAATGAGGAATATCATTGTGTTTTCCCACCCTTCCTCTTGCTGGACAAACAGAGGTTATTTGAAGAGTCACAGCCTCACTCTGTGTGCAATTATGGCTTTTAGCATCATAGTCTCTCACCATGGGATAAATCTCTAAGTGCTTCAATGATACAAAGAATAAATACATTTTAATTTGCTCATTATGGGAATGATGGATACTATACGTAAAATTAATCATATTCATTAATACAAAACAAATCCAACAACCTCAGTGCCATTACCTGGCCAAGAGCTACACCTTAATGTGTCACAGCTACCTTACAAATTACATTATTCTGCCTATGGAGCCATGTCTCTGCAAAATAAGCAACTGGCTGCAACATCTTTCTAGTTTGGCAGCTTCATGATAACAATTTAACACAGAGAAGCACATTAACTGAATCCTTGTAGGAATCAGCACCAAATAAAAGATTGTGTTTCAGGCAGCCCGTTTTTTAACCCAGAGTTACTGAGCACACAGTCAGTGATTAACTGCCCTCTAGACATGGAGGACAAACTGTTTGGGAAGATGACTTAAGACTGTGTAAAGCTTTCTCTTTGCCCTTTTTTCCTGGATTTTTTTGTTTCAAATGACTTTGCCCAAGCCTGAACCCAAGATGTGCCTGTGTGATACAGCTTGCTCAACCTTTGACACTATTGATTCAGTTGTTAATCATTTGCCCATGACAAAAACTGCCCACTTATGGAAAAGACATCTCCATTCACAGGACCTTTACTGGCTGGGAAATACAGTACACATCCAATACTTCAACAGCAGCAAAATATAAATTAAGATTATAAACACAGAGCTCTCTTCAAGATTTAACTGTAAACCATGAAAGTGATCCCAGCATATGGAATTTTCAAGGCAGTTGGGTTCTTGTTTGCTGCCTCTCACCAGGCACACCTTAGTGGTGAACATGCAGAAGGAAGTGGTGCATTAGCAGAAGCAACTGAGGTCAAAAAAAGAGCAGAGATCCAAGAGACAGGATTTCCTACACATTAACATACTCTGTTCAGAGAGAATTGAAAAGCACAATCAGGTTTTACACACAGTTTACAATATGATTTAATTAGAGGTAGGTCTAACACATAAAATTTATGAGAACAACCACAGCTTGTTTTCTGCTGCCTTGGGTCCATGGATCAGTGGGAATGTTGCCTTGTAACACCGCCTCTGTCCTCGTCCCCCAGTCTTGCTCCTTCTCCAACGCTGACTGTAATAGCTCTGTCTCCTGAGCTGTTTGTAAGTCCCAAAGCACTTAGTGCTAACAACACTGTAAGTCACTGAACGTGGGTTTCATCAGTTCAAAATGAAGCCTTTCTACGTGCCCACCATGAACACCTTCCAAGTGCAACACATCCTTTGCAGAGTTCGTAACCCCAACACAAGTTTGTGACCCCTTGCTCCCTGTAAATAAAATCTATACAGTTTCACCAAACATGATGGTTTTTTAAATGGCAGTTTCCTGCACAAAGAGAAACTGTGAAACACATCAGAGGTGAAAGACCCTCCTTGGGAAAGGTCAGACTGGAGTCAGCAAGCAGCTGTTTATAGTATCATTAGTGCACTTTTCAAAGAGAGCTTCTTTTTCTCCTTTTCTGAAACAACTTTTTTATTCCCTGCTTTGGAACTCAAAACACATTTCCTCCTGCAGAAAAACACAACTGGCTCATTCCAAGGTAAGAGGAGCCTTCCCATCAATTTTAATGGTGAAGAACATTAGGTGGCAAATATATAGTAAAATTTACAACTAAGGAATGTTTTTAGATGTTTACTAGAACTGACTCAATTGCATCGCCATTTTTCTTACTAATACATTTTTCTTACTGTGCATTCTGCTGATGAGGATGGTCTCTGAAAGGCCCTAGACATAAAAAACTCACCTTCTTGAGCTTAATTCTCTTCTTCTGGCTTTTGATTCATGAAAAATAAGGCCTCATAGTGACTCAGGCCACATCTGGCACAAGTTCACCTGCTGTGAAAGACCCAAGGTTCTGTGAGGATGGTAAGACAGGAGCTGCAGTAATGAGGAGACAATGAAAGAAAACCCCACCATGTCCCATCCCTCATCTCCATCTCAAGGTAACACATACACAAACCTATTTCAAACTAGAAACAGAATTTTAAAAGAAAAAAAAAACACAACTTTTTTAATCTGAGGATGTCAAATAGTAAATTTACAAGAAACACAACATCTCACAGCATTGTGTTCGTAGACCTCTACTAACTGTTAAATAAGACAAAGTTGCAACAAAAGGCTTTTTTGCAGCTAGCACCTGGCAATAATTCTTTCTAATCCTTTATTTTCACAAATGTCTGAGGCTGAATGGACAATGATTGCTGCCTGTTATCCTGATTTTCTTTTAATCTATTGTGATTTCCTTTCTTTGCTGGCGAGGAGTATTTATAGAAATGGTGGTATAGGATCTCTGAAATAGGGTTGAAAAGCCAGCAAATAGTATCAGATCTTAAAAAACCTTTTAAAAAACCCCACATTGTGTATCTGAAAGTCCCTTGAATGGGAACATCGGAGGCTATTCTTCTCATTGAGATTTTTCAGGTGCTGATAAAACATTTTAGGGTGATAGATGAGCCACAGGGCAAACACATCCATTGAGATAAGACTATTTAAAGCTCTAAACACTAATAGCCAGAGAGTCGTTTCACTAATAGCCCTGATATTTCCTGTCTCCAGAAGGATAATTTTAGAAAGAGACAGGCAATGTCACAGGTACTCAGGAAATCGTATCAGGGTATCTCCCCATATTCCTCACTGTCATGCTGAAATGTGTAATTCGGTTTCTCCACACTTTCAGACACCAAGTAAAACAAGGAAAAAAAATCCATCTTTAGTCTTCCCATGCCTCAGGTATTTAAAAACAACAAAATAAAGGTTCTTAATTGGGCTGATCCTGAAAAGTAAATCAGTATGAGAAGATCAATTTGTGGAAGACCACATCACAAGAGAGTCAACAGAAATCATGACTTTTGCAGTAGTAACATTAATGCACAGCCAGGAACAGGGGTGAGTCCCACTGACAGCACATGACAGGAGCAGAATAAGTCAGGAGCAGTGCCTCCATTTTCTGGTGGTCACATGGACTTTCACTTTGTTCATTCACCAACGTGTGCATTCCACATAGATTTAGAGATAATGGCAGAGAACAGACTGAAACCTCTGTAGAAAACTGCCAACAGATACCCTCTTTTATTTCTCTGACATGATATTCTTCTGAGTGAGAACAGCATTTACAAAAAAATTAAAAAATATGAACTTGACAGGACAGGAGATCTTCAGAAAGCAAATAAAGAAAAAAGGAAACAGTGCATGAAAGTATATATCACAACCCAGAAACAGGCAGAAAGAGGTGAATTCCTCTGCTGCTGCAGCTGTCACTGACTAGTGATTAAAGCACATAAAACATTGCCTTTAATTCAATGTAAGGGAGTTAAAATTGCATATTCCCAGTCTATACAATCAATTGCTTTCCCAGAAGTCACTGACAGGGAAAAGAGAGATCAGTCAGCATTCTCACTTCTGTAAAACCACAGGCTGATTCTGCAAACTGTTTGCTAAATAAATTCTCATTACTGCAGGAGATCATGGCCTTAATTAGCAGCAGTTAAATCCAGATCGTTTCTTGAACGAGGCATATCTGAGTTGGATATTCTCACACAAAACCTAGAGATTCCTAGTGTGCTTAAGTTACAGCAATATTACTGTAGTACAGCACATAAACACATCACAGCAAGGATCAGCTTTTTTTCCCACCTTCTGAACAATGCCAACGCAGAGTCAGGTCCTTCCTACTTTAAAATTCCTCATCATCACCAAATTACATCTCAAACCTGCTCATTCTGAATTTTTAATCTGAGTCTACATAACAATGCTGCAACATGAGCCAATTTTTCTGATTTTTCAACCAACTTCACTGTGAGGGTACCAGAGGTATAGCATCAGGACTAGATTTAGCCTGCATTGTAAAAATGCACTTCAGTTTAAAACCATGCTTAGCTGTGTCTTATTTCACTTGTAAGTTGATGTTTTGTAGCTCATTGAAAAGAGGAATCATCTTCTTCCTTCCAAGGACATCTGAATACAGTCAGCTACATACAAATCAACCTTAAATTAACCTTGGTGCGCTTTCATCACAGCAGAACAACCTTTATTCTTATGTGGGATCCAAGTATTTCAGCAATTTACTTTGACAAAGGCAGTGAAGGGTTCAGGATGACTAATGGGCATTTCTGGTGGAGGAGAAAGGGACAAGATATCAAAAAGTAGAAAAACAATAAAATACATTGCACACATCCACACCTTTCTCTCTTCCTGTAAATAAACATGTTATTTCATACCCTTAAATTTTCCTGCATTACTGTCTTGGCAGAGAATGAGAGATCCAACCAAGAGATCCAGTACTTGGTACCTCAGAGTATCAAACATTATTATTTTGCATGTGGCATTGAGAATTTCACACCACCAAATCCTACACATTGCCCCAGCCAGTAGAAAGGTCCCACTGATACAGAAGGTGGCATCATTACCATGTTATCCTGGATCAAGGCTTTGCTCTTAGTTCTGTGCATATTACTGGAAATTTGGGAGCATTTCTGCTTCCAAATCTGTCATGTTTAAATGCACGCTTTTAATTTCAAATCTTACTTGAATGGAAAATGTGAGTAGAATTAATTTCAGATTCTCACGTCACAAAGGTCCTTTGCTTGGGGTGCATCACACAGTGTGGTCTGTCCCAGGAATGTGTGATTTTGAAGGAGGTGATAAAAATGTCTACTGCTTTGGGATGCTCATTCCAAAACACCTAAAAAGAGGCCAAAAATGTGCAGGCAGCAATTGAAATCAGCAAGTTACGTATTTGCAAGATAAGCAACACTTGCTGTTTGAGATCAGTTATTCCTCGAATTGAGGTTTTTCTCCTTTTCCAGATACTTCTACTGTCAAAAATACTGGCCATGCCAGATACCTGCACTGTAAGAATGTCAGAATTATCCCAGAAGAGAAAAAGCTATAGAACAAACTTACTGAAATGACACCTTTTTTTAACGTTTTTATTCATAACAGTATTACATGGTGTGTTACAGAAATTAATGGAAAATTTCTAAAAATTTGAAGGTTTCTTTTGTTGCTGAATGCGTTGTACATAAAGTTAAAAATAATGTGTCCGTATATGTTAACAAATGGTCATTATCTGAGGTAAAGTTAAAGTAGGTTTAGAAATGTACTGCAACAGTCATTTTATCTTTCTCATCTTTATTAAAAAAATAAGTGTCAGAATGCAGAAATAAAAATGAATGAAAACCACGGAGTAAACATTTTTGCAAAGAAGGTGCCCAGTACGTTATTAAATGAAAGGTTTCATCAGACACTTGGATGACTACGATCTATCAAAATATCTTTTCATGACAGGTAAAGATCAAGAACCTACAGGGGATGATAACAGGATGGCTGGTGGGATTCCCTGGTTTTTAAATTTAAAGTGACGAATTTAGTGCTAGTGAAGGATGAGGGATTAAACAATTGCACAAGCTGGATATTTTAGTTATCTACAATACTGGTACAATGCAGAGGCCCTCCAGCCCTCTCAATTCAGCATCTCAACCATGACAAGGACGATCATATGACAAGACAATTCGGAATTGGTTTTTATTCATGAGTGTTGGTAAAGGTAAGACAAAGGTCTACGGTGATGGAGAGACACTAAAATTCCAGCCTCATTCCCTCGGCACCTATTCGTAAATGATCTGTTTCCTACAGACATGATGTCAATGGATCCTCTGAGACATAAATCTCTTCCTTTCTTTCAGCATTTTACCCCATAACTGGAAATGCACTGACAATACTAAACCTCAAATGTCTATGATGAACCAAAACTGTCTCTGTGGTTCCATGTGTAGGACAAAACCCAAAAAAGCCACTGAGGAAGAAAGTAGCACCACTGTGCAAATTAGGAAAATATTCTTACAGAAGTGTCCTTTAGAAACACTTTTACCTCTGCTTTTAATCCTGAAACACTCAATCTGCCAAGTTTTAAATTATCTTCTCCAGTTAGAAAACTTTATCTTTCTTCCAATGGGAAAATAAGATCTGCTACAAAGCTGTTTGCACATGACTAAGGTATAAGCATCAAATGACTGTGAATGGGGATAAAAGTCCTCTTCTCTGGAGGTTCATTAGGTCTATTCACAGCTAATTTTTCATTCACATACATTCTGTAACGCACATTTTTCTAATTTCTCTAATTCAAAATAAATGACTGCAATCATGTGAGATTTGGTTGCACATACCAACAATTGCCACTCCAGTTATTCTGTCTTCTAAACCATTTTTAGCTTATAATAGAGATGATAGAAAGTAAAACATTTATAACTCCAGGCCTATTTTAATCATGACAGAAATGTAAATCCTAAGGTGTCAATTTAAAAACAAAACCTGCACAACAACCCTAAAAACTGATTAATCATTTGATTTCTTTAACCTTTTTTTCCTTTTTCTATTTTTTCTCTTTTTTTCTGCTTTTTGTTTTTTGCCTTTTTAGTGTTAAACCACTAAATTCAATATACTGTAACTGCATAGGAACATCAGGAAAACACATTTGACCTGTATAACAATTCTCTGTAGGGCAAAAATATATAGATTCTTTATGAAAATCATGTGCTAAACATATGAACCCAAACACTGCACTTTTGCTTCATAAATGTAAAAAAAGGAAGTTTTAAATTCTCTTGTTCTGCGTGTAAACAGTTTGATGACATCTATGCAGAGGTTCAAAGGAATGTCAATAAAATGTGAGCTCTTGTAAGTGGAATATGTCCATGTGATAATGCTAGACCATAAAATCATGTGTTCCCATTAATTTCACTAGTTGCTGACAAGCTGACTGCTTTTGGCAAATGCACTTGAGCTTTTTTACCATTATCGTAAGCATGTGAAAAAACATATGTGATGTGAGAACCACAAATAGGGTTTGCTGCCCTTCCCAAGCACTGCAACTTGCTACCTTCTCTACTGTGTAATGGCATTAGTAAAAGAATTTTCATAACATTTATATTTACAAAAAAACTGGCAATTTTCATTCGAACTCCTTAAAGCCATTTCCCCTTAAACATTTAAAGAGTTTAACAGTAAGATTTTTTCTTCAAGTTATAAAATAAAAATCCCATTTGATTTTTCTGATGTACAAAAAGTGATAAAGATGAACAATTTGATCACAGAATCAGTTTGTTATTCCAAAATCCATGCCGTCCTTGTCCCATTTGTCAAGTCCGCTTCACCCAAACTCCTAAACCAGAAGCATACCAGTATTATTTGGCAAATGATTTCTTTTTTTTTTTTCATCAAAAATGGCACACAGAGAAGAAAACACTTGTCTGCATAGCATTACAGCAGCAAGATATCGAAGAAATAAAAATACTCCTTTTCTGTACTTTGTTTTGAGTTTCCTAGGAAATACTGACTCTTTTGTCTTTCATCGGTGGGACTCCATGTCCTTTCTCTACCCACAACATGAGCATTCCAACAGAAAGCAGCATTTCTTCCTCATGATGCGCTAGAACTTAGAGGTCCGTTTGGCAACATTTTCAGTCTGGATGGATAAGCAACTGAGTTTTATTCTGTGGTTTCAAGTTCGGAATCATTTCCGCAGGAGGCGTTTTGCTGTCAGATCTGTCACTCATACAAAACTACAGAATAAGAAATTAAAAAAAAAAATAATAAAAAAAAGACACCACCAGTTGTCGTTGCTGTTGTTTGAATATGTCTACATAGGGGAAAAAAAGGGTCAGGATCAGCCTGATATAAATGATGATGAAAAACATGTCACCATGACATAAAAAGTGCCAACTTGTGCCCCAAAGGCTGTTGAATGATAATGCCACTGCTACATACAGACTCTGCTTTTTGCTCAAAAGAAAAAGGAATGTCTAATACTCAAAAACCTTCAGATGCTCTTTATTTGTATGTGGCACATGGAAGAGAACAAATGTGTAAAAGAAGACCGAGGAGTAAGATTTCCTAGTCTGGATACCCACCACTTGTAGGGATGGGGCTGGACTTGTATGATAAGCAGGGAGAGTTTTTGTTTTGTGCTGCCATAGGTATCTGCCATTGGTTGCCAAAAAACCACGTCAGGAACACTTGTAGAGCCAGTCCAGGAGGGTAATCTCTCTCCTTGTCACAGAAAATCAATTGGAAAAAAGCATGAAAGCCAAAGGCCTGCCAGGTTGTTGGGTTTCGTTTGAGTCTTGGAGCACCACAAGCCTGTAACAATGCTATTTCTTAGGTCTGTTAATCTGGGCGTAGAGAGGTTCTGCTTCCTGGGGATAACAAAAATAAAATAAGCGGAGTTGTCTCCAGACAGCGGTTTTAGAACAGTTTTACAACATCTGCTTGAGAACAGCAATACCTTGTGAGGCAAAACCCACAGGAAATGTTTGCTTTCTGTGCTGCTTTCAGTGATCAGGGCACTCAGATTGAATTGTGGAGAAAATGGGACATTATTTCACAAAATGAATGCTTAATACCAATTTCCTCTCCCAGCATTGATCTTCACTGCTGGGCATAGTCATAATAAGAAATTAAACGATAATTTATACGACAGGATATTTGGAAGTTTAGAGGCCAGAAATACATTCAGGGTACAAGGGTTTTACCCATCCCAGGCTGAGATCCCCCCCAGCAGCACAACAGTAGAACATACCTGTGGGTTTTACACAACTCAGGGAGGAAACCACTTGCAAACAGAAACCGTCGCGGAAAGCTGGGCTAATGAAGCTGTGATGGGATTTAAAATAACAACATGAGTTGCCTATGAAGAACGAGAAACCCTAGCCTTGCTCAGTTTGATTAGGAGCCTGTAGAACCATTAGTATACTCATTAAAGCTGGGAGGAAAGCATGTCAATTTGCTAACAGATACTTTCTTGGGAATTTCCTGGATTCGGGGGGGAAAGCTGCCACGTTCTTCAGAACTGCTTCATAACTGACACCCTGTGCTTAATACTGTGTTCATCTTGGCTGCAGTGGGAAGCAAATCACCCATGGACCCTGGGATCCATTCTACTTCATTTCCAGAAAGTAATTTATTAAACTAAGAATGACATCCAAAAAAAGAACAAGACAGGCAGAAAGGCTAATTAATGCCATCCTGCATTAACTCTCCACAGCTTGATAAATATTCAAGTACCAGGCCCCGATGTTGAATTTAACCAAGTTAGAAACAACTCGTGTTACAGCAGCATTAGCAGGAGCTGACTCTGAGCAAAAAAAAAACCTCTGAAGATTGGCAAATCACTGGGCACTGCAGAGCACAGACATGTCTGCCAGGGGATGGCACAGGATTTTAATCAATCCTTATAAAAATGATGCTGAGGATGACAGCCCAAGGGAGGATCCGTAGGGCCCTATGCACTCTGTGCCCAGGGTGCCTGGCCAGTGCCCTGGCCCAGTGCCCTGTTCCTTCCACACTGTGCACCTTGTGTTGAATGAGAAGCAACACAAAAAATCCAAAATATGACCTGTTCCCTCCACACTAAGAAAAGTTGTCACTTATTCCCTGAAATACCTACATTTCGGGAGTTGCAGAGACTGTTTCCCCACCTCCTACCTACATGAAACCCCGAGTACACTACAAGCATTACAAGAGAATGAGAGAAATCCTCTGGAACGATTAAATAAAGGCTGCTGAAATTATTCCCAGTAAGAAGCAAATATATTTTGTGACCTTGAAAAACTGAAGGTAATCAGAAGAGATGACTGAGAGTAAATAAACTGCATTTCACATACTGTGTGTTAAGTCTACCTATGCCAATTTTCATGTACTCCAGACATGAAGCTGCCAGTATGATCTATCACAGCTAGTTCAGAGAAAATCTGTTCTAATTAATGTGTGAACCTGACACACACCAGGCCATTCTTCAGGCAGTTGCTGAACCTGAGGTGATTGCAAAGGGAAGTGAAAAGGAAGGAGGAGAAGAAAAGGAGAGGGAGGGAGAACATCCCTTTGGAACAAAAGATGTCAGTTTTTCAAATGCCTTCAGGGAAAAAAAGAGCTTTTCAAAATGTCAGGCCTGCTTGTTAGAGCTGTCCTCAAATATCCTTAAGATATGCAGATGTGCTTAAGTAACAGGTGTCCTAAGGTGCCACTGAACTTGACACCCTTGGAAGATGAGGAGGAGCTCATGCTCGGTCATCAGCACTTTACACAATGCATGAGGCAGCAGTTACAATTAGAACCTTCTTTGATTCATACCCAACATTTACCTGAACATACACTTGATGTGGCAAAGCCTGCATTCCTCACTGATTTGAATAATTTCTCCTCCAGCAGACCAGAGCATTTTACATGACAAGTGTGCTCTTAAGTTTTCCTTTCAGTTGATTACCCTTTTCAGATGCCAAATGAGAAATTAATTGAAGTAACTGGGTGCAGTCTTCCCAATCAAAGTTTTTGGTCAACACCTGAGATTTGTTTTCTAATATTATTTTGAACTAATTCAAGTAGCATGTTGTGCCTGTAGCCCAGCATTACAAATGGTATCTGTAAAGTATTGCTACTGACACTCAAGAGGGCAAAGGAGCAGAAAGGGACAGAAAATAGGCAAAAGGAGAGTTGAGTGCTGTTGACTTCATGGTAGCTTCTCTCTCAGTGCCAGGCACTATTTTGGAGGGGCTTGAAAGAAGAAATCCCCCTTTTTTTACAGAAAAAAAGTCACAGAGCATGTAATGAAAAGACAAGTGAGCACAACTTCTCACAGCATTACAACCATCTCACCAACGTTTTCTCCATTCTACTTCAACCACTGCCTTAGGAACAGACCCACAGGAAAGGAAACAACTGGTCTTTGTCAAAACAGTAACAGAGCAAACAAAGCTTCCAATTCACATAAGCTCCTTGAATCTTGAAGTGTTTCCCTTTCTGAATTGGCCCAGTGCTTTCATCCACTCACAAAGGGAGCATCCACCCATTCTAATGTGCTTTCATCAACCCACAGGGAGCAACTAAGACAACAACTAGAAGCACCTTTTTTTTTGCTGCTCTGTTCGAGAGATACTTCATGCAGCAAATCAGTTTATTCTTCCTATTTTAAGGGGGACAAGACTGCAGCAAACAGTGAGTATTTCTAGTGTAGTAGAGTATTGCATGAGGCAATAAGGGAGCTAACGTTTTTGAATAACATTATGTAAATACTAGAAGTAAATTTGCATCCAATTTAAAGATATTAACATCTGCTCCCCAGCAGAACTAATCACTGGAGAACATCTCCTGAAACACTCAGAACCTACTTGGGCTTGCAGAGGTGAACTCACTCACAAAACATAACACGGGACTGGGTTAGGAAGAGACTGTTTTTACTCTGGCAGCCCTTTCATCACTGTGAGACACCCTGCTACGTGCAGAGCTTCAGGCAAGATGTACTCAATTGTAGAGGTGAGGCCTGCATAGATTTCCTTGCCCTTTACAATAGATTCTCAGTGCCAGTTTTATTCCTGGCTGACTGATCAGAAAGGGCAGGCTCAAATGATAACAGTTTCATGAAATAAGAGTGCTGCAGAGCCAGACAAAATGAGCATCTTGTGCTGGGGATGCAAGTGAAGGGGGTGGGAGTGCGATGCGTCTTCTCCGTTTATTGCATGCTGACTCAGCAAAGTAGGACATAGTAAAGTTGGCAAGCGGGGTTCAAATTAAATATCTTTGGTGATAAGACAAGTCATTCCCATTGGCCCATCAACAGCCAGATTTGTTCTGAGTTAATTATTAATATTTAGGTTTTTTCCTTACAGTTAGCCTCTATCAGCAGCATAAATACAGCAAACTTCTAGTTCAGGATTATGTCTGGAGAGTGCTTCTATTCTTACTATAGTCCTACCTAAGAATATTTCCTAGTCTCAAATATCCAGTTCAACTATTAGCATTTTAAAAGTCTTTGTCATTTCAGTATCAAGATGGATGCTATACATCCATAAAATGAAAAATCAATGATAACTACTCAGAAATATGAACCTGCTCCATCTTGGTCGTGGTATAAAAATGAACTGCAGCCAAGAAACATGCTGGTTATTTCTAGGCCCCTTTCCTAACAAAATGTAATTACAATTTCCATTCACATACTTTTCAATTCTACTACATAGGTTTTGAACCTAATGGCCAATCTGAAGCAAATTGTTCAGAAGACTCCAAGATACTAAACTATCACAAGTAGATTTTTAGAATCAGTTGTTGTGAAGGAACTAGGGAACTTTTAGATGACCTCATCACAGAGGAAGCGAGGACTGCTCATCCCCAAACTGAATTGCTGGATTGCCAATCAGAAAGTATCTGGCTCTAGACAAGCTACACAGTATGTTGTCTCTTTTTTAGAATGAGAAATTGGGAGAAATGGAGGGCACGTGGCCACTTCAACTGGGCTTGATGACACTGGAGGATGTAAGAAGCCTGTGTATAAGCTGGTCACATGAAAGTGAACAGCTTGGAGGGGATTGTGCAGTAGAGATGAAGGTAAATCTGTAGGATGCCCCTGTTCACAAAACAGCCTGAATTTCTCTGGTCATGTCCCTTGAGATTCCCTGGGAAATATGATGACAAACGACTGAGTATGAGACCTGAAATGAAAACTTTAAGATTTCTCTGGAGAGAAGCAGTAGTTTCCAAACTGGGATCCCTTTCCAAACACACACTTCTCTCAGCTTCACAGCCCTGTTTGGTGCTGTGTCTTCACTTTGAGAATGGCAGCTGTAGAGCCTACCAAGAACAGGTCATCTACAATCATCATGAATTTCTCTTTCGACTCTATTCAGCTCCTATTGAGCCAGGTGAATGATAGGAACAGGTCCTGCAAGTACAGCCTTTGATATTTTGATGCCATTCAGAGTCCTGGTGCAATAGAAAAGGGGCACAAGGAAGAGGAGGATGTAGAATCAGCTTGATAAGCCTCCTGAGGCTCACTAAGATCCCAGATAAGCCAATGCTTTGTCCAGAAGTTGCTTTTTTCCCTCAACTTCTTAAAAACAGCCCAAATAAAGAGTCCATCCTGGAGCTGACTAAGACAATTAGGAACATTTATCACTAAGAATGGCACTTGCTCAAAGATGGATGATGGCAGCAAGCCACCAAAGTACCACCACAAGCTGATAGACAAATATTCTAATGAACTGTTGCTCTCCTGACAGTGCTGATAGCATTGTGAAGGGTGTGACATATTTTGAGGGCTTATAATTGTCTGCACACATTTCACAGAACAACTAAACATTTTTTTTTAGGAAGATATGCTCTAGCCACAAATGTTTTGAAGGTTTCTTGAGAATCTCTCATGAATGATTGCCAGTGCAAGTTTTTAACTGGGCAGCATCTCAACAGACCTTCATTTGTTCCTCTATTCAAACTTCTTGCTGTAATGTAAAATGTCAATAGTAAGAAATGTTGAACACATTTGGTAGAATCACAGCTAAAAACAGTTCTTTGCCTGTCTCTCCTTTCACCATAGTTATCCCACACACAATCTATGGGCAGCAGGAGGCATAAATCATCTGAAGATGGCAGTTGCCTTATTCAGTGTTCTCTTCACCCCTTCTGGAAAATCACTATCCATCCTCAACATCATGCAGGAACAAACGGAAAATAACTGAAAACAATTTTTTCTGCAAACAGCTCTGCAAAGAGTTGATCTTATTTCATCTGTGAAAGTTAGGCCTCTCTCCTTCTTATCTTCAACTATAAAGGGACAAAAATGTAATACATCCACAAAATGTCATCATTACCTACTAAGAACTGGTAGCCATTTGTGGAAGAGTCCCTTATAGAACAGCTACTGGTAGGATGAGGATTTTGAGAGCTGAAGTTGGAAGATTGCAAAAGAAAGAGGGGAAAAACAGAAGATATCAACTAAATGATAACATACAGTATCAGAAGGAATCAAGAAACCAAACTGCTGTGGTACCTTGGAAGATCAGGATACAAAAAGCTAGACAGTTGAGTATTCTGACTACATGAAAATAAGTAAAGATATTGTATGGGCACAGCTGATTTCAGAGAGGCTGGGAAGAGATATATTTGAAATTTCTGCACACAATTGTCTGCCCTGCTCCTGAGTGGTCCATTCAGCTGAGTTGTTACTGTGCTGTTTTTGGGGTAAGAGCCAAGTTCCAAAGAGCAAAGTAATCTCCCATCTAAGCCACAGAAGTGGATTTATGCAGACTGTGATTCTTTTGTACTACATGTTTCTCCCCATTAAGTTTCTCTCCAAATGCAGAGCTCAATACACAACTCAATAGTAAGTCCTGAATTGATAATTTTCCATGGAGATTAGGCTTCCCGTTGCTCTGACGATACCAGGCTTCAGAATTTGATGGGCTGGCTTTAGCAAGTGGATTTCCTAGGGACTGCTGCTGAATGGCTCTGCACAGAGGCACAATGACATTAGTGTAACTTCACTGGATAGAGGCTTTCTTTTTGTTCAGCTTCCTGTTCCTGCCTACAGCTTTTAGGAATTACTATAATGCGATAATCAGAAACATTATTTAACATTTCCTAGAATATATTTCTGAGAATTATACATATTTGATGCGAGACTCTACAGGGATTAACAAAAAATACAAAAAACCCCATATGGAATCACTGGTAATATACTGCTCTTGTAGCTCCCAGATATTCTTGATGGGTAAAAGAATGTATTTTACTATGTGTTACATAAAAGCAGAACAAAAGAGACCCTCACTCGACTGCTTCACAGGATAAGATGCATTAACAGACTTAAACTACTGTTTCAAGTTCTATCCAGAACTCTTGGTCGGTAAGTATGTGTGATAGTGGTTTAGCACTGATGCTAACAGAATCAGTGACAATCAGAATATTAGAGATTTCATCATTACTCTCCCCAGGATGAATTTCAAAATCATCCTGACTATGATAAACCATAATAAACAAATGTATGTGGGTTGCCAGAGTGTGGGGCTCAGGCAAAGGTCAAATCCTCTTTCTTCACCTAGGATAGAACTCTTGGAGTAATCTGAAGCTGGGATAGCTGTTGATGTCAGTGCTGGTCAAGGTCATACGAAGGCACAGCCAAATTATGTGGCACCATCCATCTGCAGAAGCAGTTCTCACTGGAGTAAATAACAAATGCTCGTGCTAGAGCAGCTCATCTCAGCTTGACTTTATCATTACAGTGTCATTTTTAGACACAATGGGGCACAAATCTTAATGCTACTTTTGCTTCAGCCCCCAAGAGCTGATCATGACACTGATGAAGCTAAGGAAGAGGGAGATGTCTTCTCACAGCACCACATATTAGTAGGAGATAATCTTATTATTCCCAAGTGGATCAAAGCTGAGTTACTGTAAGATTTTTTACAATTCTATTAAATGCACAAAGTAAACTGACTCCTAATGAAACTATTCATTCTGAGTTGAAACCAAATTACTTTGGCTCAGGATGGGTAAGTCATTTGTAAACTCAGTGAAATTGCTGTATAAAAATGGAAAGGGTTCTACCATGTCATTGATTTGCTCCAGGAGCTGTGTGTTGGAGCACAGAAGCCATATCAAATCACGTATCTGGGCAATACCAAACATGAAGGGCAGACAGGGAGAAGATAATGAAACATATCCTTCAAATAGCAACGCTAGAGAGTCATTGGATGGAATAACAATGCTCAGCACTCATAAAACTTTGTAGCTTCACTGTATTTTTAGCAAAACATATTTGCTGTATTGAAACAAATCACAGAACATTCACTGGCAGCCACACTTTCTACTGTGTTCTGTAACACAAAAGATGAAAAGATCATCTTCCCGTCTGTCTGGTTTAAATGACTTACATTGATGAATAATTTTTAAAACATCAGTATGCCAATGGTAATATGAATGATCATAATTTTCGGATGTTTTTAATTTGCAGTTGGAGATAAAAATACACAAACCCATTGCAATATTTTTTACATGCAGATAATAAATGTGCTTCTTCTACTGATTATCACATTGATTTAGGGTAGAGACACTCATGTATCGTTACATAATTTTATTTAATGATTGTTATGTCTATGGGTAAGATGTCTTATTCCATTTAATATGTTACATCTGACTGAAGGCCATGGCAGATTTGATAAAAAAAATGCTCTGCCTAATACACTGTTAGTCATGGCTCAGTTTCCCTATTTGCCCTTAGAATTCGAACACAAAGTAAAATAAGTCTACATTTTTTTATAGCATGCAGGCAGCTGAAACACACACATTTGCATAAGCTGCAACACTTAGTGAATGGCAAAAGCCATGCAAACCACCAAGCATGAGTAATACACTGTGGATGATGGAGAGGTAAAACGGAAGAGATGAAAAGGAAAAATAAACCATGCATCCATGAAAGCAATGGTAGGCACTGGTGGAAGAATAAGTGAACACCTCGAGGTGTAGAGAAAAAAAGGACAGATACCTACCCCAACCTGTGCTATCTAGCTACCGACCTGTGGACTTATAGTATCACCAGTTGGCTCACCAAATGGATCACTGTTGGAGGAGGCCTGAGACCCATCAGGCTAGAATACAAGAACATAACACCTTTTTTTCTCAACAATAGAAAGTGAAAAGTCAACACGAGGTTATTTTCATGCTGTGGGCATAACAAGTACATCCTATCTCATGAAAACCAGGAAGTGAGACCTCACCGCCGATACGTTCTCAAAAGCCGTAGTGGTTTCCTAAAGCTGATGCAGCCAGGAAAGGACCTCACCAGTTCCTGCTGGAGCCCTGGCAGGAGCTGCCACAGACTTCAGAAGGTACTGGAACAGGCAAAAGGCTCTGAAATCCAGTGAAACAATGTGAATCAGAAAGAGTCCAAGCTTGTGTTATCTTGTACCTTTGGGTCCTTTTGTTGTACAGACTCCCTTTTGCCTTTGGCTCACTTGGGTTCTCACCTCCCTAAGATACCTTCTGATTTACAGTCATTGTTTGGATAACATTTCTTGCTTTGGTCCATAAAGGCAAAGAAATCACATACTGAGGGCCAGAACATTGAGGAATGTAACTAGGCAAGCAACTAGGATGCAAGAATGTGCAAGACAACATCAACCATCTTTTAACACACAAACTCTCACATCTTTCTCTGCAGCCTCAGCATGTTTACTGTTTTACCTCAGACTTCCTTACCATCAGTAAGTGAATGCTGGTATGCTAAAAAGGACATTTTATACAGATAACATATACAGCCTTACATATGAGCTCTTGAGTTTGCTCCCTCGTATGCAATATTAGTGCATATCAATGGAAATGCCATGCTATCAGCTACCAAACCTGAGGCAGGATGTGAATTCTGCCTGCAGTCCCCCATTATGCACCACCCAGCCCTATTGGAACAGTTACTTCTGACACTACAAAACGACTCTTAATTAACCTCTGTCTTTTCTAGCTAAAGAGATACAATAAGGATTTAGAAACCTTGTTGCTACTCACAGCCTCTGGCTCCTCGCTTTTGCTTGGGCTTTCAAACCCCTCTTCAAAGAGGTCATCTGCAGCAGGATCACTCGTATGAGATGCTGATGATTTTGATGGAGAACTCTGTCTGGGTGCAGGGGTTGGAGCTAAACAAAGATCAAGGTAACAGCAACAGAATATACTCTGTTTATTTCTTCAGAAAGACACAGCAGCATAAAATTTGCTCATGCTTTCCAGCCCTTGAATTTTATTAAAACTTACTGACCAGGAGCTGTATAAGGTAAATTTCAACACAGTAGTCATTATCAATTCCATGTATTTGATTTCATTTGGCAGCTTCCAAATGAAGTTTGGCTGCATCTGGCCTATGTCTCTGGGAACCAGGGAGCCATCACTACATTACATTAGGAATCTGTGAATTGTCTACTAACTCCTGGTAAATCTGTGCCTCATGAATTCCTCTTTTCAGCAATCTGCAAACCCCTCATCTCCATGCCAAAAGATTATTTTTCAGCTCTTCAATGAATTTCCCCACATGTCCAATACATCAAGTTATTACAATAAATACCCAGCCCCTAATTTCTGCAAAGTATGGCTTGGATGGGACGCAAGCAAAATAATTTGTAAGGCTGAATGTCATGGGCATTTGCCAAACAGTTTCCATGTCCCTACCATAAAACATATTACTATCTTAGAAATTAAATTTCAGACTGCAGCTATTTGGGATGTTCATTTCTGTTGTCTCTGAAACTCCTCTCTGATATTTTTCTTTATGGCTGCAACATATTTAAGAAGCTAGATCATGCATGAAGACTGTCAGTCTGTATCTGCGTTGGAATTTACTGTACGAAAAAAGATAAATAAGTACTTTGAGGAGCAGCCATGTCTGAGGAAAGGTATGGCTGAAAGCATAGGAATACTCACGTGAATTTGTAGATGGTGTCGTGGAAGTCACAGGAGTCAAATTTAACTGAGAGATGTCGAAGTCATCACAATCATCTGCTTCCTGTGCCATCCCAACTTTGTTAAAGTAACTTGAGAAGGCCTCTGAGGTACAACTGAGGGAAGGCTGATCTGGTTTTCTTGATGGCACTGGTGGAGGCTGAGCCATCTGGAAATCTTTAAACATTTCTTTTCCCATTTTCTGTCTGGGCCTGTCTGTCTGTGGACTTGATCTGTTGGAATCACTCGTGGGTGGAACAGTAGCTATAGGAGCAATGGTACCTTGAAACATGGCTGCTTGTAAAGGCAAAACAGTTTGTGTTGGCATGAAGGCAGTTGGTTGGAACTGACCAGCTACAGATGGCCACGGCTGCTGGGTAGGAGGAAAGATACCGGGCTGGCCCCATGCTATCGGCTGTCCTCCCTGCATCACCTGAGCAACTGGAGGCTGAGCACCCATGGCCAACTGCTGTTGAACAAGTGGTTGCTGTCCCCAGAATGAGGGCAGAACAGCTCCCATGGCAACATAACCTTCAAAGAATAAAGAGAGCAAGAGGGGGAAAAAATGAGCTGAAAGATTTTAACGCTACTATCAACAGCATGCAGAAAAAGGCTACACAATAAATCAGAAATGTGCAAGTGCACACTGCATTAGTGATCCCAGAGCTTCAGCACACTTGAAAAGAAAACTGAGAGACATGGTTGGATTCACATCACTGAGCAAATACTTATATAGGGAACCACAGGCTGGTGAATATTGGCAATAATCCTTCCCCTCACCTCCTCTTCTTCAGTGAGCACCCTCTGGGCCTGTGAAGACCTGTGTGCATGGACCTGATCAGCAGGTGGCCATCAGGCAACTCCCTTCCCTGGTGTTTTCTCAAAGCTCAGCCAGGATCAGCTTGATCAAACCACTTACCAGAACCACAGCAGCTCTCAAATCCCTTCCTAAACTCACTCCCTTGTAGCACAGTCCCGCTCCAAACCACTGAGCTCTGCAGGCTTTTCTTGCATCCCTCTCTCATCATCTGCCTTTTGCCTCTTCCTGTCCTTGGAGAAGGAGCTCTGAGACTGAACATGATGCATGGGATCAGGCTGGGAGGGAGTTCAGCTCTTCAGAGCAGCCCATATATGCTGCTAAAAACCAAGCAGCCAGAGCAAGCAGAGGGAAGGAAAAGGACTGCCCAGTCACAGTTCCTCATTCTTTTTGCTTTTATTCTTCGTTGGGGAGAGGGACCCACCAACACCAGCCAACTCTTGCCAATGGCACAGCTGCAAAACTGGTTCTAAGGGACAGGGGAGCACCTTTATATGTTATGTGACAGTTCAAGGCTCCTCTAATAACAGTGTGACCTTCTTGCAAGAGAATGACTCTTCTGACACAGTTACAGTTCAAACCATTTGGACTCCAAAAAGCAAAGCAAGTGTCTCAAATTGCGTAATAATAATTAAAAAAAGGAGCTCAGATGAATTCAGATTAAAAACCCTCATATTTGGTTATTACCCAATTACTTGAGAACATCAAAAAGATCTTGAGCTTCTGCTGCACTAAATACCTAATAACAACAAACTGCTTCAGGTATTAGGCTAGCATAAAACCCCTCTAGCTGGGGAGGAAATTAAAGATTAAAGCTGACATTATAATTGCTTCATACCAGACCTGAAGCCTCCTTTCAAGCTACCAAGAGTCTGATTGTGTAGGAATTATATGATCAAGTGCTTTTTTATTTGCAACAACAAAAAAACCCACCAAAACTAAAACTACTGTAAAAAATTTTACAAATTAAACGACCTGACATGAATTATGGTCCACTAATAGAAGTACTGTGCTTCACAGATATGCTGTTTCACATTTAAATTAACTTTTTACTGCTAATACTTTGCAATAGGTAACTTATCTTTCACTTTTAATAGATTTAAACTCTTGTTTCTAATCTCCTGAGTCCTCCTGTACCTTTTCATCTTTGCTGTATTTCTAGGCTGTTTTGTAATCATAAATGTAAGGGTGGTTACAACATTGTGAAGGGAGAAGCCCAAAATAAAATAATAGAAACTGAACTTTGAAAGACCAAATGACTGAGCGATGAAAGGAACCTCAGATACATTTCTGCTTCAATAGATGGCCATGATGGATTCTCCTGATGTCCTTTTATCTCGTCCCTGCTGTAACCTCATCCCAGCAGCCAGGGTTTTCATCTGACATTATCCCCAAACACTTCACTGTCACTGTAACCTTTCTGAGATCTGATGCTATCAGAGGAGTTAACCAATTAGAAAGTCACTGTTGAGTGATTCAAGGCATTTCTCCTCCTCCTTTCTTTTCCTAAGTGGAGCTGAGAGCGCTGCTCCCACAGCATATCCCAGGAAAAGATCAGCAGTCAAACCACACACACATCTCCTGTCTGTGCAGAAAGCAACACAGCTTAGGAATCCTAAGCACTTCAAGGTACACAGATAGGTCTAAAAGACAACCCAGGATTTGGCAAAGTGGAACACCTCTGAAGTGCAACCAAATTCTCAGTGTCTCAGCCTCTGTTTACAGGAAAAAGCAGATGATATTCATCACTTCCACAAAAACCCCAAAGCTGAACTAAATGCTTTATTCTCTCTTGCTACTGTATCTAAAAGGTATGCTACACAGAAGTGAGCCATGCTTGAACTCCCAGTGACTTTTTTGGCTTTTGCTTCAAAAAATGTGGGTAAATTCAAACTAATCTATTCCCTGCTTCATAAAGACTTGCTTTGCCTTGCCCGGCAGCACCGGCTTTAAAAGCCTTCTCCACTTCCACTGTGCTAAATTAATGCCCCAAGTACTGAAATGCAAACCAGAGCTGAGAGCTGATCACCAAAGCCGAGTCAAGCCTATAATTCCAGAACATTTCTTACCTGAGGGTACGGCAGCAGTGCTGAAAGGTACAGAACCAAACATGTCTGTACTAGCAGGAAGTGACTGGGATGAAGACGGGATAAAGGCATCACCTGGAGTAGCAGGAGTCTGCAAGAGGACAGGAAAAAAATACCAGGGTGACATATCAGCTGCAGCTTCTGCTGCACATACTTTGCTACCACATCACCTGTAACTCTCAAAATCCAGGCTTGCAGAGAAGAAAGAGGAAGAAGAAAGAATGGGAAGATGTAGAAGGAAAGAAGCAATAGAAATAAGAGCATTAGAATCTGCTGGTGACAGGAGAAAAAGAAAGGAAAGGAGAGATCTTTTTTTTCTGAGGGAAAAAAATCTAAATTAAATTTGCCTGGAATATATCACATGCAAAATATTGACATCATTTCCTTCTCCAAAACATAAAGATCTGGGATTCTAGATGTTAGGTGACAAGCAAGAGAGGCAGTGATCAAGGATGTGAGAAAGAGTTAAGGTAAACGAAGCATCTGAAAGATTTATGGAAAAGTTAATAAATATTGCTTCTAATTAACCAATAGGACCAGAAACATAGGTCTACATTAAAGGAGAAGCTCAATCCAATTGATTAAGTTAAGGATGAAGAGACAGGACTATGATCATTTAGTCCCAGACATGCTCCAGGATACACTGGGGATTTGAGGCTCCTGACCTCACAGTGCTTCTATTTTCTCAGTGTATTCATACTTCTTTAAAGCTTAAAGTAAGCCTCTAAATCTTTACAGAAAAATTACTGTATTTTCATTTTATGATGCAGAAAAACATGTTGAGAAAATTTTCTTTGCCCTCTAAACACATTCAGCCCTTTCTCTCTCTCTCTTTACTGTTTCATCCTCCCTCCTTTAACAGCAGTTCTGGGATATGTGCTTGGTGGAACCAGAGAAGTGATATATGAGGCTGTAACTGCATCTTCCTGCAGTGCAGTGGAGAGACAGAGTGCACTGAGGCATGTCCCTCTGATAAACACCAGGGGAGCAGATCTGCAACTCAGGTTGTATCTTATGTGACACCAAACCCTATAGCAGAAAAATAAAAATGGAAGATATTTTTGCACATCCTCGTGAAGCAGAGGCTCCCTGTTCAGTTTGCTTCACTTTTATTTTCTTGCAACATAAAAACTACTTTGAAATTCTCCCCACTGGATTGGCTGATGATGTAAATTGTAAATGTGCTCAATAAATGTGCTGAAAACAGAATGTAGAAAAAATGCATAGTTCAGCTTCCCTGGGTACTCACTGGGGGAGAGGTTACATCAGGAGGAGTGGACATGTCCCCAAAAAGCTCTAGTTGGGTAACAGCCTGTAAAGAGACAAAAGAACAGCAACCCAAAATTCAATATATCTTTGGAGGAAAAGAAACCATGAGTTAAGTAGTTACACTCATAAAATTAACTGGCAACAGCAAATAATATAAATCTCCCCAAAGTCATATAGGCTCCAACTATTAAGTCTCATATGGAGGAAGCACATGGGTTTAAGGTGTGAGATTTTGATACTGCTGATGGGCCCAGATAGTCAACTACTGATTCTAAAATATAAACAGTTCTGTGGGGAATTCTACAAAATAAAAAAAAAAATAATAAAGCACAAAAAGCCTATCAGAATAAGACTGGATGCATTACTGCTCTGACTTTAACATCAGTGAGCAACAAGCGTGATTTATGGCCAGTCCTTTTCCCTGGCTCCTTTTCTAAACCTCCATTTCAAGGTCTCAAAACATGGCAGCAGAATGTGGAATGACAGAAGGATATAGACAGGAAGGGCTTTTAAAGTGCTGCCTGATTTCCCCTTGCCCATGGGACAGGTGTGACCTGGATAAGTGGACTTGAAGAAGGATGCACAACTGGGTTATTGCAATTTAATTCACATAAGAAATAATTTTCTCAGGACGTCCTTCAGTTTGATCTCAAAACAGGTCACCCATATTGGCCTCACTAACTGGACCAGGAGAGAAAAAGCACTTTTGTAAGAAGCACCTGCAGTGACTTTATAATCAAAGCTCCTTCACAAGTTCTCCAGTAAAATTACTCCCTTCCACCCATCTGCAAATCAGTTCAGTGGGAGTTAGGGATGTTAAAGCACAGATCCCTTAGAGCTCTGCAGGAAACCTAAACCCCACCTTCCATCCTTATGAGGATGGCTATACTGGCAAGTTTTAATAGGAACTCAGAACTACTTCTTCTCTACTACCTTCCTTTCTGGCTTTTCCTGTATCATACTCAATTGCACCCACACGTGTAGGAAAGCACAATTCTCGTTATGAATGAGATTGAATGCAAATCTTAATTCAGCTTACTAAACCTCTTCCCCAGCTTAATTATATAAACCCTGAATCCTCTGATCACATACACTGGTCTGAAATTCAGTTGAGTCTTGACATGCAAAGACAGCCCCTCTTAAGGCTTTGAGTGTTAACAAAACTGGCTGGTCAGGCTTACGAAGGAGCAAGATCACTCCAAGATTTTTTTCCACTAGAAATGATCCCTCATGGAGTAAGACTACATATCAAAAGTTTATACATTTTTTCAATCCAATCTCTATTTCCACATACAAAGACAATGCTACAATCACTTAGACTTGGAATTTGTCTAGCAGCTTGGATGATTCTCAGCTTCACCTCTAATGATGTATCAAGGGATGAATTCTCTCACATTTCCTCACATCATGTCTTATATTAAATAGATCACATTGCTTTAGTGCTGTGACAATGCAGTTTCTTCTTGTGGGCTTATATATCCATCTAAGTATCTCTGTGGAAATGGAAGAAGGGAAAAAGAAGAAAATCCACATTTTCTTCAGGGTACACTGATTCTAATGCATATTACTAAAATACTGCCAGAATTAGCTTCTGCCTAAAAAACCCCACAAAAATCAGCCTGTAAGTCACTTCTGCAGTGTGCACAAATACACTAGGCAGGGGTTGTTAAAATTCTCAGAAAAGTGGGAATGACAACAGCAGCACCCATTTGGAAATCACTTCAAGCCACATAGGCACTACTGTCTCAAGAGATGCCAGTTGACATCAGAACTCTCAAACACCCACTTTCTTCTCATTTCTCCAAACTGCTTGCTTAACACCACTCCTAAACCTGCTCTTTTCCTGCACCACCAGTGAACTATTCACTGTTTTCTCCTTGCTGGCTTGCTAAGGAATAGCTTGTGTCCTTGTGAGGAGGCCATGAGCAAAGGGTGTGCTCCTATCCCATGTTAGGCAACAGATGAGCAACAGATGAGCAAGCCAGAGAGGATGTGAAAGGGCAGTTGTGTGCCAAGTCATACATTTTTTGTGGGAAAAAATGTTATATGTTTCATAGAAATACTGAAAATTGATAGTCAGTATACTTTTGAACTCAGGATTACATGACAAGCATTTGAAAGGTGGTAACTCAGATCTCTGTGCCTCCATACTCCTGTACAATAATACTTTTCAGAGTGCTTCAAGGTGATGGATCTATGGAAACTCTTCACAGATATAATTCTGTTAAAGCTCTTAAGGGAAACTCTGCAGAAGAATTTCTAAAGAGGCAGCTGAAGAGAGTGATAGGAAATCCAACGTCACTGTTTGTTATAATAAACCCTCATTCACAATATTCCTCGGTAAAAAGAAATATATTTACAGGGAAAATATTTCTTATAGAATAGCCACCTCAAATGCAACAGGAGCTACAGAACTACATCAGAGAATGTAAACAGAAATTTAGTGGGAACACAACTTATTAATTAATTTACTGACTGGAGGCAGCTTCAAGCAGCAACACCTGGAGGTGGATTTTAAAGTCCCAAATGGTTCAGATCTGGAATCTTCTTTATACAACCCAGTTTTCAGCCTGAATGAATAAATGCATCTTCTCTGACACAGACTTAGCTTTATCCACTTGCAGCACAAGACATTCAGGACACCAAATGGTTCTCTTTTATTTTTGTGATTTTACTGCAACTACAGAACTGATTTCACCCATTATGCTTCATTAAATTATTCACATCTGGTATTAGCTACGTTTCAGTGAAGTCAATCCCAAGCTGAACATTTTCCAATTTCGCTGTTCCTATAGATGATTTCATCTATATTTCCTTAAAACATTTTTAGAGCCACAACCTTACCTGAGTGACTGAAACAAGATTTTCATCAATGTCCAGCAATAAGTTTCCATTCTCCAGCTGTAAAGCATGATTTATGAAATGAGATGAATGATTTATGAAAATGACATGAATTTCTGAGCATGAAAATGATAACCTCCATAATTATTGACATCAGCATTGAAATGAAAACCCCTTCCATCTTGTTGTGAGCACAGATATGAAATCAGGCAGTCAAAACAGTGAGCTTGAATGCTGCTGGGATGTGGGGGAAACATGCACCTTATTTGTGCTAAATCTCATCTTCTGGTGGATAAGCAATTTTACCACTTGCAACATAACTATTTATTTTCCCAAATATTTATTAATTCAGCAGTCAGCATACCTAGTGAGCTCTGACCCTGCTTACGTTAATGGGACTTTTCACTGGCTTGGTGAAAGAAGGAACTTAGCATCCTCAGGGGAAAAACGAATAATTGAATTTTGAACAACAAAAGCTCTAAAGGCAAGTATTTACAGGAAAAAACATACCTTCTTCCTAACTGTGAGAACTATATAATCAATTTAAACACATTTAAGATACATATTTTGTTCCCATAGCACGTTTTTAAAATTACATAATTCAAGTTACATTTAAATTTATAGTTTGTGTGTGTGTAAATATACATGGAAGTATACTGCCCTCACACCCATATTTATCTGCACCCAACCACAACTTAACACATTATCACTTCAGTGTTCTCAGAATACTAAATTTCAGATAATATTTATTGTATGTTGGAGACTTTATTTGTGAAGAAAAAAACACAACAGCAAGCCATCAAAAATGACTGGGAAGCTTCATGCAAGTTACCAGCCAGTAATCCCACCCCAGTATAAAATCTCAGTAGCAGCCTAGAATGCTTTTTCCCTCCCTTCATCTCATCATAGGTGTGAAGAAGAAATAAAACACTGGTAAAAAGCAGAGCCAAAGGATGATAATGCCATCATGCATAACCAGGAATGGCCACAGTGCTGCACCTTCCTGGAGCTGACACTGTGTTCCCCCAGCCCCAGGTATGGGAAGTGTGAAAAAAGCTGTGTCCATTTATTCAAAGAACAGCACAGACCTCGAAAATATCCTTTATACAAAACTAGAACGATTAATACCTTCAGAAACGACCAATTTTGTCCAGTAGTTAAACACTTTTTGCCCCAACTGCCCCCTTGTTTGACCCACACCCTCCAGCACCAGGGATGCAGCTCCAGCCGCACGTAAAACCAGCTGGAGGATAACCACGTCTGAGCACAGAGGGAACATGTGCCCAGCATTCAACGGCCCATTAGAAATTCCCACCTGTGCTGCAGCAGGACCTTGCAGAAAACATTTGCCCAACGAGTCACGGCACATTCCCAAGTGCCCAATTATCATGTAGCACTTGAGCCGCGTCTTCCATTAGCTCGTGTTGTGCATCACACAGCGGAGAGGAGACACTTCCTAGGGGTGAAATATCCCTGTCTGTTAGAACATGGAACAGCCTGCTGCAGAGGCCGTGCAGAGGCGGCAACACAACTACAGAGGGCCAAATTTGGCCTTTTGAACCTTCCTCTGGTTCTGCTTTTCCACACAGAGCCCTTAACCTTCGCAGTGAAAATCAGCAATTCTCTCCATCCTTCCCCAGTGCATGACAGAAAATAACCACAAGCCCAGAGGGATGCTCTAGTTCTTGATCCTTCTCCAGGAAAGATATGTGGATCTCTCCACAGAGTGATGTAAAAGCTTGTTTCAATTATTTAAAAAAGGCATCTTCTTGAATATGGAACACCCCTACAGCCCAGTCAACCAGGAGCACACCAGGCACTCGCGACCGGCAGCGCAGACCGAGGCGGAGGAAAGAGTATTAATCCTTGTATCATGGTGACATTAAACCTGTAATGAAAGCTCCATCTTTCTATATAGGCATGTGAGACACATTGTAAATCTCTTAAACATGAAATATGTAAATCTGGCTTCTTAAAGCAGCAGTAAGCTTTTTAAGCCACTTCAAGCCACTAATGGAATTCCTCGTGACACTTTCCACTATTTTGTAAAGAATAACATATTATGCAAGAGCTGGAGAAAAAACAAGGGTGCAGAAGCAATGATAATCATAGAATCATATTCCTGAGTTGGAAGGTAACCACAAGGATAAGAGATATGTAAACCGAAGCTTTCATAAACCTGAACCAAAACTGATCCACTTCTACTTCTGTCTAATCCCCAAGTCCTCTGAAAAACATCTCTTCTAAACTATGTAAAAGTTCAGATTTTAAAAGGGAAATTTAAAACATGGCTCTTGTGCACATAGGAGTGTGAAGCACCTTCTTCTTTAACTCCTATATGCATATCAAGGCAGAATATTCAACTTCTGTTACTCAGTCTGGTTTTACCAGTGGAAAGGGATCTACACTGACATATGGCATGAGAAAACCTGCTTAATAGTGATAAAAGATGATAAAAGTAGCATCTTACAAAACATGATTTTGTAATCTCAGAGAACGGAGCAAAGATGGTGCTTAAAACATGAAAAAAATACATGGTAATTAACTTGTACTCTGATACAGAGCTCAGCAAGAAAAAAAGAGTATGAAGGATACTAAATATAGCAAATAACCAGCAATTAGTAATTAACCTTTGAGATGGGTATTAGCTATTCAAGTCTTTTAAGACAGCAGAGGGATTTAAAGTTGGCTTCCTGCATTCAGTCTAAGTGCTTTACTGCTCAGCTCAGCACACAAAAGAGGAGTCACCCAACCACACAGCCTCCTTGCATTTCCAATTCCCTTTCTCCAACACGGATTTTACACTGGAAGTCTAGTTTCGAGTCAAATAGTTGGTCAAACTAAAGATTTTCTATCATATTTTAGTGGAAAATGTAAATATTTTGGCTATAACAAATAATTTTTCAGATGGTTTGAATTATTTCTGTTGCTCAGGAAAGCCTCAGTTATTTGTACAACCTTACACAACAAGTGTTGATACCACTACAAGCTCCATGAGCTGCAAGCAGCTTGCTAATTAACTACAACTCATTCTAAAAAACAATTAGAACTATAATGAAGGAGCATGTCGGAATCGTGACTAAACCGATCATCAGTCAAACCACGTCTAGTAGGTTGACACACACTGAAAACATCCCACAGACATATTGTTTTCCTGTAAAACTACTGCTGAATTAATGAAGTAGCATGGTAACTCAACAAAGGATTGCTCAATTACTTCCTAATTAAACAGAATATGAAGAATATGTGTGTAAAGCAAAAACTCTTGTGCCTTTGTAATCTTCAGCCTCCTATGTATCCTCATAAAATTCTCAATGTCATACACTTTCCCAGTTACAGAGGGAAGGGCAGTCATGATTTTATCATCCACCCAGATTTACACAGGTATAGCTGAGCACCTTTTCCTTGTAAGGGTGTGAACATTTAATCACAGAATTATTAAGGTTGGAAGGGACATCTGAACATCACCTAGTTCATCTCTCCTGCCAAGGCAGGATCACCTACTTGCAGAATCATAGAATGATTTGGGTAAGAAGGGACGTTAAAGATCATCTAGTCCATCCCCCCCTGACACAGGCAGGGACACATCCCACTAGACCAGGTTGCTCAGAGCCACATCCAACCCAGCCTCGAACACTTCCAGAGACAGGGGTGATTCCCAATTGCTGCAGGTCATGTTAGCAGCATGAGGTACCACAAAACTACACTGATTTCTATCCAAAATACATGCATTTGGGCATCTGGCACTTGCACAGGATACAAACCCAGTGCTCAGACTCCCTTGGGACATGGGAATCCTCCTGTTTAAAGTTCCTCTTTTCAGTTTCACAGGGTAACTTATTTCTCAGGATCACTCTTCTGCAGGTAATTCTCCTGAAGTGATAACCCAAGTCCTGGCTCAGGTGTGACGTACCCAAACACAGGGCAGCCTTGAGCTTCATTGCATCCACCAACTGTCCAGTTTCTTTCATTCGGTCACTGGATGTGCTGGTTAAAAATCCTGTGAGTCAACCCTGAGCAGCTGAAGAATTGGGATAGTTGAGTATAATTGACATCACACAGATTAGTGAGGAGTGAGTGAATTGAGTGAATTGAATTGCTTCACTGTTGCTCAATAGCTTCCTTTAAATTAAGGAATTCTTCATATGATCAAAACAGACGCTTACTCATTTGTTTATTTTCTCTTCATTTGCAGGGAACTTAATTCTGAATTCCATGTGTATTTGAGGTATTTACTCTTACAGGAAATGGTATTTAAAATGCTTCAGTTACCACTTTTCTCTGTCAGACTCTAATAAATCAAGACTCCAAAGGAGTGACTCCAGCTTAGAGCCAGACCCCTGCTGCACCCTGGCAACACAAGATCCAAGATAATGAAACTTCCCAGGGCACAGAGGGTATTGGTGCAAAGGTCCAAGACACATGGTTACCCCTTCTGTATCTTCTATGGATCCCATGCACAGGACACAGTAAGAGATCAGACAGGGAGAGATGAGCCCTTTAAAGTCAGGGGACTCCAGCACTGCAGGTGGGAGACAAGTGATGATGGGAACCCAAACTTAACACTTGGAAGCAAAACTCCACCTCTAGACTGTGACAGCAGAGACAGCTATGGATCCTTGCAGGGAATAAACTTTATAATGGAAGGGAATTAGAAACAACCCCATGTTTATTAGTTTAAGTACTTGCTTTGGCAGAGTTACACTGGTGTATGTATAATAATTTCCAAAACAACAGGTGACTGGAACTATAACCAAGCTTGAGGAACAAGCTATTTCTACCTTCATTATTGAATACCTTGTCATCATGGTATTTTCCAATCCTTGAAATCTCCTGGGTTTCACCAGAAAAAAAAGTCAAGACCTGTGTACTTCTGTACTTAATGATGTAGGGTAGGATTGAATGAATCTACAAAAACTTATAGAAGCTTCTCCCCAAACTGATGCCAAAGGCATACAACATTTTCCCCAGAACTGTATTACCTTTAATTTGTGAATAAACCCAAATTGTGTAAATGATATAATTTAAGGCACACAGCAGACCAGTAAAGTCACCAACTTTTCTCCACAGAAAGCAGACTGTATGTAAATAAACATTTTAGCAAATTACTATGAGCTGTTGGGCTCTGAGCAAATCAAAATGTAGTGAGTCAACAAAAGGTGCAGCTGCCAACTTAATATATCACCAGCCATCAGATAAAATCTGCATCAGTAATATTAAATAAAAGACAAAAATTCTTTATGTAACAGAATTTTATGCCACAATCAATGAGATCGAGCTATGGTTCAACTACACTCTTTTTTCCTCTTTGGAGAATATCAAAAGGTGCAGAAAAAAATACACAGGAAACCCAGGGAAGTTTAGGAAAACAAATACAAATGAAGCAATTAGACATGTGACCTAACAGGCTGCATAACTGAGGGGCCGTGAAATGTTTTATCATTTATTTATATTGCCTGAGTTCTGTATTAAAAATACAAACCTAGACTGCCACACGCATGGCAGCATCCTTGTGTCCTATATCCAACAAGAAAACTGTGTCACCAGGGCAATGCCTGCAGCTTTTATTTGCCTCTGTGTTTCTTGCTGTTTGAACAGTACAGAGAGAGAAGAGTGAAAAACTGATCAAGGGCAGCACTGCTGGATTACAGCCTTCCCACACTATGGGATTACGTCCCAAAATCCTAAAGGATTGCACTAGGAAATAAATGCAATACTTTGATAGCATGTAATCATTCTGCTGGCACAGGGTTTAGGATCACATTGGGGGAATGGTATTACCACTGCAGGAATGGAAAGCCTGCTAGCAAGACAACTCCTATGGATTAAAAAGAGCTTGAGACGTGGCCCACAATATCAATGTGGCATGAAAGAACAATTAAATTAGGAGATTTTATTCTCATCTGTGAAACAGCATTCCTACACTGTTAAAAGTTGCTATTTCACATGTAAGGTATAAAATTAGGGATGGGGCAAACCCTGAAGTTTGCATGGGCACATTTTCAATGCTCAGAAACCATCCAGACCTACATTTGTAATATTAAACAGTCTACACACTAACAACAGATTAATTCAAACATGTAACCCTTTTGATTGTTGGAAATCAGTCTCTCAGTTCAGGTTAACAGCTTTCTGGGTGTTCTTGTTTTGTCTGGTGATATGAAAACAAATTTTCAAGATTCAGTGAAAGCATCCCTAACTTTAGCTCAGATGCTAAGACCCACATAAACCGTGTATATAATACACATGAAGGAACTTCATCATTTTATGTTACAGATGCTATAAACTGGGAAGGCTAAAGAGGAGGGCTTGGTTTCTGCTTCCTATGCCAATAAAATTTTTATTAAGGAATAAATGACAAAATAACCCCAGAAAAAAATAGCTTAAAAAAAACAAACCGAAGAAAAAAACCCCGAAGAACAAAAAGCCCCTAAACTGTCCAATGTGTCTGTTAAGCCACTGATGCAAATTTAGGGAAAAGCCAGACCTGTAAACGGCACTGTAATCCCAGCCAGAACGAAAACTAAGCTTTCCTAAACACCTAACTTGGGCAGAAGGACCAGGCAGATCTTATGGCTTCAGGTTCAGCTTCATCTGCTCCTCCCATACCTTGCCCTCCAGCAGCCAAATTACTAGTAATATGCTCCACTTAGTAGCACCAGCCAAATGAGTGTCTACATAGTAAGGCACCAGCTATAGTGCCTTGGATCTTTACACAGCAGGAAGATGAGTTGTTTGAAAGCCTTCATGAAATTGTTAAGCAGATAGTTTAGACATTTTGAAGAGAAGAGAAGGTTTTATTGTGACGTGACTGACAGTCTCTATGAAGGGTATTTACAGTCTGACTCTTATTACTAAAAACACCATGACAGGTAGAACTTGATGCGGATGTTTAATGGGGAGACGAAGGGAAATTACGATAAGAAGAGCTCATTAAACATTTCCCTTTTTAAGAAGAGTTAATTTCACACACAGAACTAGAATTTCTAAGTGGAACACGCACTTAACACATGCTTTTTTGGGTAAGCTCTCTTTCTTTGTCTGGCTTGATGTATACTCCCAGTGAATAGAGAATAGGAGAATTGGTCTAAGGAAGGAGCAGAGAGAATATGAGTACAAGAAGTGTGAGTTGATACACAAGAAGGAGAGATACTGGGAGGGAACTAGATACCATGAAAAGGATGTGTTTGGAACTGAGCTGCGTGCTCAGCAGAGGAAATCTACAGGAGAGCAGGATTTTCTGGGAAGGGATGCAGCAAAGAGATGGGGAAATACAAGAATTAAATACTGAGTAAGCAATCTTTTTATCCCAATGTCAGAGAAGTGACTTGGCAACCAGCCACCACTCATAATTGAGTTCAGTGGGTATGTTCAAATCCTGAGATCTGAGACTCGTTCCTTTCCGCCTCATTTGCACCGTATTTACATTACTTGATATCAGAGATCATGAGGAGCCAGACTATAAAGGACTTTGACACCTGCTGACAAATGGCCTCACACAACAGCACAGCACTGTGTAGGTACATCAGCTCTCTCAGTGTATGAATGCTGAACACCTCTGCTTCATGGCACTACCAGGAAGATGCTCCATACCTTAAGCCACAGTGAGATCCTGTATGCACAAAGAAAAATTTGCCCAAATCATTCTGGTGTCTTAGGAAGCTGTATTGCACTGGAAATCAGTGTGAGTTACACTTCCTAGATTCCAAACAGGCTCTGAAATGGGTATTCTGGCTTTAAGTCTTTACACTGTGGTGCATCTCATCCCACTTAAGCCTAACTTTTAGAAGCCACCACATCTGCAATTCATTTAAAATTCATCTGCAGCTGCAAAACAACGATGTCCAGATGTGCATTTATTTCTGCCTGAGAGGGACATGTCATGCAGACAGAAGGAATTTCATAGAATCACACATTGTTTTAGGTTGGAAGAGACCTTAAAGATCATCTCGTACAACTCCCTACAATGGGCAGGGGCACCTTCCACTAGACCAGGTTGTTCCAAGCTGAATCCAGCCTGGCCTGTGAAGTGGCTCATTCTCTCCACTGGCTACAGAGAGTCAAGGCTGGAGGGCACTTCGATGGCTGGTTCAATATCCTTCCCTTTTCTGTGCAGAGACTGGAGACACCCTGCCTGGGAACACACCAGAGGGAAACAATCCTAGGATGGAAAATCAATCTCTGTCCAGGGAACATGGGCAATTCAGTCTGAACTCAACCAAAACTTGCTGCATTGTTATTAAGCATGGAATTTATTGTTGGGAAAGAGAATTCATGGTGCCTGAAACCTATCAGGAGCTACAAAAAGTTTCTCACTTCATTCATCCATTATGAAATTACTGAAAGCAAGACCTCCTAATAAAGGAAGTATCCTTTACGTGTTTAAACCAGGTAGATGAGGTAGATTATTTGCCCTCAGATTGAATTTTAGAGGTTTATATAATAATGACAGCTATAAATTGAAAAAAAAATTATGGGAAGTGTCTCAATGACAGAGAGTCTCACATGTGGAAGGGTGAGCAATAAATCAGATGGGCAGTGGAATATTAAATTGCTAATTTTAAGAGCTATTGCTCTTTTTTTTTCTTTTAATACATACTAATATAAAAAGGTGAAACAGAATCTCAGCTACCTCTTTCTTCCTCTTCTAATTCTCTTCATAAATTAAAGTGTGTAACTTGTTTAGAGGAAAAGCTTTAATACCTTTAAATTTAACCATGAAATAGCAAAAAAAATAAAAAATTACAGCTTTGTGGAGATGACAGATAAAATGTATTGGATGATTACAGAGTAGGTTCCATGTGCCTTATATCTCAAAGTCATGCTATTTACCTGGTACCAGAGTGTCTACAGACACGATTGCAAGTGTCAAGTACCCCCAGTCATACTGCAAAAACCTAAATTACAGACTATACCCTGAGTAAATCTGAAACATCACTGAAGGAATAATAAAAAACTCACAGGAAATGTACAGCTGAAAAATTGTAGCAGTGAGAAACTATATGAAAAATAAAGTCAAAAGTGAACAGCCATTCCATGCCCCCAAATACCTTAATTAGTTATGCAACATGAGTCATTTCAGTAGATTTTCTCAGGAAACATAACGATGCCTCCCTGCTCCCAGTGGTTTATCATGAAACATTTATGGCAAGGTTGGTTTGTTTGGGCAAAGCCCAAAGTGTCACATTCCAGGCCCCCATCCACCCCTCCCCAGCATTTATCTTTTCTATTCACCATCTCAGTCTCTGTGCTCAGCCCAGGCTGTGCAAGTTACCACAGCCTCGTGGGAAAGGAGTCTCTCTCTCCTGAATACAGGCATCTTTCCCATGTTTACAGTAGACTGGAATTCCTGACCTTTTCCTTTGTTTTTCTCCACTCTCACACAAATCCTCAGAAATACTAATCTTCTACGCAACCAAAGCCATCCAACAATTTCTTGACGTATTTATAGCACAAATGTACATTAAACAGTATAACCCACCCTTCAGGAAGTGCATACCTTGTTGCTAAGGCACCTGTCACTCCTCTGCTTCTCTCAATTTTGAGCAAAAACACCTCACCTCTTCAAAATGCCAATATACAGAAAAGAAACTGTGTTTTTTTGATTCAACAGCATATTACCCCTATTTTTTAATATTCTACTGCCCAGGACAGAAAAAATTAAGTTTACAGCCTATATTAACTCTTGGTCTCTTGTGTATTTGGAGCACTGCAGAAACAATGTATAGCAATGTTGGGAGGGAATCTCTTTGTGCTGATTACAACACAATATTCAGGGAAACAATGTAATACACAGAAATAAAGTTCTGCCATTCAGGAATATTTTGAGTGAGGTCTTTTTATACACTTGATCTTGCTGTAGTTCCTTTCAGAGTTTTCCACATCAACTGCATGTTCCTCTGCCCTACAACTCTACAGCTCTTATTAAGCTACTGTAGAAGTTGGTTTTATTGAGAAGGTAATTACTTTTCTATGGTGTATGTTAAGTTGAACTTTAACATAACTTGTTTGGTTGTTTGGGTTTTTTTCCTCAAATGACAGAAAAGTAATTCTAATATATTTTAATATATTTGATTCAAAGCTTCTTGTAAAATCTTTACCTATTAACACACTGTATTCACCAGGAAATCTGAGAGAAACAGACATTACAGCTGTAGAAAATCTCTGCAGAGGTCACAGCGTTCTGATAGATCTCTTCCTAATGCTACTTCTCTCAATCTCTGTTCATACCTTGCCTCCCCTGCTGTCCTACTAAACCAAGCTGTTAAGAGCACAATATATAAAGTACAGCTCTGGCAGATCCTACAGGGGAGAAAATGCAGCTCATCCATGCTCAGAGTGAGACTTGTACAGTTTTGGGCACTATAGGAATGATTCCAAACCAGGCAGCAACTCATGCATGAACATGCAGAAGGCTCACTGTTAACTCTTAAATCACAAATAACATATTTACAAATGGTGATTTTCATTATAATGGGTCTGAAAAGACAAAAAGGAGATTCAAGCAATAAATGAGATGGATGTAAGTGACATTACAATCCTGGTTACTCTGCACTAACCCAACCAATCCATAACACAAGACTGATAAAAGTCACATCATGAGGAATGTACCAGATGTTACAGACAATAATGAAAGTCACAGCAGCTAAGAAAGGCATTTCCTGTAGTGTATATAAATAGGGAAGATACTTACACTTACAGGTTGACTTTTTGGCACATCATAAACACCTTCCTTCTTTTGGCTGGTAGGAACCTGCAAAAGCAAAGGAAAACTGAGGTCATTACCCAAGAAGGTTAGATGAAAAATTGAAATCAGCAAGTGGTATTCATTTGAAAGGCAGTAATTTAATACTAATGAAATCAAGGATGGCTCCCTTCTCATCCAAGTATTACCCTTAATGGAGAAAATACTGAAGAAATCAACATCTATTTGAATTTTCTAAGTCCTACAGCCCACTAGGGTTCAGAAAAGTGATTTCCTTTCTCAGACAATTTTGGTTGCATGAATTCCATATGCACTTGGATCTCCTTCCTACTTAAATGTTTTTTCATTTAACTTGAGGGTTAGAGATGCACAATGGAAGTTATAATCAGGTGAGTATATCATCTTCCCAGAGACAAAGAGTACAGTTACTGATCTGAGAGTAAGAGATGTTTCACATGTAGTGTTGGATTTTTTACTTCCAATTCATTTAATAATCTAAGTCAAGGAAAGTATAACACATACCCCTGCAGTCATGGGGCCCTGTGGTTGCTCTATGAGATAGTTGGTTATAATGCTGCAGTTTTACTAAGGAATTAATGGCCTCTTGAAGTCTGACAAAGGACACATGGACAGGGGATCACACACTTAAAATTTCAGGTGAACCTTTAGTTGAACCAACAGTCCTGATTTACACCTTGGGCATTTATAACTTGATTGTGTAAATTCAGTGGCTTTGTAATACTGGGCTGTGCTTGCCCAAGAACCACTGGTTTCTGTATTTACAATTTGTGATTATATTTCTTTTCCTTCCTAGAAGCACTGAGTGTCTGTTGTAAATGACACAACAAAAGGAACAGTAAAAACATGTTCTAAACTGACACAAATGCTCTAAGGAAATCAGTGCTGCTTTTCTACTGAGCAGAGCACTCAGCATGTGAAAGCTACATTTCAGACTCCAATGAAACCTCACAGGTCAATAAGAGGCAATATTGCAAATATTTTTGTTTTCTAAGACAACAAATATCTTAAGGTTCTGATATTAGACTGGTTTAGGAGAAGCTTAAGAGATCACTGCGATGTGTTATAATTTCTTATTCTGCATAATTATTCTGGACCATAGTCTGTATAATACAATAAAACCTCTCTCTGCTGTTGTCTCTACTGTTCTCTTGCCCATGCTTAAACATCACAGTCTTCACAGGAAATTGCCTTTAACTTGGTGCACTTTGCAGAAGTTTGTCAAGAATATGAGTGCAGAATCCTCACAGAAACGGAATGATCCTTCCAAAAGATCTCTTCTACTGCTATCTTGGGAAAGATTTGTTTGCCTTGGTTTTCTCAAAGTAGTGGCCACTTCCACTAAAACCACCTATCCCATGATATGTGAACACTAGTGACAGCAGAACAATTCCATTTCATGGCAATAAGAGTCTGCAAAGAGAGAGTGCTCTAAGTGGGAGTGTGAGAGCAGGAACCAGGAAGGGTCTATTTAGGAAGTCATTGGAAAGCTGAGTCTTCACAAAAAAAAGGACAAATGTGGCAAGATAAACTTTCTAAACTTTCCAGGCTGCATTTTTTTTCTTTTCCCTCTGGAGAGTTTCCCTTTCAGTTATTCTCCTCTTCCTCGTTCCAGCTTTTCTGTGAAGTCATCCCAATTTCTTCTATCCTTACTGTGGAATTGGCATTTCCCTGCACTATCAATTCCCCTTTTTTCACTCCAGTTTATACTTATAGAAAAGCTCCTGACTTCTTATATGAAGACAGAGAAAACTTTCCTGAAAGACATTTGTCTCTCAACTCGATACCACCTGTGTATCATCACACTTTTTTCATTGCTACTTAGAGTGGGAGTCTGCAAGGCATTTCTGTTTTTCCTTTGATTAACAATACTAGCAAAGAGATACCAGCACTGCTGCTGTCAGCTCTGTCTCTGTGATAGGCTGTGAACCATTTGGATGCATTTGCATCTCACCATCAATAAAAGTATCACAATTCAGAAACCCTCATCTCGGATTGTCAACTCCTCATGGAGCAGAACTTGCCTCTCCATAACCTGTGCTGCTGCATACACAACACCAAACCACCTCCCCAAATCCCATCCTCACTTCCCTAGAACACCAGGCAGGAGGAGGGATGCTATTAAGCAATCTGACATTAAATGTGAGGATTGGTATGTGCCCAGTGACTGAATCCTTGCCTAACTAGCAGATTACAGCAACTTACACTGACAATATTAAAAGAGCAGACACAGACAGTCTTTGGGGTAATGTATCAAAGAAAGGTGACAGACAGAGAAAGAATGCTTAAAAAGAAAATTGTGACCTCTATTATGCTAAAAAGAAATAGAAATTGTCACTTTCTGCACTTATCTTTCATCTGCAATTCCCCACGGGGCAGGAATCTTTTCCACCAAGGGAGAATTTATTGCACACCAGCAAATGAAAAGCCAGAGCAGCACCAGCAGAAATAGGTAAGGGTGAGGGTGGAGCAAGGCTGCATGAGGTTATTGAGCAGATACATGTTTAACAGCTTGCAGTATGGAGAAGGCTTTGTAGTAAATAATAGAAGCTGCCACCAATTTGCACGAAACTAAAAAAAAAAGCAAAAACCAAGCAAACAAACAAAACCACAAACACACAAAAAGCTTAAAATAAAAGAGGATCCTTTCTAATTTGATTTTTAATAGTAGCCTGGATGGCTCTGAGATCATCAAGATCTTGTAAGAGAAGCAATTTTGTGAGTGATCTGAGTGCAAAATCTGAGCTGTGGGGATCCAGATTTATAGAAGCCGAGAGCTCACGAAGCCCATGGGAACCTCATGGCTACAGGCCAGTCTGTGGCAGGGACACCTCAGCACCCATCAGTTACAACAGACACCAGAAGAAGACTCCTGGCTCCCTAATCTCAGCACCTGCTGTACTCAAGTTAGTGTCTGTAGGAAACTGAGGACAATGCTAGACAGTGTATAGTGAGAGTATGGCATAATAATCACAGGTATTTTCTATGCACCACTGTGGGAGGAAACACTTTATTAGATCCAGATACTGTCGAATAAAGCCTTAGGCAATTCTCTGGTGACTTAAAGGACAGTAACAGCACCTATTTTGCTTCCTTCCCCCAGTACTTCTCTAAAAGTGTTACCAAAAGCTTCTCACTTTGATGAACAACAATCAGCAATTTTTTTGTCTGAATACAGTTCTCAGGGGATTTTTTTGTTTCCAGCATAAACCTGACAACTAGAGTAGTAATTTTGTAACATTTGATGAAAATAGTCAAACTTTCAACACAGAAAATTTTCAGCCTTAGGCAGACTCTCACCTTGAGAGCTTTGCATGTCTTGGTGTAGAGATGCAGAAAGATTCATATTTGAGTGTGCATGGTGGGGATGCCAGGAGACCAGCAGAGACAGATTAAACGAATCTCTTATTAATGACTCTGTAATGGCATCTATAAGATGGTTATTTTCTAATGTTTAGCTTGCATTTCCCTTTCCCACCTCGCTTCTTTCTATTTTGGCTTACAGCTACACTAGCCTCTTATTTTTTCTATTATCTTCCTGTATTTTCTCATTATACTTTACTGATATATTTTTTTTGTTGTTATATCCTTGCTCCTGTGTACCTTAAAATCTTTTCCTATTTAGCTGATCAACCTCTAGCACAGTCAGATGAAATGTTTAATCACTACTTGAAACTCCTTCCCTTCCACATTAAATGATTTCCTTGAATCACAATATTCTTATAGCACACAAAGATTTCTGTCTATCTTCAGATTTGCCTCTAGTATGTGATACAAAATGAATTACATTATATTTTAATAAACCTTGTACTGATCCCTTGAGGATAAATTGAATGACAAAAGATTATTTTATATTGCTTTCAATGCAATTTTTTGTCAGTGTGAAGAATGTGAGCTTGGGCTACAACATAACACATGCACTCTGAAAAGAGTTTCCCTGGTCTGGGGGGATATCTCTCAAGAGCTCTGAGGTTTTGCTCAGTTATTTCCTTGGTTAGCCACAAAGAAGAACAGTACCATTAAAAGTTCTAGTAATTGCCTGGATGGTCTGCTCTCCATGATGTTTCAGGATGTTTTCTCAGCATATGTGTAAAAAATGTCAAAAAAATTAACAAAAAAAAAAAGAGAATCCACTATCTATCACCTCATATGGTATACTCAAGAGTTTAAGGCCCTCCATAAGTTGACAAAGTTAATATAACTTACAGGAGCTGAAATGACAAACAACAGCGAAATCACATTGAGACTGGGCAGATAATTTATGTCATGTCACCAGAATGAAATGCCAGACATTTTTGCGACGAATGAAAACTAAAAGTGAACTATGTATGAAATGTGCTTTGTTAAATGCTTGCAATCGCTGCGATGGAAACACTGAAGGTAGAGATTTTATACCTGATAAATGTTTTCTTCCGTTTCAGGCTCACGGATCGGCTCGTGTCCAGCCTCAAACACAATGTACTATTACACCAGCCGCCAGAGAGGAAAAGTCAAAGATGAAACAGAAGGGAAAAAGGCGATTTGGAATTCCACGTCAAAACAAAGGCAGGCATTAAAGAAACAAGTTCAAAGTACAGGCTGGCAGCAGGACAACTGGTTTGTTGGAAAGGTCCAAGTAAGGTTGTTTCATATTTCATAAACTGGAATGAATAGCCCTAAATCTCCTCTAATGATCATTAGAGTAACTCCTTAATTCTTTCTCACTAGAGAGAACGCCTGTGGCTCAATACTAATGTTCTGAAGTCAACGTGAATTTTGCCTTTTTTACATAATGGCAATTATTTCCACATATATTTATTATCTATGAATGAAAATGCTAAATCCAAGCTGCGACAATAGGCTGGTGCTCATGGAAAAGGGCACATGGCAAAAGGCTGTCACAACACTTTTTGTTTTCATGTTCTTGCTTTATTTTGTGAAGAGTACAGAGTAAAACTCCTGACATTATAAAAGCTGAATAGTATTTTAGGGCATCCTGATTCTTATCATCTTTGTTGCTGCACCTTAGGCACTGTTCAATATTCACTAATGGTTGAATTGACTCCTTTCAGCGTGCCTCCCACTGATATGCCTAAGTGGAGGAACACAGAGTCCCCAGGAAAAAAAAAGTAAACTATCACATATTTTGTTTCAGCACAAAAACATGAGAATGAAATTACATCTTTTTCTTCTTCACACTCAGTAGGGTATCAGACATGAATATATTGACATATTTCTGATAATCATCTTTGCTCCCAGACACGGATGAAACGAGATTTAAATTTCAGATCTATTATTAAATTGCAGTACAAACACCAACGAGGGAGCCTGTTACAACATCAATGCCACTGTTGGGTTTTTTCCAAATATTCACCCTCTGAATTGAATTCTGGCTCCACAGAAGACAAAAAACAAAATGTCAACTTATTACTGTCAGAACGAGATGTCACCTTCCTTCTCAAAGTACCTCCCCTTTCAGTTAGAGCTTGTATTAAAAAATGATGACAAATCTCATTTGGAAACTTAAAAATCTGGATGTACAAGTCACAGTTAAAGTAATATTTATGACATATTAATCTAATATTTCTGTACTCCAATTGAAATATTCTATTCTATACAGACACATTACTCACAGCTTAATCTCTAAATATGCTACTCTCTGTAAAAATCTTAAAGGTTTCTCACAAGACCTATCTCAGTAAATTTCAAAACATGTTGTTAAAGGTTTTGCTCTGTTTGAAGATAACATATATCTAGTCATTTCTGAAACTCCAAGGCCATACAGCTTCAGAAATTACCTGGTATACAGGATCTTCTACATCTTCTTCCAAAATTGTCTACAGCAAAGTAAGAGGACAGGCAGTAAAAGCAAAGAACATAAACAGCAGAGATAAAAGAACTGTACTCAGAAATTAAAGGACAGCAAAGAAATAAGCAAAATGGGCAGGTAAGTATATAGTTTTGTTTCTCTAGGATACAGATAAAGTCACATTATTGTACAAAGTAACTTTATTCAAGTTTCATCCGAGTTTAACAATCTGCACCTTATTTGACTTGATTCAGATACACACATTCAGGAGTATATTTAATCTTCCCTACAGTACCAGACACTGTTAAAACCTGACTTACAAAACTGACCTTCATTAAAAGTTTTCCTTCTGAATTAGAAGAAACACTAGGCAGGAAATGAGCAGATCATTTCCAGTTGCTAAAAAGGTTCATCACACCCCAAGTGATAGCTTTCACCACTGTTTAATCCTATGTCTGAGCTCACGATGGCTGTTGGGTTCACACTGGTCCGTTTGAAGCCAGCACCGTTCAAACCCACTGCTGTTAAGAAGTGCTGAGGATGCTCAGTGCCTCTTGGGAGCAACTTGGGGGGATACTTCAAACCAAGCTTTTCTTGGCAGTAGTCTAAGCTTATTCGTGTACCTGGTATACCGCCTGTTCACACTGTTTGTCCTTTTGTGCCTTTTTTTCCATTTCTTCCCTTTGTTTCAGTTCATAGATGAGCTGAAACAGGTCTCGCAAGTCCAGGATTACAGGTTCAGCCTATGGAAGCAAAAACAGGATGGAAAATTTCTGTATGGGAAAATTATCCCTTTTATCCCGCTCTGCTGATAGAGCAGCTACAACATCTCTGCAATTGAACTTCATATAGAATTACTTTCTATCTTAAGCATCCCAGCTTGGGTTAATTTCTATTGAACTAAATATACTTGAAAATTAATGATAATTATAGTTATGAATATAAAAAGCATTATGAACATAAAAGGCATAAGTATGAATATAAAAGCAAATTTATTAGTGGTTTCACATCCAACAGAATTACAGTAGACTATACACAATGTAGGTTTCAATGAGTATTGGAATATAACCAAACTTATCTGCATCAAGTCTAGCTTAGCCAGAAAGGAAAAACCTAACTAATTATAAAAAAATACATCATGAAAAATTGCAAATAGTGAAACATATTTCCTTTTGCACAAGATGGTTTCATCAATTTGCTATGTCAGAACACCTACTCAGACACTTGTGTCTAGTGTGGCACAATCATAAACAACCCAAAACTGGCCCCTTGAACAGCTTCTTACAAGCAGCTTTTCAGTTGAGTTACACAGTAGAAAATGACAGTGATTTGATACTTACTGCCTGGGCTGTTTTTATTGCCACAAATCTATGATTTCCCTCCTTTCCACACACATATCCAAACGCTCGGTGGTCTGTGATATCCTTTGCAATGTATGAAATTTCGTGAACTGCATGGTGATGCTGTAGTAGCTAATAAGAAAAGGACAAACAGCAGAGAATATACATCAAAATGTTTGATTAAGAAGCAGTACAAATTCTCTTTCATCAAGGCTTTATCTGGATCTCAATTCACCTATGGAATTCAAACAAGCAAACACATCCTGGCATCAAAACTGATTAATATCTGAACTCTTTAAGCCTATTCTTGCCTCAAAATGTAGCTAAACTTGACTTGCTTTAGTAAGTCAACTAAAACCTCCCACTGAAGGTTTTTCCTGGAATCTTTTAGTGAGATATAATTAAACAGAAAATGCATTGGCTAGTTTCTACCTAGGCACAGAATCAGTATTTGTAGGTATATAAATAAGCAGGGGCTGCAGATACCTGTAGCTTCATACAGGAAGACTGTGAGACCAGGCTGACCTGCAAGGGCTGCAGAGCTACAGCTGAGATCTCCAATATCTCTAAGAACCAGTATGAGATCTGCTTTATCTCTGCAACACTTAGCATCAGCCAGTAAGAGAGATTTCATTTCAAGCAGTAACAGAACTCCAAACATTTATTTTCCCCAGAAAATTAATGGAAATGCAATTATTCAACAGGAAATCAATGCTAAATGCAAAAGTTCACATTTTATTTAAAAATCTCACTTTGGCAAATTGCAATAATAAAGAGATTCCATTTTGTTTTAAATGTATGAGTAAAGCTCTCCCCAGAGTCAAAACATGAATCTGAGTATCTCTTGTATTGCCAGAATCTTTCTTGCTTCAGCCTAAAGAGTATTTAATTAACAAAGTATTAGAGAAGTATTTCTACACAGAACAAAGTCCTTGAACAGCTTATCTAAAACAGTGTATTAGTTTCAATTTCTACCTTCTGATATATTGACCTGCTCTTACGTCGTCTAGGGATAATGCTATTTCTGAGAGCAAGCAAAGCCTCACAAAGAATTCTTTTGAGGTCCAGATTCCTGCTGGTTTTGAGAAAAGCACATTTTGAAAACCAGCATGGTATCCAGGCAATCTCTAAACAACCAGTTATTTTTAGAGCTTTTAAAAAACCAAACATTTTAAAATAATTCAAAAGCAGAGAGGATGTCTGTGTGTGGAAGAAAAAAGGCTGAGCACACGCAGGGCAAGCGGCAAGCGATGGGACTTCTGTAGGACAGGGACTGAAATGTGAAAGGAGAGGCAACCTGCAAGAGATGGATGACTCCATATAAAACAAAAGACTGGACATGTTTCATTTTCATTTCACAGTAAATGGCTCTTAACGTCCCAAGATCAAGATTGCTTGCTCGTAGGAGAGGGGAAGTGTTGCCATTGACTTCAGGCAGAACATAGCCGAGCTGAAGGTGCACTTCAGACTCTCCCGACGTGTAAAGCGTTTAAAATTAATGATGGGATCTTACTTAGATAATACAGGGATATTGATTTATTAGGGGTTTTTGAAAACCAAGTTATATGCTATCTGTTACAATGAAATGAAATGTTCCCATCTCTCTATTCTGCATATGACAGGGAACGTTATCTCTGGCTCCTATTAAATCAAAGTTCTTTGACATTGCTTTATTGATTGCCAGGCAGTGTTCTGCACTGAAATTAAACTGTGATCAGGTGCCTTCCTTGTGGAATTAAATTTGAAGATCGCTCTACCATGGAAGAGTATCACCCACAATGTAAGACAGCAAATGGAAACTCCAATTTATTTGGGAATCCTCATTAACTGTTTGAAAATCATTACATGTCTAATGATTATGATATTTTACATACTGTATCAATAGAAGTACAAATTAAATAAAGGTGACTGCAACATTATCCTTTTATGTATTTTACTGATAGAGAGTCTAGAAGAGTTTTTCATTTCTTTGAGGGATACTGAGTTAGAACATACACATGAAATGTTATGTTGCATACACACATATATACTCAAGTAGACATAAACACTCCTTTGCATCTGCATTTTCACAGCCCTCCATTCACCTAATGTATCCTTTCTACATATTACAATATTCTATTCTAAACGTTATTTAAGGGATGTCTGATTCTTTGCTCTTGCAAAGCAGAAATGGAACTCCTGTTGCAGTCAGGAGAGAGATTCACCACTGTAAAATGCAAAATGAGAACTGCATCCTTTCTGTAAATATTTAAGGACACAGCCTGTCTAATACTCCACAGAGCCCTTCACAGCAGCAAGACCTGTGCTGGAGCAAAGAACAACAGGAGGGACAGTATGAGGAGAAACACCATCTCACCCAGCCACCCAACAGAGACAGATACTTGAGGCTACCCATAAATTCATGCTCTTCACATGTTTGGATCAGATGTGAGTCTGATGCATTTGCACAGACTAATCTCATTAAATGAGATCAGTCAAAAAGATGTCATGTTTATCTCTCAGTTTGTAACTGTGCACATGTAGCCACTCCCTCGATACTTGATATGAAAAGAAACAAAAGCCACATAAATTGCATGGCTGGTCAGTGCTCATAAGCACCTCTTTATCCTCACCCTCTTTTTAAAAATTTATTTAATACTTCCAAGTCTTTACCATGACTCAATCCTGCCTTTAATTGTCATAAACACATAAATTACTTATTTCAGAACTCGACACCCCTGTATGCCCATGCTGCTGGATTCCATCACACAGTATTGGGTGTTTTTACTGTATCTGCACTGAGAGCTGCTACGAACCATTTACCAATTCTTAAGTGAGGTATCAAATTGTTTTGGAGTGCTGTAGTACGACAGAACAAATTATAGAGAAGACCTAATTTATATTATGGCTCAATACAGTCAATTACATATTGCAGAGATTAGAAAGTAATTTAACATTCAAGTTTCAGTTGTTAAAAAATCCACAGCCTCCAAATTATTTTAGGTCTCCTGTGACTTTAGTCACTGTTACAAATGTTGAGGATTTTAAATAGAAGCACAGATGAAGTCTCAAACTGTGTAACAAGACAATCTCATGATGCACGGGTCCTTTTTAGGGTAAACATGACATCATTCATACACTAAAATTTTTTGCCTGCTGTTAAAATCAAAAAGTCCAAAATACCCATTACCACTAAGGCTGCTGTTTTCCTTCTTTGCCTTAAGTTTGTTCTGGTCTCTCCCATTAGCCACTATTTTCTCTCTCTTTCTCCATTTTATCCCCCACTTCTCCTCTTCCCCCAGGTTGCTCCCTGTACATCACACTGAATTGATTTAGCTGCCTCTGAGATCTGTAGCATTTCTAATTTCCCTCAGGCTGCTTGGCACCTATCATAAATTTTTTCACCCCTTATCCTCATCTTGCCCCTTTATTTCCATGCTGTAGCCTCTAGTGCCACTAAATCAATTAAGTCAATCAATTAAGTACTTGGAGGGTCCAGCAATCATGTCAAATATGTGAGTTAGATGGCACAAGAAAGTCACTGCTTTACTATCGCTATTTCTCTTTTAATGAGGTTGTCTATTTAGTGGAGCCTGGGGCACAGTGTTAAGAGACACAACAAAAAATATCCTGCAAGCTGCAAAGCCTCCTAGAAAAGCTGCCCCACCAAAAAGCAGGAATCATGTTCCACACAGTACTATATCCAAAAGGACAAATTTCCCAGGGATTCAGATTGCTCAGCCTTTCACCTTGAGTAACAGTGAGCCTGGTTTCAGATAGGTGGGACCAACCAACACTATGGATACTGGGATGTGGGAGACAGACATGGACCAAGCATCCTTTGTGCTTCTATTCCTGCCTATTCACTTCTAACACAATTGATTAAGCAATAATACATTTTGCATGTATAAATTCCAAAAATATCAAAGTTACACACCAAACTGCAAAATTCTTAATGGATTCATAATAAAATAACTTTGTGGACTATAGTTTTGGTCATGTTGCTGTCTCCCTGCAAGTCTCCTGTATTCCAACGTGACTGCTCAGCAGCATATAAAGAAATCAGGCCCTGAATAACATGGAAAAACTGACAGAAATTGAACCTAACATGGAAAATTAATGGTAATGCCTTAACAACAAGCTTAGCAAGCCCAAAATGCAATAGGACATCGACCATTACCCACTGCAACACAATCAGTGGAAACAACGAATTGTAAACCACGTGAGTGGCTCTGAGATTAATTTTATCTCATTGCTGCAAGAAACGCTGGCGTGGTACAGATGATGCTCCCTCACTACATCCAGGAGGCTGCTGTGCTCCTTAGTGGAGCTCAAGTCCTGCACACTACAGTGTTTTTCAGAGCCACTCATGGAATGTAGTCTGAGCAACAGATTATGGACATTCCTTCTGCAAAAAAACCCCACCCCAAGAATAGGAGCAGAGGAAGAAAATGTGACCTCTGGACTGTTCTCCAAGCCTGAAGGGACTTCTCGGATGGCAGCCTTTAAGCATGTCTTCACAATGAGAAGAAAACACATCTGTCTAATCCCTGTGCTTCTTCCACGCACACCGATTTTGCAGACAATGCCCTAAAGAAAGACTTTTCCAAGTGCCAACTACTAAAAGGCGTTTCAGTGCACAAGCTCCACAATAAAAACACTTGGCACAAAAAGCTCCCTTTGAGATTATATGCAGATCAAAGCTTGGTCTGTGTACCACAAAGGGGCACATGAAATATGGTGCTGATAAAGAGAAGAATCAAAACAGATTTAGCCCCAGTTATCGCAGACTCCGTCCCTCCAGGGGGTCAGCCGTCTGGCTGTGACACAGCACAGCACCCAAAGATGTGTAAATTTAATTTCCCTTTAATAACAACAACAATAATAAACCCTTAAGAGCCATTCTCTTCCTGCAACTGAGGAGAATGAAGCAAAAACCAGATTATGTGAGTTCCTGAGTTTACAAGGCAATGTGCAGCTGAGTCAGGAGGGATGACAGTGAGGAATACCATATGCATAAGGATAAGCACTTCTTCAAGTGAAGGGCTACACTAAGCTCAATCTATACACTCCACCCTAAATAAAAAGCACAAAAGTACCCCAGGTTGGATTGTTCAGTTGGACTCAGGAGAAGACCTTAAAAGGTTACTTCAGCCTTGGCTGAAATCCAAATTAATCCTCACCATTTCCTTTGCTTGATGAAAAGGTATCCTGCTACTGCCTGTATCTTACCTGGGGAGTGAGAGTGGCAAATTCTTCAGAAAGCAAAGTGATTGTCCTTGTTGGTGCTCCCTGGGACAGACAAGCAGGGATGCTCTCAGCTGGCCTGGCACTGTCCTCACTCCAGACCCCCGGCGTACACCCCGAGTCAATTAAGGCAGTGGGACATGACTTTGCCAGCACAGCAGTCTAATTGTGATGAATGGATCTATGATACTGAGCTAGCTGGATGCTCTCAGAACCTAATTTGTGAAAGAGAACACCACTAAGGTAATAAACTTCTGTCCAGCTCTCATAATTTGTAATAATGTCTGACAAAGACCAGATATGAATTTAGTTATTGTTCATTGTCTTCAGAAGCAAATGCTAAGTTGCTCATGCAGAAGATCCATTTATTAGATGTATGAATTTGGAAAGGAACAAAACACATCTAGAATGCACATATGGCCAATTTTGTATCTTCACTTCAAAGGCTTTTCAATTTTTTTATTGTGCCAGGAGTGAAAGTACCTAGTTAAATCCCAAACCCTTGACCGATTACTATTAAGGACAAGTTGTATTTTAAATATGTACCTACAAATATTGTTCCAGGACAAAGAAAATCCTAAAGGGCAAGGAAAGATTTTCATAGAGCGTTGGAAAGACAGATGTGCTACACTAAAGCCATGATGCTGGGCCTCCTGTGAGTCTTGCAGTATTTTCTTATTGCTTCTGCATCACACGCAGTCATTATTTTATCAGGATGGTCAAAGCAAAGGATTTGCACATCCATACCAAAAAGCAGCAAACCTGACCCTTGATGCCAAAGCCAATGGCCCACTAGGCCATAAACAGCTCAGCAGTATAAGATGCCCCAAATTGCAACTGAGTGGACCATCTACAGGCTGTAATTAATTGTTTTATGTCACCATTTCACTATTTCAATGTGTTGTTCAAGTAACAATGCTTGCCTATAAGGTATTATTGCATTCTTTGGGATGGCAACTGCACAGTGTCCACTGCTGGGTTCCCAGGACTGTAACACATCTGAGTGCATTCCCCCTTAGCATCCACCTCAGCACCCTCTGCAAAATGGTCAGTAGATCAAAATAGCCATAAATATTTCAATGTTGCCCTCTACTCTCAAGCCAGTTTGCACACAGCACCTCTGACCCTGCCTTGTATATTTTCCTGATAGACTGTGAAGTCTGTAAGACTCTTATTAAATCTTGAATTTGAGGGAGCACAATATTCAGTAATGAGAGAGTTTGCTACAGTGTCACTGAACCTCTCCATAATTTTATTGTGTTCATCTTTATAGCCTGTGAATGTACTCTGAGCAGCCTTCACTTTTTACAAGGTTCTTTTGTTCCTTCTTCATCTCCTGAAATGCTGTTGATTTACATGAAGAGCACAAGAAATTCCTTCATACAACTCCTAGGAGCATTGGAGGTAATTTTTTTGGCTTTAACTGTCTCAGATCTTAACTGCTTCAGATTCAGCAAACATTACCAGCCACCCTCTTCTTGTAGTCTGTGATTTGAAAAACTCATCAGTGAAAGGCAGCTGCTGATTCCCTTGATTTGTCATGCAAACCCCATAAAGCAGAGCTTAAAAAGATCACAAAAGCCCTACTCATACTGGCAATGCTAAAATTTAAGTTGCATTGAATAGTCATCAAACAGCAACTTTCTTGAACCATAAATCTACTTGCACAGTGTTACAAACTTTATTGGAAAAGGGAAAAAAGGACAAGAGGGATTTATATATCTACCTATCTCCCAGACTCTGTCACTAATTTAGTAAGACTTTGAAGGGGGCTGAGAGAGAGCACATGTACAGAGAGGAATAAGAGTAGATTCTATGAATTCACAAACTATATAACCACTATGTCTGTTGTGTTCATGAGCCATCTGAAAATGGTGCAAAACAGTTGAGAATTTAACATGACTTGATTTTTAGATCTTTCAAATTTAAAAGCTATTCCATAATTGTAAATAAACCAAGACATAGAAGCAGGAAATCTTGTCTTCTACAAACCAGTTTCAGTGGCACAGTAAAGAACTGGACAAAATCCAGTCAGCTCAACTCTTCAACTCTAATGGCTTAATTATCTAGTGCACAATTGCAGAGCATTCTAACACTGCTTGTGTTGAAGGTGCTGTTGAAGGTTGTTGATGTACTAGAGGTCCCTGCACGTTAGCAAAAGATGACTCTGGAGCGTTGAGCTTTACAATTCAGAAACAGTATCATGAACTACCTCTCCTGGTCATAAAAACCATGACATTTTGTTTTCAGTCTTCCTACCGAAAAGAGAGAGGAAACCTTTTCCTTTGAGTTACAATTGCACATATAAACAAGCTTCAGATAATCCCATAAATGGGATCATTCATCAATAAATCCTTCATTTGTTCAGGTCCCACAACAGACACTTCACCTTGGATATAAACCATCCATAGCAACATGACAAGTGTGTGCAGTACTTGAGCCCTAAGATATGAATAAAATAAAACGTAAAAGGCAATCCTCAAAGAGACTCTAAAAAAGAACAAAGAACTTGCAGGTAATTTTTTGCCCAATTTTCTTTTATTTTCTCCCCTGCATTATCCCAGGGTGGGAATTCCTGGAGCTGCACTTAAGAGGCGCTTGGCACATCTTGTTACAACAGTTTCAACTCAGGCAAGACAATGTTTGTAAGCTCTGCCCTGGCACCTTCCAAAAGAAATCCCTCAAGCTCCCATTTTAATGCCCAGAGTTGTTTCTTCCCTGCTCATTTTCATGTAAAGCAGGATGAATATTTAGTTTTAGTCTTCTGCTGCTAATTGAAGTCTCTAAAAGCAAACTTTGATTAACAGACCTGGCCCTGCTGAGAGCATGGCTCAACTCCTGTTTGCTTTTCTCTCCCCTGCTTTGCTTTTCTATCCTGGCCATGGGTGTCACACAAGGTCTGCCTTTCAGGAAAGCTCTCTGGCAGTGCTGCCCTCACCTTCTACTTAAATGCCTTTCCCAGCTTTGGTGTATGGATATTGGCTTGTTTTCTACTACTTAGTCCTTTCATTCTCCCTGCTTTTACAGCTTCTGCACACAGCATGTCTTCCCTGCCCCTAATAAAACCTGAACTTCTTCATTACTTCACTCTCAGCACTTCTCAGCACTAGCCTTATGCATGTACAGGTTACCCTCACAAGTGCTTTACACTTTAAAGTACTTCCAAATTCTTGTATCATCCACAGGAAAGCATTTGGCTAATTAAAGATTGCAGAAGGCTGCATATAAAACCTTTTACAAACCAACTCAGCCTTTTTAAAAGCAAGGACTTAATAAGAAAAACTGGATTCAAGTCTGTATTTTGACTATCTAAAAAGAAAAAAAAAAAGATATTTTGAGCTATGCAGAGCTGAGGCTAGGAGCCATACGCAGTATTTTCAGATACCCAGACTTCTCATTTGCTTTAAATGTCAAGGCACTCAAATTAATTAGTGTTCTGCCTCACCTATTCACGAGGCCACCTTTCAAGTCAGCAGGAATATCACTGCTTGTTTTGCTGTGAGCAGGATGGGAACCACAAAGATTAAGAAGAATTAAGAGCAGAGAGAGGTAGAATGCTACAATTTAGGGACACGTCAGACACTGCTGTTAATTCCACAATTACCACGGGGGTCTGGGTAGCACAACAGGGGATGCTGTTCCTGCCCCTGGGCTCTGTGACACATGGCTGCCCACATGCTGAGCACACAGTGCATCCAACAGAAAGGTCACGAGTACAATGATCTCATTTAGGAAGACAACTTTTATGCAAAGTTATTTTCATATTAACCAAAGCTCCACTGGTATCTGAAATTTATTACTTATTCAACTGAAAGACAGGCATAAAAGCAGGTATTTGTGTTTGGTGAGTGTTGATAAATGAGAGCAGCCAATGGCAGAGGTCTTCCTTCCTCTTCTCCTTCCACTTATTACAAGACTACGAGGTAAAAAAAAGGTGTTTATTCTTTTCTATCAGACTGAACAAAGCTCTTGCTGACTTCCTTGTAAACACATATTCCTGAAGGCAGAACATAAGCCACTGGTTTTATTTCCAATCGGTATCTATTACTATCACCCTGTAAACTCCTGGTAAATTTAAAAGTAATCCTTCCTGTAGTTTCCCCCTCCCATTGTCCTGACAGTGAAGGATGTCTGTCCCCCAGCAGTAGGAGAGGTCAAACAGCCCATGAGGTGTCACAGGAATTCAGAAACATCATCAGTACTGTTGCTCCTACCAGGGCAAACCTAAAATTGCAGAGCAGCCCATCAGATAAAATGCACTGACTAGGAAGGAAAATCACAGCACCCCTGGGGTGTAATGTTTCCCAGCTATCTGCAACAAGGAACAGTGGATTTCTAAAGGGGATGTAAGTTTTTGTCCTGGCACCTGCTGAAGGTCCCCCACTGCTCTCCAGGGAAGTTTCAGGCATCTCAGCTGCCTGTGCTATTATTATGTCAGCACTTCTCTTGCTAAATCCTTTCCCAAGCAGTCTGAAATCCAGTCATTGTAATTCCAGGTGAGTTGAAAATGAGCCTGAAATTTTCTTCTTGTGTGTGATGCATTAACCTGGCTTAAAAATACAAGTACTTGCACACAACTCTCTATTTTGGGTGCTCGTCTACAAGACAAAATTGCAGCTGCAAAAAGGAATATGGCTCTGCTGGAGACAGCAGATCACAATGTGGCTTTTATATCCTAACTTACTTATCTGGATCACACAAGGGTAGTGAATATGGGCAACCTCCCCCCTCCAATATGAATCTATACTTTGAGTTTTCTGCTATGGGACAGTAGGAGGGATGCTGTGCAGCTCCACTATATAACAGGACCAGTAACAACAAATGTTAACTTTCAATTTCTTAGCAAAATTCTTCCCAATTCTAGTTAACAATACCAAACAAATTAGACAAAATCGGAAGTATTGGCATAGTAATTTTTACTACAGCAGCTCTGTAGACAGATACCCACCCCCATATGCAATGGAAGCCAAATGGCAATTGGGAATATGCCAATATTCCTAATATCTATTGTTGGGAACTATGTATATCACTGTTATAACTATATAATACTGAGATTTTCCATACCATGATGCACAATGCATCTGAGCAATACTTCCCTTTCTTAAATCCATCCTGGGGTGCTTGGATAAAACAACAGGGGGCTGGATACAGTCAAATGAGACCACCACTAAACTCATAAGATCTCATTTTCTGCTTCTTTGAAAGCAATCATCTTTTTACCCTTCTCACACTGAAAAAAATATAATTACAATAAAATTGCACAAATTATTTCAGTTTGGATGAAACGTCTGGAATAGCTTTATTTTATCTTCATGCCAATTAGGGTCAGAAATCTCACAAGGCAGTTTCTGCAGATCCTGACTATAAGAAGGCTGAACTCTAGATCAGAGCTTTTCCACATGAGAGGAAAAAGGGAATTTTCAGCCTTTCTCTGTATGCCAAGTGTTACGAGGTAAGACACAAAAGTTCAAATCAATGCTCTAGATCTCCAAGACTTCTCCATGTGCAAAATCACACCCAAATTTTGCCTTTTGGGTTCTTTTTTCCATTGTAACAAAACTACCATAATACATAATGCTTTTACAATCGTCACACAACAAATGGGGCATCTAAAGAATGTAACTCCATGATCTTGTGGCTATTAAAAATCCCTGAGGATCATTCTGAACTACTCAAACTGTCCACGGCCCAGTCTGGAGGGCCAATAATAAATGAATTACAATAGTCAATAAGGGATGTAATTAAGGAAGTAGGTTCTCCTGACATTTACATTTTGCTAACTGTCAAATGTTACTCATGAAATGTGTTATTGTTTCTCTTTTTAAGTGTCAGAAGACTATAAATACCTTGTAAGAATAAAATGCAGGGTTTTCAGCCCTCTGCTCTGCCATATTGTAATTAGACACATTTATTGCATGAAGAACAGTAAATGCCATGTTTTACTGTTCATATTTACAAGCAGGAAGATGGAAACTGTCAAGGAACAGAGAATGACTCCCAGTCAGCCAAAGGGATCTTTTTCAGGCAGAAGCTGAGGACAAAGTAAGGACCCGAATGTCACCATTTTCAACTGTATATGCAAAATTTGACTTTGCTGCTTTTCAGTTACTGCTCTTTATTGTTATTATACAATATTTTTATGGCTGCAGTCCTTATAAGTCCTCAGCATGGTTTAAACCCCAACATTTCTTGCAAAAAAAGTTCCTATAAATAGATAATACTGATTTAAAAAACCTGAATTAAAAGGGAGTTATTACTTTAATTCCAGCTTTTGACAACAAAGGGCCAGGTGCTCTTTGGGAGACCTCTGGGATGGATGTCTGCAGCACCTCCTCCTCATAAACCAAAGAGTTTGTAGCATGGGAGTGTTTCAAAGAAAAAAGTAAGGGGATACTGCATGAATATGTGTGAAGAATTCCTCCCAAGTGTGATGGGCAGGATGGGAAGGGACTTGAAGGAATTCATTAGGAAAACTGAATAAATGAATGATTGAAGTTGGTTCTATGGACTGACTCCTCGAAAGCTGATGAAGAGTAAAACAGCCATGAAAAGCATGGAGAAAACCAGTTCAGCAATGGACTGATAAAACAGAGAAGGCAGATTCAGCATAGGAATGAAAAGAGAAGTGTGACATGAACAAAAGAACAAGCTGAGACAGCAATCTTGGCAGTCACGATGGATTTCAAAAACAAAAGTCAAATTTGTCAAGGACAAAGAAAAGGATAACAATAGAGACACGAAATGAAGAGAGGCAGGACTGGGTTTGAACTGTAAGCATGACAGTAAATGCTGTATTTCAGAGCAGGTAAGAGTAATTCTGCAAGATCTGGAATTACCCTGGATGTGGCAGTCAAAAACAACACTGTGTCAAAGAAGCTGCTGAATTTACAGGGCTAAATAATAGATGATGCTGATATTTTCCTCAGCTCTCTAAAAAGGAGGTCAGAAAGAGACCCTCGGGAATTAGGATTAAAAGGCCTGGTTTAGCCACATTAAGCTTGAGCTGTTGGCTAAACATGTAAGGAGAGGGCTGGAGAGGCAGATCAAGATTTGAACAGAAGACAGAGCTGGCATCATTTGGTTTCAATCAATAAGCAAATTTATATTTGCAAATGAAATAATTTTGACAAAAAGAATGGCAGGAAGAAAAACAGATCAAGAACAGAGAATACCCAGGAAATCCCAGATGAAAACTTCAGGAGAGAAACTAAAGACACAGGGGTTAAATCCAGGGAAAAGAGTCATAGAGGATAGGTGGGGGACTTAATGCAAAACCGGTTGGTCTGTTGAGATGCTCACAAAGTACTGCACCTGAGATGAGACATGAAGAAGCAAGCAGGAACTTTGGAAAGTTTCAAGGACTGAAGGGGACAAAACCCACCTCTGTGAGCCCCCCGGAAGGGACCATCAGCACTCTCTTGGCCAGTACCACATTCTGGTTAATACAAAATTCAGTGAACTAATCATAGCATCTCTCCTGCTCACTGCAGAGCAAGTAGAGAGCAGAAGAAATTAATTCCTTCTTTTCTTTCTATTTTTAAAGTTTCAGAGATGCTCAGTGATAGAGACTTGACAGTTTGACATTTCATCTGCTCCAGCACATGTGCTTCAAGGAACAACTACAGATCTGTAATTGTACCTCAATTTCTGGTCAATGATGCCAGAACCAACAGATTTCCAGTAAAGTCAAGAAGTACCTTTGGTACATTTTAAATGAGGCATTTTCTGCCAAAAGTGAGAATTTTAATCTTGCTGAAATTTTCTTTCAGCCAAGTTTAGCCGTCCTGTTAGCAATCTATCAGCATAATTAACATCATCATTCACATCAAATGGAGAAGAGCAGCAAATCCAGGGGTTATCAGCACAAACCTGATAAAGTCTCAGAACACTCTGGAAACAACTTTGAAAAATCTGTGTGTTATAAGGTCAAGGAATTTAAAAGTTCAGGAAGATGGGTGAGATGTTGGCATCTAAAACACCTATTAGAACATATCAGAACCATAACGTTATCTCACTGGAAGAGAACAACCTCAGGACAACAGGATTATAACTACCCACCACACATATTATTTATTTGGGCATCATTAATATTTAAAGCAGAAACACAGCCACTAGTTCTGTGGCCATCATGAAAAAGCCAATTAATTTTTTGCAGGGTCTGGTTCCCCTTCCATGGAACAGGGAGGTGTTATTCACTGAGTAACACCATCTCAGGTAGGTAAAGCCTTCAAAGATAATCAAATCAAATCCTCATCAAAGATAATGAAGGTTGAAGTAATAGATAGATAACAAGAACAGAGAGTCAATATGGAATATATGTATTTATACATACAGCTTTTCTTCCTGGGTTTCATACTGATGGACTGAAGAAAATAGCTACAGATTAAATTTATAAAACATGAGTAACACACTACAATACTTTTCTGCAATACTGTAAAAGCCCATCAGACACTGAAAGTATTCCTAGAAATTTTACAATCCCACAGGCTGCGCCCTATATTTTGGTAAAGATATGGGTCAGGACAAACCAGTTCCTCCAAAGTATAAAACAGATGATGCAAATGAAACTCACTTTTAGTGTGCTACATAGGATAATGCAGGAAAAATTTGGTGAGATGGCTTCATCTTCATCACCTTGGTTAAAATCCATCTCTTTAGGGTTTTTCATACAAATAAACAAGACACTGATACAGGTCTACCATGTTTTTTGGGCAACGAGGAATCTAGACAACTAAGCTATAACAATAGCTCATAGAGAGCTATACATTACAGCATATTCTGGTAATTTACATATGCACAAGCTGATTCAAAATTTTACTTTAACAGAAATAACTCTTTACTTAAAGACAAACAGCAATTTTTTCCTTTTCCCTTATTTCTCTTTCACAAGTCTGGGTTTTCCATTAAAGTCAACATATTTTGCAACTAGAAACAACAAGAGTTTAAAAGCATAGCTCATTGCATGAGCATTTCAGAGAATTTAATTATGAGTTTCAAATACATTTTTGGAAAGTAACCTACAGTAAACAAAGATTTATTGTCACATAAATAAACAATGAGACAATTACAGGCTCTTCATAGAGCCCATATTAGTCACCCACGTCTAATGAAGCATTACTAAGCTATCACAGGGAGATGGCCTGATGTGTGTGATTAACAAAATAACACTCATAAATAGCTAACCAACAATGATGGGCCTTTAAAAATTTTGCATATCCTTCAACATGCACAGTTAGGTTTTCTGTTGCTTTCTAAGGAAATCATTAACCACTAAGTTCTACCCTGAAAAGGAAAGAAATTAAAAACCATAATGCAATTATTTGCATTTTTGCTTTCTGCAGACCATGCTCTTGAAAATAAAAAGGAACTCTCATGAAATATTACTAATGAAGGATATATTGCAGCATGAGATCTAACCAGGATAGATATGACAGAATAAATGGTGAAAAATTATTTTCATATAATATGCAGCCATGAAAACTCTCAAGTGGCATTGAGTAGAGAAGGTCTGGGTTTAGTAATAATTATGACAGATTTTTTACATTAAAAAAACAAAGCAATGTATCTCCTTCAGGTGATGTGTATATTTGGCAAACATTCTGGAGAAAGCAAGTGGGATGGGAGGAAAACATGACAGCAGACAAAAAAGGTGCATTTTTAAGAAAAATGGGGTCAAACCCCCTGTATAATGACAATTTTTGGCATACATACAACAGGAGAACATCTTGTTAGTTGAATTAAATACAATTCTGGATTATAAGATAATGCTGGAACAATTTGGGGTGCTCTGCCTACATGAGGAGGCTCTTCCAGCAAATGAGTGACACAAAATTTTAGCAAGGCCTCCTGAGCAGGACCTTGTTATTTTCTAAATACACTGACAAGTACTCAAAAAATGGTATGAAGGGACCTATTTAGTTTAGTCCATGGTATGGAATGATGGAATGTAAGAAAGGATTGTTATTATTTCTTTGCAGTGCTGTAGATGAACTATATTGTACTGCATCTATAGTGCAAACTCGCAGCAAATCCTTCTTGCATTTTTCTTAGTGAGATAAATTCTTTCCAAATGATATTCCACCTTCAATCTAGTCTCCTTCATGGATAAATTTACTCAAGGGGCAGAATTCCTGATGGCTGGAATAATAGCATTATTAAAATCAATATTTTTTGATGAATATTTGGTCTGGAACATATTAAAGAGAGCTATAAAATACAGGGGGGAAAACCCTTGCTTATCATTTTCAGTAGGAACCTAACTACAGCCCTCCATCTGTAACGAATTATGGAGTAATTCCCCTAAATCATCTGTATGAAGCCAGCTATGACACTGCCCATTTTAAAAAAAATTTGCTAGGTTTGAGCTACAAATTGATTTTTTTATTGTGATAAATTAAAATCCAATGGCAGACTACATGATAGTCAACATACAGAAGCCCACATTTTTCAGACTATCTTTTTTATCACACCAGACTGCCACTGTGGCAGACGTGACAGCAATAGCACATAGTTAAAGATAAGAAAGGACACTGGAGAGATGCATCTTTAAAAATAAACAAGAAATGAGCTCTGTGGCCCAAAATATCCTTTTGGGAATTCCAAAATCATGGAAATACAAGTAAGGGAGAAAGCATTGTGAGAGACTAGGAGGGCTGTTAAAAGAGGAGAAAGCAAATGCAAGATTATCTGGCTGTTCCCTATTAAGGGCTAATTTTTATCCTGTTGTATGAATGTAAACATCTCCAAACTTCACAAACTCTGGAGTTAAACATGGATATCAGAAGGCCAGTGTGAACAAAACACAACCTTCTCGCAATCCCTTTTGCTTCCTTTCATCAAAAGACATCCCCATTTTGCCAGCTTGTAGGATTTTCCTTGTGGTTTCTAAACCAAGCATGGGATTATCAGTGTCCTGAATCACCCAATTGCATTGTCCTTATTTTGCCTTGCAGGAGGGCTCTCATCACAGCAGTGATGCAGCTTCCTTTGGGGGCATTTTTGCTCACAGACATCGAGGTGAGACTACACAAAGGATCTCATTTACTGCTCTGCCAGCTGACATCTCTCAGCATTACCAGGACAGATAAGACATGGTGAATCACCTCTAAATGTTCATCTCTTGTGCTATGGGAAGCCTCCTGCCTCTCCAGTGCTCCAAGAGGCTCTGCCAAGGTCTGTCCATTACTTTGTGCATTTTAGATGTTGAGATTCCCAATAGAAACGAGAATGAGATGACAACTCATGGCTGGATGAGAGAGACTATGAAAAGAGGGGGACAAAGGTGTGAAACTTTGAGATGTGGAGAGACCCAAGCAGGGGAAAAAGGCAAAGGGATGGTGGCTGTGAAGAAGTGCTAGAGGATTTAATGCACTCCTGCTTCAAAACCTCAGCATGGAAAGCACAGTTCTCCTGTTTTCAAAACACATAAAAAGTGATGCTGAAAGCTCCCCACATCCCTCTGTCACAGTCTCATTCCAAGAAGGACAACTCAATACTCCTGTCCATCACTCCAGCAGCTCAGGGGCAGACATTTGGAAGGTGGATTTAGAGGTTTCATTCTAAGCCTCAGTGAGTGAGTGACAGGTTTACTATAAAGATGATATAGTTATGTCAGATTTAGAGTATAGGGTGTCAGAGTTATGAAATGGAGGAGAGTGTTCCCATGTCCCCACCTCACCAGCTGCAGACAGAAGTGTGCAGGATGCTGCAGGAAAGGCAACTGGAATAAAGCACACCTTTGTTTCTAAAACACATCCCTTTTCCCCTCTTTATTCTACACAGAGAAATCCAATGTTTTAGAGACACTCAGAGGCAAGGGCAAAAGGACTAGTCTTTCTCTTTCTTCATTTTTTCCAAGAAAAGGCTTTGGTCTTAGGATGTGGCCTGAGTACAATTTGCACTGACAGCCTTAATTCTGACATTTCCTATTTTCTGTAACCCCAGCAATGTTCTTTGCAAACACTGCTTTTGTATGGATACTTTACACAGGCTGTACACAGCATATCCCAAAATGAGCTTTTCATTACTAACTACTCATATTATGAATCAGTGAGCTCAATGACATTGATTTTCTAATACTATAAATTAACTGGCAAAGATAATTTCATCTATTATCAGTAAGGTTTTATTTCTGGCACCATGTTAAATAGTTAATCTTCCAAAAGATTAAATCAAGATCTTCTTAAAATTCAAGGCAGAGCTTTAACTGATATAAAAACCTTCTTAATTATATTAAAACAGTTTGTGTGTTGTTGCTTTGTATCTAAGTAGTACAATCTTAGATTTCTTCCTTTAGAGGAATTGAAAATATCAACCACAGTATTGCTGTGGCAAAAACTGTGTAAGACATGGAAATCTCTGCAACTTCCTCAACCAGACGCTACCAGACAAGTTGCTGCTTGGCAGCTTCACACAGAAACCTCAAACTTTTCAGTATCTTTTCCCTTCCATTCCATAAAATATGTAATTTTTCCACCACTGACAACACACCAGCTCTGACTCTGATGGTTACTGGGTTCCTCACTGACGACTGGCATTGCTGTCAATGGATCTGTCACATTATTGTGACTACAGCTGCATTCATCTGGAATTATGGATCTGATAGAAATTCTTATGACTCCCCTGGGACATCCTGAGGACAATCCCAGCCAAGTGTGTGCTGTATCCCAGCTCACACTGCCCTTCCTTTTCTCTCCCTCAGACATCAGTGGGGAAAGTAAATGGCACACTCCTGGACTTGTCCACAGCTCCCTGTTCCAGCTTGTTTTCATCCCCTCAGATACCCCTGACACAAGAAGCCCGGTCCAAGGCAATCCTCACCTCTAATCCTAATCCCTTGTCACAAGAACCTCAAAAGCCACTTGACCTGTACTGCTGAGGAGTTCTTCAGCAGCAGCCAGAGCCTGGGGTGCAGCTGGATGAGAAAACTCTGGACACAGATACCAGCATGACTCATGGAGTGCCACAGTCTTCTGCAAACACTAGGCTAGCACTTCAAAGAATCCATTTTTTATCTGTCATAAGGAAAACAAATCCCATATCCCCACTTTTTGGGACTCAGAGTTGTGAGCACAAACAGAATCTGTGTTCTCCAGTAAGTGCTTCTGCAGCAGTATCCAGGACACTGCTTTACAATAAACCATGTCCCCATGCTACACTCTACAAGTCATGTAATGACTTGCTCTGAGATGATAACTCTTTATCAAGCCTCTCAGATGCTTCGTGTGTGTTTACACTGGTGAGATATCAAAGCCCAGCTAGGAAATGCTTCCAAATAAACCTCCATGAAAAGATTCAATTCTGTTCCATCACATGATCAGTTTACTTACCCCTGTCTTTTCATCGAAGATTTTTATTCCCCCAAAGGAAACTGTTAAGAAGACTTTTTGTTTATGTTCTCCTTTTGAACGAGCGGCAGCAACGATTCCCTACAGAAACAAAGAACAGTTTGGTTGGTTTCATGACTCTCCCAGATGCCACAGCAGAGCACTGATTTGCTTGTGGACAGTTCACCACTTATCTAGGAAAACCTCAAGGCTTTCCAGCAAAAGTCTCCCTCTTACTTCTGGCCTCCTCCCTGTTTTCAAGGTACCACATCTTGTTATGCTGTCCAGACAGCATTTCAAATCTGCTTCCACTTCCAACCCAATTAGCACTAGCTAATTCTCCAGTAAATTTGTTTTCGTGGAAGCTGAAGACCATTTCTAGCACACTTTTCCCAGCTATAAGCTGCTTTGCTTTCTTCTTTTTTTCTTTATGAAAGCTAAAAAACCCTACAAGCAGCAGAGGAAAGAAAATGCCAACAAACTTTAGCTTATTTCATGGGCACATTTACTTGGAATAAACAAACTGAGTTTTTTTACAGAAGAAAAATACTCTTGTCAAAGTCAAACTAGACCAGTGCTGTAAAAAAACAGGTATTGAGGGTTAGGTCTTTTCATGATCTCAGACTTTTACTTTGTAAGTGAACTTGCTGATACCACTTGCTGATACATATTGTTTTCCCATAACTATAATAGTAACTTCTGTTTCTATTTTCTCAGGACCCTGCCCTGGCCAACAATATTGTACTATGATCAAATGCAATTGCTAAATAAATGAAAATATTTTATCGGGTTCTCTGCAATTTTGACATGTTTTAAGAACCACTAACTTAACTTTTAAGACCGTCAGGAGATCACTGCTGCCATTACACAGACATGATGTCAAAAGTCACCCCAAAACTTTAAGAGTGGGCTTAAAGCTCATGTTGAAAGACATTGGATTTCCAGAGCCCGTAATTTCATGCTATGCTGCCAAACATGAATTTCTAATGCCCCTTTCCTTATTAGTTTTAGTCATTTTCCTGTACAGTTTAGATCAATATTCCCACCATGCAAACAGGTATCAGGCATCTGGGAGACGTGGAAACAGTAATTCATGGAGGAGAGAGACAAAAAGGCTTGCGCAGCAGAACAGTAACAACTTCCCCAGATTGCTTCCAGAAACTAAGAAACGATAAGGAATATCCAGCACACATTTAAATCAGGTAGAAATAAGGTGACAGATGTGACATATCAACACAGCACCTTTTAGAGCAGATTAGTTTTCGCTTGTCATAAAACTGATTTGTAAATTATCTACCAGATCTTGCTTTTAGATTGTTGAACCATAAGAGAGATGTCACCCCGTGCTGTTTTTTAATGGATAACTTATTCCTCCCAGATCATCAGGACTGGAACCCTGCAGGTTGGTAGTGTACAAGATACCATTCAGTGATTTCTCTTCCTGAAAGAAGTCAGCAATGAAAAATCCATCAGCTCCCTTGGCAGAGTGCTGGGGAGAGGACTATAAGGGAAAAGAATGGGAAAAAACTGCAGAGGGGTTACTGCTAGACCCAGTTTGCAACCTACAGTGCAGATGGGAAGTCAACAGCCAACGCTGAGCTCAAGACAAACACAACCTATCCCTCCTTCCCAACAACTCAAGCTCTTCCACATGTCCCAGGGTGAGGGAAAGGATGCTACCTACAGACAGCTCTCACGTTCTCTGTGGGGTGTAAGAACAGACTTGGCCAGAAAGAGATGTCTGTCATCCTTCTGACACCACTGGTGCCTTCAGACTTTACTCCCCCAGTGCCTTAGTCACTGCTCTATTTCTTCCCAAAATTTGTCACTCACCCTTTCCTGCCCCTCCTGACAGAAGGTAACAGCCACAGACAGGGGCTGTAGTTGATCAGCATTGTCATAGAAAATATCCTGATATACCCTTTTTCTCCACAGTGTTTTACCTCCCCTTTTGCATAATAAAATTATTCAATTTGCAGTTGTGTTGTTTATAATTTGTGGACAAATTGCAGTGGTGTCAATCATGAGTAACTACTGAACTCAGAGATAATGTATGAAAATTAAACCAGGATAAGCAATACCAGCCAGAAGCTCATGTAAAATTGACTGATTTCAATACATAATTAACCAGACTGAGACTTGGTGTCACAAAAGGAGAACAAGTAAAAGTTCAAGCTGAAATTTGCTCCATTAAATTAAGCATTGGAAGTTTCACTGCACCTTGAGCTTCATCATGGAGTCTTGGCATAACTTGTCTCCTCGTGCTGCAGAAACTTCATCTATCCCAATCAGTTTTGCTTTGTATCGGACACCGTCACCTTTAAACCTCTTTATTAAAGTGGCTTCACTGCGATCCTGACCTGAAAAAACAAAAGGGGAACAAGGCAATTGCCATGAGTGCAAAGCAAAATAAATGAATAAACACCATTAAGTGGCAAATTACATCTAACTCCTACCTCAACACTGAAACATGCAAACATTTCAATAAAATTAGAAGGAAAGTACTAGTTCAATAAAACCTTTTGGCCTCACTGCCTCAAATGAATTCACAGCGGAATTGTTGCCACACAAAATCTTCTGCACGAAATTTGCACACAAATTAGGTTTACAGAAATAAGAGATAAGCCTGAATCAGAGCTCACGGATCTGAAAACTTGTGATCTGTACGAGTTGTTTTAATCCCAATACACATGAGAATTCTACATTTTGCAGACAAAACTCTAATAGAAACATGCTATTATTTCCTTGTATACTAACTTATCTAACTGTATCAACAATATTTAGACTATGAACATCTCAAAGATGGAAAAACAAATCACATTATTTGCCTATGGAATAGATAGAATATTGCTGCTTTGAAACCCCCACAAGAAATACTGCTTCCTTGTTCTATTCTCTTTGCTTCTAAACATACACAGAAACAACGTAACCAGCAAAGGTTGCTCTTTCAGGCTTATCCTGAGAAGCTTAAAAGGAAAAAGATGTTTCTTAATAAAAAAACAGCCAGGGGAAAGGAAGCACAGTATGGATAAGGCCAATTGTATGGTTTTCCTTATGGGGGGAGCTCGTATGGATGGGGCTGTGTTTTGGATTTGTGCTGGAAACAGTGCTGAATAGGCTGCCCAGGGAACTGGTGCAGTCACCATCCATGGAGGGATTTAAAAACACATGTGGATGTGGTACTTGGGGACATGGTTTAGTGGTGGGCTTGACAGTGCTAGGAGATGGATGGACTCAATGACCTTACAGGTTTTTTCTGACTCAAATTTAATTCTATGATCCTGTGACTGGCTGCACATTGGTTGGTGGTGAGCAGCTGTTTTTCACTGTCATCACTTGTTTTTCTTGGGGTTTCTTTCTTTTTCTGCTATTTTTCTTCTCATTACCAAAAAAAAAAAGAATAACAACTATATTGTCATCATCATAGTTATTACTATTGTTTCAATTATTAAACTTCCCTTAACACACAAGTTCTCTCACTTTTACCATTGCAGTTCTCTTCCCCTCATCCTGCTGGAAGGGGAGCAAGTTTAGCTGTCAGCTGAGGTTAAACCATGACACCAATGTACTTAAATTACAATGCTGAGACTGGCCTGAACCACATGATCATGACAGCACAGCAATCCACAAAACAGACATCTTTGTCAGGAACACTTTTTCCTCCCCTCCACAAGCACCTGCAGAACAGTTTTTACTGTGTCTCAGCTGGAAGAAATATGTTAGTTAGGGAATCAGTCTTCCTAAAATTGATTAAAGATATATTTTGCAGTTGTCTGTGGAATTTCTTGCTAGGTTCTCAAATAAACAGCAGTGAGCCATAAATAATTGCAGCCAAAGCAAGTAACCAAACAAGCAACAGCCAAGTCACAAAGAAGCAAACAAACTGAGAGATCTTACAGAATTTGCAGTTTCTTTGACCCAGCAGATTCCTCTAAAAACAAGAAGTGCCTAAACATGGACTGACATTGCTAAAATTTTTCCTATTTATACTACTACCATCTAAGAGCTCTGGTCACAGATTCTGCCCCGTCCTTCCAGAGAGTGTAAAAATATGAACCAAGAACCATAGTCTGCTACAAAGGAAACATAGGTCAGAATCTAGTCTACATTTGAGAATTCTGGCCCAACTTTTCTCCAAAACTCACTCCTATTTAAAAGGTCATATTTAAACACTGAAAAATTAATAGAATCGACTACTGTGCAGCTAGTTCTTGATAACAGAGAAGCACAGAAGATTTGGGGAGAAAATGCTATTTTGTTTTGCATTTCTACTAAAAGCACCTTCTTCAGCAGTCAACTCTCAGGTAAACTTTGCTAATTTACACACTCGTCAAGTGGATGAATAAATTTTAGGTTTAAAACTATGGAATTGAAATTTTTATAATACCATTACGATTATATATGACCAGCAAAGAGACTTCTAATTGAAGATACTCATTTGGTTCTCCATCGCCCAGAGTAGAGCACTGTCCATGCTGTGAACTAATACGAGATTAAATGTATATTAAAAATAGAGCTATTTTAAGAGTCTGGAGATCTTCGAGTATGTTAGAGCTCACAAATACTGTTTCTTTCAATGAAAAATATCAGCTCAGAGCAATGTTTTAATGACTCATTTATAGCCCCTTAAAAATAAGGCAGCTGTGAGAGTTCAGCAGCCACCCAACTGTTTCTCTTGATTTGTTTTCACCCCTGCTCCCTCAAAAGAATCGAACAGGGCCAAAACTTCAGGCTCTTGCATTATATTGTATTAGAAATAAAAAAAAAAAAGGCAAATGAGATACAAATGATGCATCAGAAACTCTCAGCAGTGCTAATAACATTCCCCAGGGAAACGTCAAGGCAGATGTTGGCACCATCAGCCAAAAACAATGAAAAAACATTTCCCACTTTCAGCCTCCAGAGTGGGGCAGGAGGGATAACATCTGGAGACACAATGAAGTACAACAGCAGTGGACTTTTCCATATGTCTTTCATACTTGCAAAGATATCCTGTTGATTTGCAATAAATACAATCCAATTCCAACAGCTTCCTTACCAAGAGTTTTTAACCGTATATCTTCCCTGGGGCCAAAGGCAGCTGTGAGGTAATAGAACGAGCATGTAAGTGCTCAAGAGTGTTTTCTGGGTCCAAGCTGTGACTGTGACCTTGCATTCATCACATTTATACTTATTCCAACCTCTGATCTATTTTACTGCACGTAACTAAATCCCTGACATTAACAGCCCATCCAAACACAACTTATGGCTGTGTCTGCTTATGCACGAGTCCCATGTCAATTATGACCCAGATTAAGTAGAATAAAGTGCTTTTGGGATAAATGACTGGGAAAAACCATCAACCTGAAAATTATGTAGATATTTGAAACTGCAGTGGAAACTGCAAATTACTGGAGAGTACAAACTCATCCGTAAAACCCTGGAGCACATGTCCCGTGCAAGGCACAGAGGATGCACACGCACACTGCCCTACATTGTAAACCATCCAACTAAACCAGCATATACCCAGATCTCCTCTGATCCATATTCCTACCATATTTCCAAATTTTGGTGCTGTAATCAGCACTGAAAAACTTTCTACCTGCTTGGGAAATTACCACATGACACTGTCATTACAGTCAATTGCACAGCACCCAGGAGGTGTCAGATTTATGTGGAGTGATCTTCATTTGCACACTGGACACTTAAGAGGCAGATAGTCCAGACTCTCATGAACATCTCATCAGTAAAACAAAAAAGTTTTTTGTTTTTTTTTTTTTAATGACAGTCCTTGACAATGTTCTTTCTGTATCTGGAACTGCATAAATAAGAAATGCCTCATGCCTGAATTATGAGGCTGTAATTCTTCTTAAGCTTCAAAGGAGAGTGAGTGATAACATTAAACTGCTAAACCAGAAAGTTATCTTTGTCAGGAACCCATCCAGAAAAGTGCCTCTTTCCACCCACGCAACAAACAGAATCAATTTTTGCTCCCATTATCCTTCCTGGCTCTCCAGTTTGTGGGATGGAGGATTATCCTGGAAAAAGGGCTCCACTTACTGCCAGAACTGAGTTTCAGTTGAATACTGAGAAGTCACATCTTGGGGTTAAATAACATCTCAAAGGTAGGAAGTGGCACAGACACCAACCAAATGCAAAGGTCTTATGGAAAACTGAAGCTTGAGGTCTCAAATCACTACCAGGTCACAGTCTATAGCAAAATTAAAAGCACATGTTTAATGACAACCACTCCTCTTCACAACACATTTTCTATGACTTTATTTTTATGATTTCTTGACTAGAGAACAGCATAGGTGCTAAAACCACTCTGGGTGTGCAAATTATCCCATCCTAGTTGTCCATCATACCCTGACAAGCAGGGATCTATCAAGTGTTCTTCTTCAGAGGCCCAGCACCACTGTGTCTCTCTAAAATGATCCTAAATTACATGTCTGTATCAAAATTTTTGAAGAGCAATGGGTTATTATGTTGATGCATTCCCCTCATTCTTAAGACACTCATTCAGGACACTATTTTCCTATTTTTGCTCTAAAATTCTTTCACAGATTGATTTCATGAGCAAAGAAATATGCTACTCAATTCAAGTGTTTTCCAATCCAAAATGGAACATGATTATCAAAACTAAAACCTATTTGATTCTCATGCCCCAACCTGAGAAAAAAATGCAAAAGGTAAAATGCCACTAAAAACATGACACACATTTGATTTAGGAAGGGGATCACTTTTAATTAGAAACAGCGCCACTCTTGACCCAGGCAAAGAAAAGGGTTTTTTGCAGCTTATAGATACATCATCCTCAGAGGCCCTTAAAATGTAAATGTAAGAGTAATTATTTTATTTTTATCTATTTCTGTAGATGTCACCCTTAAGCCATATGTGTTCCAGCTGGACCCCCTGCTCCTGCAGCAGTAGGAAAACATGACCTTTGCCGCTGAGTTGTGACATTGCATTTGGACTTTCACGGTCTTTTAAGAGAACAACAAATCCCCAGAGCTGGGTGATGCAATGTGCTTCTGAGCTTGCATCTAAAGCAGAGAGAGGCTTACCAGCATGGTCAGTGCTAGAGTATTTTATCCATCTCACTAAAGCTATTGTAGAAGTAATATACAGGGTTTGTAATGCAGTCATTCTTTTTATTCAAGGCAATAAAATTAAACCAAGATACCTCCAAGCAAGCTGGAGACAGCCCTGGATCCAAACCCCAAGTACTCAGCCATAAGTCCAGTCAATCTGAAGAAGTTACTGGCAAAGAGTCCAAAAGGGAGATAAGATGCTGTAGAAGATCCAGGGCAGAACAGCCTGAGCTGAGTGCCAGAGGCAGATGCTCCTGGGGCCATATCCAGCAGCAGCAGGCACTGGGGCTCCATGGGAAGCTATGCCCAGGTGGCACCACACCCTGCCTTTGACATCAAGAGGGAGAGCTGTGTTTGCATTAGGTTATGTGGCTCCCCATAACGCTCTTAATTTTGCAGCCTGCAGCTCACTCAAGGTCTGCTTCCCAGGCACTGTGTGTTTTAGTGAATGTTTCAAGAAGACTTATCCCCACCTTTGGTACAAGTCAAGGATAATAACACTTGATTTCAGCTCCCAGCCCAACACAACACGGAGTTAACACTGTATTAATACGCTAACATTTAGCGCAAATGCTGTTCATCCTCCCAGGGGATGTGTAAGTGAGACTATTTCATAAATAGAAAAAGAAAATAAACCAAAGCATTGCTGCAATAAGAACACTGTTGCTCTTTCTGTCCTCGTAGCACACTAAACATTCTTCATAGCACCCGCTAATCTAAACCAATAACCCTGGAAATGGCTATATCCTTTATTTAAATGTGTGAAGCCCTCGGGGCATAATCTAAATTTCTTGATTTTACGACTGTAAAATATATAATGATATTATCACCAAAGTCAATAACATGCTCCTGGCAATCAATTCTCTGAAGAACGACACAGCACTGTCTTTTTTCCTCTTTTCTAACTAATAAACTGTCAAAGTTGTATCCATTCAAATTATGTACACATTCAAATTACAAACCTGGAATAACACCTCCTTTTATATCACAGGTCTGAAAAACAATCCCATACACACTTATAAACAGTCTACATCTTCCTGGGGACAATTAGCATTTTTATAGGTTTTTATAGCACCAACACAGCGGAAAATACAAAACACTATGGTGCAGAATGACCTCTAAGATGCCACACAGACTGAAGACTACTAAATTAATTGCTAAGTGAAAGGTATTTTCCATTAGCTGTGCATACATATGCACCGAAGTACATATATATGCATAATTTTATGTATTTGCACATATGAATACACATATGGTGCACAGGCTCATTTGGTATCAATTATGTGAAGAAAACCCACAGTAATTTTAATCAACCTTGGATTTCCTTAGAAAAACACACCCAAATACATAAGCAGGTGCAAAAGATAAAATACTCATAGGTAATTATATGTACATTTCTTTCAGTACAGCATGAACTAAATAGCAATTCATGAAGAAATCTTGAAAAACTCTGACTATTCTCATTGATAAGTTGTCAGGTCGTGTATATGTCACAGTCTTTGGAAGCACAAATGCCCAAATCCCCTGTGTGGCACCCACAGATCTGCCACAGGAAAATAAAAATCTTTTTCCTCTGTTAAAGTTACATTTTAGAAAAGAAATCACATCATACTAGTGTATGTGCCCAAAATTTAACTTGAAGTATCATCACTAGCATTCTCTTCCTCTAACAATATTTCTCAAATGAGTTTCTTGCAATTAACCATTTTTAACTTTGGGTTGTTTTTTTTAAACACAAGAAATACTTCAAAGTTTATTTTCAAGATCTATACTTCATCTCACGTGACCAGAGTACAGTCACACCAAGATCTGCTCACAACATCAACCACTGTTGCCTTTTAAAAGAAGACACTGGATTTCACACTTTATTTCATCTCTAAAGGCTAATCACTACCAACTGAACAAACCCACTGATGTAGTGAAATACAACCTGATTATGGGGTTACAACCTTAAAAAGCATGTTAAAATTTCATAGAGAGTAGGCACCTCTTTTCTATGTAGGTACCTATGCAAAACTTTGTTACAGTATATGAGTAAAACGTGAAGATCCTTTCATAAATCAATAGAGAATCTCCTAAAAAGTCTGTAATAGTTTTTTATTCTGGAGTGCTTTTAGCTTACCCAGCTACAGAGAGGTTGCTGTGGGATCAACACATGAACCCTGTCAGAGTCTACTGTACTGACAAAGTGACTTTGCCATGTACATAAAACCTCAGCTAACTCCCTGTTAAACCTCCCTCCCCAAAGAACCCACCTGCTCCCAGGAGCTGCCCTTGCCTAGGAGTGCCAGCAAGAGGCACATGAGCCTCCCAGCACCAGGAACTAGGAGAACCTTCCTGTCATCCTGTCCTTCTGCTCAGGAAGAGGTAAAATGCCCTGTTTTGACAGCAACACAAGCATTTGTCTTGAACACAAACACTGAGAACAGTTCTACAGAAAATGCTAAACCATTTAAAGAGGAGACACATAAACTACTCTGAAGGCTCAATGAACTTCTATTATAGTTTAATTTAAAAACATTACCTACGATTTCAAGCACAGATAAAGGCTCTCCAGGAAAACTCAATCATCATTCAGACTATCATCTCAGCAGTACTCCCCGACTGCTCAGCACTGCTGTTCACAAAACCTCCAACTGAAAGATTTTACAGCTTGTGGCACTATTAGCCCATGAATTACTGTACTTGCAGGCACCTACACATCTCCACTCTTAGAACCAAGTTGCCTCTGTAAGTAAATAAGATATTCCCATATTATTTGTTGTCTTTGATCCGAGTGGAGATGCCATTCATTAGGTGACAGCAACTTGCCAAGTTTTTATCTTAATGTTTACTACGCTTTACAAGCCAATACAAAACAAGATGTACATCTGACTGTCTCCAAAGCAAAATGTTTGCATGGACTAGACTAAATTATTTCTTTACTGTAGAATGAAGTACATGTGAGCACATCAGAAGAACGGTTCTATTATTTACAGAGAAGGCCTCAGTATAAAATAATGTTTGATTAAAATTTTGGACAAATCTCAGTGATGGAGAGTCTGGGGCGAGCACTGGGAGATGGCAGTGATTGAGCACACAGGTTCCACGGGCAGATGACAAAGCACTCATTTTCCTTTTAGCCAGAAGGCTCACTGATCAATTTTATTTTCTTAGATGGTTTCTGAGATGACAGTACATGGGCATATCTTCAGACACAGAAATGACCAAAAGCTGAATGTAATTAAACTTCCTTTCAGCCTCTGTACCATGCAAGTCTTCATAAATCTTTGAAAGCCATTTTGTAAGTGGCCTTTTACAGGCTGTGTGCAGAAGCAGCTAAAATTCCAAATTCTACACTGATTTAAAGTGAAATGGGACTCTGCAATAAACCTTCATTTTGGGGTACTAACCTTGTTGAACAAGCCCCAGGGAATGACTAAAAGTGAAAAAAGGAAAACTGAGCAGTCCATTTTCTGCTGTTAGAGAATTAAAATGAGCTTTTCTAGACAACTAGAGGGGAAGGAAAAAGACAAGTATCTCTGGATTCTCCTCTTAAAAGACAGAAGATAGTTTAGCAATCCTTGTTCACCTAATGTTTCAAAGCCTGGGTAAATGTTTAAATCAAGCAGACATCAAAATGTCAAGTACATAAAGCCCTTGGGAAAACAAGGTCATCAACCAGTTCATTCCTTACCCGCTTGCCTGGATGTCAGCATGAAATTGGCTGCTTCTGAGCCAAAACAGAGAAGAAAAGGTAACTGATTTTACAGTGATCTTTAATTCACATTAGTATGTGCATTGCATTTGGATGGGCCATGGTAAAAGCCAAAGGACCTACTAATATGCCCAAGCAAAACAGTCCCAATGGGGCAGCAGTTGATACCATCTGCTGCCAAAAATCTCTTTAAATTACTTCTAAAGCAGCAAGGAGCAATCAGTCCAAAGGGGCTGCTCTATCACCCCAACCAAATTCGAACTTGCCAGGGAGGAAGAAATTCAATAAGAATTGCCTTTCCTTCCAAGCTCCACCATAGCACTGAGAAGCACCTTAAAGCATCTGAAAAATTAGTCAAAAGTAAGACAACTGATCATTTACATTGATATCTAAAGAATTATTTCAGTATGTGAACATGCAACAAGATCTACTCAAGAACTGCTTGATTTTCCTGATTTTTCATCAAACCTAGAAGNGCTTTTATGTGTCTACCTATACCTGGCTTTAAGTATGCAGTTTTCAGGAACAATTTTAATTAGACTTTAACTAGTCCAGGACACAGACATGGATGTGCTCTACACATGGAGCCCCAAAGTCGTGTTGAGACACACAAATTCACAATTTACACTTCAAAGCCTACAAATATATTCTGTTGATGAGTCTATCAAAGAGTTCAGTTTCTGTTATGTACAGAAAAAGAGGAAGGGTGGAGAATCAGTTCACTTCATACAAATGCCAAATTCTTGTGCTGCCTAAGATAAATGTTAATTCTCTGAGACTATAAAAAGAGCAAGTTAAGAAAAGGTTATGCTCTGCTGATTAACATTTCCAAATTTCCACACGTTCAATAAGAGAAAAAAAATCTTTCCATTCAAGATAACTAATTACAGACACTAAAGTACCCAAAGAAAAGAGCAATAGCCTGTAACAGCTAAAGCAGGACGACAAAGCCATTCATTGATTTTCACTTCACCCTCTCCTGTCACCAGTGTGGGCTCCCACAGCATCAGTGCTGGGGGCAGGCACAGAAATGGGACTGTGCACCACACTGGATGGAATCATGGATGTGTGCCAGAGCAACCTTCCTCTTCCAAGCCATCCTCTTTGTCAGTGTAGAACTTTACTTTGTTGAAGCCTTACGCCAGTGCTCTACAAGATGATGCAGCAGATCACAGCAGGCTGTAAACCTCTGCAGATTTTGTTCACCACTGCAACCAAATCACAGGATTTGGTCTTCTGGGGAGAGAAGGTGAACATCAGTCTTGAAACATAAAAGCTCTCCTATTTGGTCTCCTCTGAAGGTCACTTCACTTAACCCCCAAAACACTTTAGACTCCACTGGGCAAAGACTCCAGCAGAAAAGCCACATCACGTGTGACAGCAACCATAAAGAATTACCCTGCATCCTTCTTCCTATGGTATTAGTGGCACTGATCATGATGTCTGGATTTATTAGTCATTCTGATGGTATAAAATATTGGTTTAAAATGCAGCTCTGGAAGGTGCAGACCTTTAAGTTCCTGGCTTAAAGGGCTGGCTCAAAGGCCAGGGCATTAAAGGCAGTGTGTGGCCTCAGAAGGGAATTATGTACCAACTTACATCTATTCTCATTCAGAAAGAGAATGAATATGACATGTTAAAGAGTCCAGTAAATAGGTTTTTAGAAATTATCCTAAGATCACATTAATTCAATAAGAAAAGTGGCTGCTATTTATTTTCCACAGTCAAATGGAAATACCAGCATTCGCCACATGGCACTCAACAAAAAAACCCAAACTGCTATTTCCCTGCTGAAATTGTTCACATTTTCTTATCCAATGCTTCAGGAAGAAAATTATTTTCATTTTGGCCTCCCACTGCCTCTGCAACATCAGAGAATGTCTCTCCCTGTTGGAAAAACAATAGGAGGCAAAGAGGAAAGCAGGTTTTTCCTGAGACTTTGGGCTAAAAAACGCCATCAATTTCCAAATTACAACAGTGGCAAAGTGGTTCTTTCAATCTGGCCCTTTCATTTTTGCCTCCTGCTGCCGTTCCTATTGTCAAAGTGGCAGCAGGAGGCAGAAATGAAAAGACTACTGCTGGCAGTCACCCTTGGGCAAAGCATTGACAAGAAGTGAAACACCCTTGTGCCAGAACAAATTCCAGAGGTAGGAAATTGGGGTTTGCACATCTCTAGTGTGTGTAGAGCCACAGAGGATCAGCACATCAAGACAACTCCTCTGTTTCTGGAACTACACTGACCAGGCATCAAGGAGCCAAAGTGGTATTCAGTGGCTGGTATTCAGGAAACTAAGAATGAAACAGAATATTGTTAGGCAAGTAGTACAATACAACAAAAACATCCCCCAACTCTGCTTCAAGAGGAAAGTACTCAACTGGGAAAAGTTGGGGACTTTTTCAAGACATTGAGTAGATGGGTTGAGTTGTAAGGGCACAAAGACCCAAGTGCCCACCAACAACATTTAAATCCAAAGAGCCTGATTAAGTGAGGAGAAGCACGACAAAATACCAGAGTCAAGTGCTTAGTGCTATCAAAATTCTTACAAATTTTAACCCATTTTCTGACCCACCTGAAGAGCAGTCAAGTATTTCAGAGCTCTTCACCTAAGGAACAGCAAGAAGTATAGTGCAACCGGAAAGAAATTGCTAACAACCCTCCTTCCAAATACTGCAAGACAGAGAGAAGGTCCTAAAAAGGTGACTGTAACTAACCCAGCAAAGTCATCACCTGTCTCTCGCCCTTTGGCGAAGCTGCCAAAGAATCCAAAGTGTTCAGCTGCAAATCAGTGTCTTCCAAACATGACTTACTTCAAAAGGATTCCTTTAATCCCTGCAAGGAGGAACTCCATCCCCAACTGAGCAGTACCTGAAGCTGTCTCTGCTGACAGTCCCCGAGGCTGTGTTTGGCAGCTGGGCACTGTAAGGATGACTGAATAGTATCATTTTTGGAAGAAATATGGATGCTAGAGGTTTAACCTAGTTCTACAAAGTTATAAGCAGCTGGAGCAAATCAAGATAGAGAAGCTGTGTCTTGACCTGGCCCTGCTTAAGGCTTGAAAGAGAACAAATTATTTGCAAAGATTATACACGTGGTTTTACTACATTTGTGGTAGCAACTGCTCATTATGAGAGAGCAAAACATTCCCCTGAAGACCTTGAGCAAAAAGGTGTGAATAAAAAGTTACTTCATCTACAGAGATTCTTTGAAAACAGAGAAAAGAACTGGGAACTGAATAAAGTTGCTACTAAAATTGAATATATTATTTTTCATTGCATGGATTAGAGGGTTTTCTTCACTCAAACTGAGCTGTGACAAAGGTACTTTTTGCCCATTAAAAATAAAAAGCAGTGGTACTTTACAAATAAAAATACTATTATTACTTGTGCTAGAACTGAACAACAAAAATTCATGAAGCTTGAAACCTCACATGTGCAATGTGCATCTAAAATCTTTCATCAACTGTGTTCGTTAAAATAATAAAGGGCAATTTTAAAAGAAAATTCATATATACTTATATTGAGAAAAGTCTTTTTCTAAGGTGAGAGTTGTCTGTTAACCTGTACAAAATCCTTGTCATATTAACTTTAAGAACATGCAGACAAAATCAGTCTGCTGAAATCAACACAGGCATAAAGAGCAGCCACAGAGGGAAAAAATGTGTTCTGTTTATATCACCATAATATTACCAGACTTTTAAAATATTATTTTTAAATATGCAGTTGTGCTTATCTTCTGAAGAGTGGAAGATCTGTCTATGTGGTGTAATACTCTCATTATTTGGCTGCTGGTACCATCAAGGTTTTTGGCTATTTCTACTTCTAACAGATTTTTTGAGACCACACTGAAAACACTGATCAAATTATGCACAAGTCTTTCTTTGGACTGCACTCCAACGCTTTCTCAATAACTTGCCTATAACTTATTCATTTACAAACAAAATTGACTGTGTCTAATCCCCGTGAAAAAACCCAACAATCTAATAATTTAATGTCTATATGCAGCTTAGTATATTATAAGATCGTGCATTGCTATGCCAGGTTAGCCTGCTATTAGCTGGGGGATTCTCAAGCATCTGTCATGCAAAGTAGGTCAATTTCTAGCCATATAATTCTGATTATGTCAAAATATTTATTCATGAGTTTTCTAATTCAACATACTTCAAATAAGTCGTATTTATGCAAAAAAATAAATAAATCTAAATTATGGTTGGTAACAACTGGGTTATCACAGGTTCAAACACTCTGCTAATCCAGGGACGTAGGTAATGTTTTTCTCTTACAATGTACTCTCTAGTAATAAAATTGTTTTCATTTCCTATTTGCTGTTATTTTTTAGTCTGGTTTCTCAAAGAAACGAGAGTAACACAGTCACACACTCTCTGGGTGTTACGTGGGAATGTGCAAAGCAAAGAGAGCCCCCACCCTCCCTTCTCACACCCGTTCTCCCCTGCATTAACACTTGAACCTTTGGGCCAGTTTCAGTCAAGTCTCATCTACATTATGAATTTTCCACTTTACCAGTCAGGGGAAAAAAGAGAGCCCAACAGAAGAAAGGGACTCTGTGGATGTGCTGAGGAAAGGCCACACTGTGAGCCTGTCATTCCTCAGAGCTTAGATCAAGATCCAAGAAACCAGGCTTTCCCAGTTCCTCAATGCACAGAAGTCTTTCCATCAAAATTAAAAGATTACCAGGAGGAAAGGGGGAATTGGTATATAAAGATTGTCATTATTCACATGTTTCACAAGATCTTACCCCTTCCAGGGACAGAGCAGGAATGACTCCAAGCTGCAGGCAACACTCCTTCAACATCAGGGATTGGAAAGTTCACAGGATCAGGGAGATCAACTCCCCTGCTATGGGAAGGGACACCTTCCACTAGCCCAGGCTGCTCCAAGCCCCATTCAACCTGGCCTTGAACACTTGCAGGGATGGGGCAGCCAAAACTTCTCTGGGAATCACCTCATTACTGAGCCAAGACCAGTTCTGACTAGTTGATTACATAAAGACAAAAGCAAAGAACTCTGAGGTTTTCAGTGCTGTTGCAAATAAAGGTCTTCAAGATTACCATTTTCTTCATTCCACTTCTTTTGCTGGAGCATTCAGATTACCTATGGATTTCTCTAGCTTGGACCAGTACCCACATGATGGATTCCACTTTTAAGCCGTTGTATTCCTATTAAATATCCTAAAAACTTAAGGCTTAGCAGAAGTAAAATGCTTTACATTTCCTCCCCTAGTAAGTGCTGCCTAAGCCTATATTCATCTTCAGATATACTGCCAGGAGGTGCAACTGAAAATGTGTAGTATTATCATTCCTAAGGTAAAAAAATGATGAGTCTAATTCTTGCTTTCTTTCTGTTTTCTTTCATGCCATTCTAGCACCACACTAGGAAGTCAAAATGAATCAGAGAATCTTCCCAAAGCAATGGCCACAGTGAGATGCAAAAGGCACAGAGGCCACGTGTAGGTTCTCCTCCTCAGTCACATGCAACAGCTTATGTGTGTCTATCATCTGGAAGATTCTTGACTTCCAGGGCACAACTGAAGGAAAGGCTTTAATTTTCATCAGCTAAGAGGTTTTCCCTGAACAACAGAGAAAGACTTAAAACCTTTAGAGGGGTCTTTCACCTTCACATACAACCAAACCTTCAGGTTGAATTGATAGACCCAAGACAGAAAGGTTGCACCTGAAAAAATCATTAAGAGGATGAAACTACACATTAAAACGTTAGAGGATGAAAGTCATCAACCATGCACCTACTTTTATAAGCTTTTAAATAAAACTGCATGTTTCTGGGTACAATTTTAAGCAGCTCTGTATCACTCTTGAGCCCTCAGTCCTCTGACACCTGCAAGAGCTGTACAAAGACACTACAAACATCACTCCCATGTTTGCTCGAGGTACCACATATGCACACAGCTATGTTCTGCCAGTGACCTTTTTAATCAAAGAAAAGGGGGGGGAAATTAAAACTTTTAACTGCTTTCAATTGCCAGTGTACTAATATTAATTTTCTAAATGTTCTTCTACAGGGGTAATTAAACCACGATCTGTGTTCCCTTTATCTGGCTGCCTCTCATGCAGGGATTTAAATGCTATGTTTTGTTTCATCTGTAATTGTTTTCCCTTAGACCTTTCTGGCAGAGTCTGCGGGCCTTCAGTATAATCTGATTTGTTGATTATGTCCGTGGCATTTATTTAACTGCCTGTTGGGTTGGTTTGAAGGAATCACAATGGTGGCTAACAAGACTAATCTTAGAACTACCATTTAACAAAAATTCTTTCAAGATTTAAATGCCAGGTTTTTTATTCAGTCACCCTCCCACACGATACCCCCAAATTCATTATTAAAAGCATCAACAGTGAGTCCAAAGTGGCAGATCAAAATATAAAGTCAGAGGTTGAACTGTATTTCTACTGCATAGATTTTATAACTATAAACTCTTGTTATATGAAAAACCCTTCACATTTCAGAAAACCTGACAGTTTAAGACATGGCAAGTTACAGTAGATGTTGTAAGATGAGGATGACTTAATGCTTGGGGTCATATTTTGGTGAGTAGCAGTTTAAAAATCATGCAAAACTTAGGCAAACTCTAACACTGACCTTTGGTGGTCTGCACTGCCTTTTCAGCCCATCCTTCACTTACACAGATTTCGAGTTTATCTGCAATTTCGATACTTTCCTAAGGAAATCATGTGGGTTTGACTCTTTCAAATGATCAGATTTTCAACTCCAGAGTCCCCAGCACAGGAAGGATGTGGACCTGCTGTAGTGAGCACAGAGGAGGCCACAGAGATGCTCCAAGAGCTGGAGTATGTACATAAAGGAGATGTTTCAGCTTGACTTATACCCCTCATACAGCAGGATGGGCCTTGGCCAGGACTGAGCTGACTAAACATCCATCTGAATAATGCTGAACTGGAAACTGGAAAGCTCAGCAAAGGAGTTAATAATAGTAGACAAAACAAGATTCATTTAATCAGCCATATATTTCTCTGATTACAACAAACAAAGAAACAGGATTGTGTGACAATTTTGAGAGCTTGGTAAACTTCAGCAGTGCCTTGTAATGAAGCCTTGGCAAGAAATAAGTGAAATACAAAGACTTTTCATATTGAGACTGTGTAAACAGTTTCCACTTTTAGAAATGTATCCTAGCAACTCAAAGAAATGCTTTTAAAAGACAGCTGGACAAAATCATAATTTGGAATAAAACCAGATGTAATTGCTAAACCAGCAAGTCTGGTGGTCTCAAGCTGGTCTTGCAGCACCAGCTCAACTGTGATTCAAGATGCTGAGAAAAGAAACACTGGGATAAACAGATGTTTCAAAACTAACATCTGCAGGATTTACTGAAAAGGATGCATCGGAGTCAGTGGAAATGATTCTGAGTTTTGTCTTTCTTACTGATGTAGAAAATCTCCTTGGCTTCCAAGAGTAAGGCCTGCTGGACATTCACCTCCTGTTTTGCATTTGCATGTTTCTAGACTGAGGTGCAGGATGCACAACTGAATTTTATTCATTAGATGTTCCCTCAATTCCATTGCAAATCAAACATTTTTAGTTTTTCCAGGAGAAAACTGAAAGAAAGGACTTGTATAAAAATGCAAAGACCTTGATTAAATAACTAATCCATAATTCAATAGAGAGATTCTGCTGACATCACCAGCAACAAAAAAGGTGCATAAAACTTATAATGAATACAAGAACAGCCTAAACCATATTTCAGGATTAGTATTCAGACTACAATTGCATAAGCATTATTGGCAATGGGGATAAACCATGTTTATACACAACAGGTCATATTTTAAAACCCTTCAAGAAGCTGAAACATGAGACCAGAACATCCCACTCCTGAGATGCAAACAGAGAATAGTCCTCAGAACACAATTCTGCCATGGAGGATTATTCTGCTTTTCAACCACTGTTTACATGTGAATTACAGCACATGGCATATAGAGAATAATTAACTATTAGGCTGTAAATTCAGATACTGTTGGGTAATAAATCTTGGCAACTGCAGCCAAAAGTGGTTGTGAATTGGAGCAGATTCCACAAGTGGGCCACAGACTGGATCCCAGTTTGGTGTTCAAGGACTGAACAAGGGATTCCTGGGGGACAAGAAAATGCTGGGGCATTTTTAGGAGGTGAGACTGACACTTTTAACCATACATTCTCCTGGCCAGCTTACCTATCAAGAATAAAGTCTATTATACAGAACATCTAATGGGTAAAAAGATTATTTTTAACTAGCATAAATACATGTAACTTCCTCAAAATTTACATTTAACAGTTTGCTAGAGGATATTTTTCTACCAGAAACACTAGTTAATTTTCAGTCTCACATGGCATCCTGGTTATTCAAAGAGAGGCTCAACTAATTCTTTGATTTTTCATTTCTCCAAAGGCCAAGTTTTAACAACTCTGCTATAGTTTCTCAACAGATACATTACCAAGCCAGTCACACCCTGCAACATACCGCACCTTTAATTTTGTTTTGATAAAACAGGATCTATTCCTCCAGGTTGCAAATTAGGGGCCAAATCCAGAAAGCTGTTTCTGATTCATTGAAAGGGAGTCATGTATGACTGTTTGTCCTCTATGTGGATTGCTTTATGTTATCAACATTGAATCCTATCTGTTGTTTTGCTGTCCAGTTATTTAATATCATCCTACCTTTCAATGCTTCACTGTTAACAGTTCTACTGCTCCGGATCATATTTTACTACTGGTGAACATCCCTGCCCCTCTGTCTTCCTCCTTCCTGGCTTCCATTACTGGTTCAGGGTGATTGACTCCATCATTTTATTACCCCTTGCCTGCTTTACCAATTCATGTACTAGCTCTGAACTTTAACACTTTTGGACTCCTGCCACTTCAAGAAAAGGGATCAAAATAAGATGAAGACTAAACAGAAATTCAAATGGAGAGCAGCATACCCAACACTACACTTGGATTTATTTTGGAAAAAAACCGTTAAGATCTTTTGTTCTAAATAGAGTTACTGACCTAGAAACATACATTCATTTCTGGAAATAAATCAAAATTCCTCCTACGTTAATCTAATTGCACCAGTGGAAGCTAAGTAGTCCCTTAAGCAATTTAAGTTTCCTTATTTGAGGGTGAAAAAAAATAAAAATCAGACCTTCCTCATTGATGGAAGTGTGTTTTGTAGAACAAGCCAGCTATTATTAATTTCTCTGTTTGCAGTAGCAAAGGCATTTCATTTTAAAATAGGTGGAATAGGTGCGAGCAGATAGTCTGGTTGTTAGGGAGCACCGTATTAGCAAGTAAATAAATAACATCAAAATAAATAAAATAGTCTAGGATAGATTGTTGGCTTTTTGTTTTACTGTCGGTGTCATAAAATTTGCTGATTTCTGACATACAGAAAGCTCAGAAACTAGAAACCTCTTTTTAGAGGCGGCTGTAATGAAAAAAATGTGGAAACCTTAAAGAATTAATGATCCTGCTGAGTTTCTTACCTCGTGTAATCATGGAGCTATTTTTATAAAAGGGCAGCGGCGCCAATCAACAAAATCACCCCTTTTTCCTGCAACAGCAGGATTGAAGAGAAGGGAGGAACACTTGCTCTATGCTCAAGAAAGGGGACAAGTCTGAGATGCAGAGCAGGGCAGGATGGCAGAATCCTGTCCTGGAATATCCTTGGGCTGCTCCAAACCTCAGCCTCAGAGAAGTGCTCTCCCAAGGTGATTAGAAACAACTTCTGGATGCTGAGCAACCATGGTGTGAGTTTGCCAAAGGGCAAATGTAAACTCTTATGAGAAGAAATCTTCTCTCCCTTAGACCAGGCTGTTCAAAACATTCTTACTCCTTTTTTCACACAACGCTGAACCACTGAGAATAAAATTTCAAACCCATCACCCCCAGGAGGAAGCGCCTCTGCTGAGTGAGGTTCCACTCCTCCAGCACAACCCAGTTGCCATTTAAGATCAAGGACAATCAAGGAAAATCATCTCACGGAGCACCATAAAATTTATTAGGGCTCGTGGTATCTTGTGAACCCCTTTTCCTAAGACAAAATGTTGTCTACAAATAGCTCTTTGTCTAGAGTAATTATTTGGGGATTAGGAAGAGCTAATAAAACTCTCTCTTGAAAGGCTGGATGAATTAGAGATGATAACAAGGTTGTGATGTGCCTAAGGGAGCAGGGGCATCTTTCTGATTGTAATTTAATCAACCTTGATTAAAAGAAACATTTACCTGTATCCTGTTCAATAAATTTTGATAAAAGTCTCTATTCCAGCAGGCAGCCAATCTATCCTACCTCCCATGCTTACCAAAACAGGCTAAACTCAGATCTCACCTACTTCTGCTCCCAAGAAAACCAAAGAAAGACACAATGGTGAAGTATATACGATAAAACCCCCGAAGAATACACCTAAAAACCAAAACATACACAAGCAGTGCTCTTGAAAGACACATTCCTGACTTCCTCTTTTAATATACTCCAAATCCCTGTGTGAGTTTTGAGGACAACTGCTTCCCCAGATTAGGGATATTCAGCCAGTAAAGCAGTAATGATGCATTTCCATCACATTCAGCCCTCAGCATCACTGCAGGGATGTAAAATTAGAGTTGTGACTCAAAGGACTCTCCTTCTCTGAGCCTGCAGAAGGACCACCCCAGAGCTTCTGGCTTCCTGCTCTCCCACAGCACTTAAAAGTTTTCTGCAGCACCACAGACTACCCTTGGTTAAGTGTATTCCCTCAGCAACCATCTCTAAAGAAAGAGTAATTTAAATTAGCTACTTTTTCTTGATATGCTGCAGCTGAAGAGACAACAATAAATAGTAATTATCTGTCCTCTTCCCAAAATATCAAGCCTCTGAAGTTCCAATTATTTGTTCTCATATACACCAGAGCTCACCATCAGTGTAAATATTTATTCCCAGTCTCTGAAAGAAAAGCCTATGTAGTGAAAAAATCTAAGGATGCAACGGATTGAATATAAATAGCTTATTACTTCTGAAAAGTATCTTAATTATTGCAGGTCTTACTAATCCAGACTATTAAGGCTTGATTATGCTAAAGTTATTTTTTTTCTACTTTAGTCATGTAGTTACTTATATTTACATCAAGAGCCCTAAGCTGCATATACTTTAAAAGAACCCAAAATAGCCAAAGAAGCACCTACCTTCCAAATGAATGAGTACAGAAATACATGAGTCTGTGCTTTTTAATCAGAATAAATCCTAGCAATTGACTGAATTTTCCATACTCTTTACACAAGGTGAAACAAGCCAATTCCTGTAAGGTTTTAGACCCTGAGTTAAAATAGGTCAAAATATAAGAGCACTGAAAATTAAATAGACTCTGCACACAATACAAATTAACATATTGCAAAATCACCTTCACTAACTGCAAATGGAAGATGAGATTCTGAAATGCTTACTCCAATATTAATTTGAGTGTGAGTGCTGATGAACTGAGGTGCTAATTAACTTGTAAAGCAATCATTATTTGGCTTTAACTGATTGGCTGTATTACAGAAATCCTAGGATGCTCAGAACATGTCCAAAAAAAGCTAAAAATACTTAAGATTTCACTGTTTTGAGACACTAGTGGTTTTAAAAGCAACAGAAGGGAAATCCAACAGATAAGAGCTGCTTTGCAAAATAATGAAGTGAATTAAATTAAACTATAGCTTGATGAAAATCAGTGAGGAAAACAGCACTAATGATGCTAAGAATGGAATATAACATCCTGCCGTCTGCATCACACATTCAATAAGCACAGTGTGCACATAAAGCAATGTTGTGAGTGCAATAAACATAAACCACAGTAAAAAGGAGAATGTGCACTTTATCTTAGGCAGTATACAGAAACCTAGACCAATTATGTACATAAAATATTGGGATATGATTCACACATAGACAAGTAAAAGAAAAAAAAAAAGGAGGAAAAAGCAGGGCAGCAGGTGACATTTTCAAGATGACAAAAGTCCAAAGCAGAACAAGGGGAGCTAATTAAAAAGCACAGGGCATAGCAGGCTCTTTCCTCTCCCCTGCCTTGTTTCAATACCCCTTCAAAACATATTAGGCAACATCAAATGATCTGGTTGTTACTCTATTCCCTGCTTTTGGATACCACCATAAACTGCTCAGAAGCTTTTGCTTTAAAGACTTTTCTCCTTTCTACTTTTGGCTCTGCTGTATCAGTTGGATACAGAAGACTCCCAAAGAGGCACTTCCACATCTGGCACAGAATAAAGTTTAACATCTGAGAGGCAGAGGGGAACATATTGTCACCTGCTGAAACTGTGAGGAGATGGTACCGGGTAGGGATGGTGGCCCCACAAGCTGGGATCTGTATTAGAGCCTGATTACTTCACTGAAAACGCAGCAATTTGCAATTACAACACAGCTAAAGGAAGGAACCCACCTGTTTCTGGATCGTTTATGCACCATTTTGTGTTAATTAAGGATCATCTATACCAAATTTTAAGCCTTAATGTCACACAGTTAATAATGAACAGAAGACAGTCAGTAACTCAGGAAAGAAATATATAAGGAAACCAATTAGCTGGGGAAAAAAACCCTCAAAATTGTTAAATACAGATCCTTAAGTGTCTTATTACATAAATAGTTAATTAAGAATAATTTACAGAAACAATTATCATTACCACATTAACACTAATTGTTCTACCCAGGAAGACAGCATTGTATAAAGCAAGATTGCCTGCCTGTTACTTCAGCACATAAAAATGTCAAGGGACTTTCTCTGGTCTCCTTAATTCCCTTCCAGCCCTTTACCATCTTAAGAGAGAAGGGCTGGAAAACAAATTCATAGAATGGGGGGTTAACAGATTAAACACACCACCTGCCCACTTTTATTGAAATAAGTTATTCTATTCAAACTATTCATCCTTTTTTTCCCCTTCATTCATGAAAATATGTCACTTAGAACCTTGCCCAGGAAAAAGTGTCATCACTAATATTGTTTGGATAACAAGGAGCAAGATTAAGTAAATAGGAAGAGACATAATTATGTCTACATACGGTTTAAGTTTTCAGATTTTAAATTCAATGGAAAAGTCTTCAAAGTGAAAAAAGCAACAGTGGATATAAAAGAGAAGGGAATAAAGACTGTCAAAATTTACACGCAGGAGGGATGAAAAGGCATCTTTCTGCTCAAATCTCCGATGCCAACACTGTTTTCTCAAACACTAAAGATGGAAATAGAAGCTCAATTCAAGCACTCGAGCACAGAATCTGGCCCTTCAGCTCAGGGCTGTCGTGCCTGATTGAGTTTAATTTAAGCCTTCTCCAAATTGCCTCCCCTGTTGCCTCTCTGCCAGCAGCTTTCCCTGCACAGCACGTCCTGCCCTCGGGCAGGGAAGGAGGCGGCAGCGCAGGGATTTCAGCGGCTGCAAATGGTCACAGTTCCATGGGCTCCCACCCCAAAGAACCAGCCACCTTCTCGCCCAGGAGAACACCAAGGTCACCTGCTTTCCATTACAAATCTGCTTGAGTAAAACAAACGTAGATGTGAACACCTTCTCCAGGATCTCAGATATGAGTGGTTCACATCAGCTTCCCAAAGCTTTTTTGGTTGGACAAACAGGGCCTTTGAGATTGGAACACCTACCCATGTCTCCTACCAACCAAACCAAACCCAACCCCCCACTAACAAAAACATTATTACAACAACCCCCCCTAAATACAGTCATCTTCTATTTGCTCATTTAAAAGGTAACCAGTTCACTGTCTTTGGATAGTTCAAATAACATGTTACAAACCAGCTGTTTTTCCTCAGTCTATACCACGAAGATGCCAGCTATCTCCTGTCTGCCTGTTCCAGGAAGAAACAAAAACTAGAAACAGAATATTTATTTTCATTTAGCTTTTCCTCAATTGCCATGTAAATTAGAAGCAGGTGTGGAAGAGAAACTACAATCTTCTAAGTTGTTGACTTCTCATCTTCCCCTGAACTTTGGCACATGCAGCACTAAGAGCTCTGAATACCTGCTCTTATTTTCTCCAGATAAAAAGAGAAACATTTGCAGAAAACCAATTTGTGCCCATTACTTGAAAAAAAATTTACAAAGCTCTTTGCTTCATGACGGCTAAATACTGAATATTGACCTCTGAGCTTAACACAGGAGAGGAGACTAGGAGAACTTCCTTTGTTTGGTTTTTTTCCTTCTGTCAACACCAAGGTGGAAGAGGATAAAAATGTGTCTTAGTTTCAGCTGACATAGAATCAAGGTCTCTCTCAGGGGAGATCCTATTACTCTGTACAACTCCCTGAAAGGAGGCTGGAGCCAGGTGGAGGTCGCTCTCTTCTCACGAGCAACGAGCAAATGAACAAGGGAAATGACCTCACGTTGTGCCAGGGAAGTTTTGACTGGGTATTAGGGCAAATTCCTTCAAAGAAAGGAATATCAAGCACTGGAACAGGCAGTTGGAACTTGAAGCGGGCAAAGAGAGGCTCAGTAGACACACCCAGCAACTACATTGCAGCTGTAAATTCATCATCTGCCTGACATTCAACCCTGTTGGCTGCTCACAACCTAGTCTAGCTGGAAACAGCACTGTGGGGGTTGCATAATTACCTGGGGGGGGGGCTGGACTCAAGAGTTCTTCCCAATCCAATGATGGCATGAAACAGAAAGTTTGAAGTTGTTGATGTAGGAAGACAAATGAGCTTCATTTAGCAGCTGCAGGAAAACATGATCCCTCTGGGCATTCAAGGGTCCATCACTAAAGCCACGATTTTCAACCCTACAGAGGTCTTGGTAAGTGTAGAGCCCCAAACTCAGTACTACACATGTTGTTCAAGCTCAGTCTACAAGCCAGTATTAGCCCAGTTTTTTCTAATTATTGCTCAGAGAAAATTCCAGGGTGGCAGCCACCTCTGCAGGCTGGCCTGTCACATGAGAATTACTCAATTTGGGGCTTTTGCTAAAATAGCTCACAGGAATTAAGCTCTTTTACCTTGAAACAGTCTGAAGCTGCAGCCTAAACCTTTACATAATCTTTTGATAATCACAACCTATAATTAAAGTGACGAACGCTGGCTCTTAAATAAATGCACCACGGCAGCAGAAGAACAAAGCAGACTTTAGCACTGTTTGTGTTAGTGCTGTCATTTCAAAATTCCTCAGTCTTACAAAATGCCACAGAAACACACACTAATTTATACAAGGGCACCTGCTCACAGCAAGGCCAGACAGGTCATTATTATCCACTACAAGCTCGTCTTTTAAATAATGCAGCAAAAGTGGAGACCAAAGGCTACAGAAGGACAAAAATTTTACTCTTTCTTACATCCAAAAGCTTTCTTGTGCACACTAAAGCCTGTACTTGTCCAGCAGCCCCACAAGCACACGAGGGAATCCTGCACACCCCAGCGGGCACTTTGCGCTGCCAGTTTACCTGTTTGGCACATCTCTGTTGACAAATAGGATTTTCAGGCCAGCTTATTAATAATGATTCTGTGTGGAGGTATTGAACAATGAGGGTAACAACTGAAAGTCATAACGTGCCTCTGGTCCTGGTGTTAGGCTCCCTCCAACTTTCCAGGCTCCCTCTGATGCTCTCCCGCAGCCTCCTGTCATGACGTGGGAAGCTGAAATCAGAGCTCAGCCTCTGAGAGCTTCACTCCAACAATGCTGGCTAATGAAAATGACAGCGGAGGAGAAGGGAACAATAATGAGACATTTCAAAAGAGTTACACGTGCTGCTTTAAGGTGTGGGAGCACTGAGGTGCACTACCTTGGTTTTTCAAGCAGATGGAATAATGACTTCAGTAACAACTGCAGAAACTGCTACCCTGGTACTGGGACCTTCTGATTCGAAAAAACTTCTAACAGGGAAGTAGCACTTGGAAAAGCAGGAGCCCTGTGCTGCTGCTGGCTACTCCTTGCACAGAGGCTCCAGGGCAGGATTCCAGCATGGGAGTGGACAGGATGAGGATATCTCCATCAGCACTGAGCTTCCCATCCACTGCTGAAGGCTCTCACTTAACCACAGGCTGCTGAACTTTTACCCTTTGCTGCTGATCCCTGCTCCAGCACAGTCAGCCTGCTCACAGCGTGAAAAGGCAGAGGTGACCTTTTCCCACATGCCGACTGATTTGGAGAGTAATATTTAACATTGAAATGAGGCCCAGCAGGTAAACATTTGCAGCTGCCCTGTCTCTGACTCTCTGCCTCACTGGCTTACACAGCTTATGTCTTTCAGTTCAGTCAATATATCTGGAAAATCCTCACTCAGAAAGTCTCATCTGGATGGGACTGGACAGGATTTGGTAACTTGAAACAAAAAAAACCCCCAAACCATAAAAATCAAAATAAGTGTCTATTATATAAGGAATTTTTCAACACATCCAGTTTGCAGCAGTAGGTTCCACAAGGTAGATATCTTTTTTTTTCATAATATAAATTTACTGCTCTTCTGGTTTTACTTCCTTGTTTAATCTATGGCATGAAGCATCTGATTTATCTTTCCAACTCTCTGCAAGAACCACCCTAATTTTATGCAAATTCTCTTGTGTATTTTCTATCTACAATCATTTTGACTTTAATTCTCTGTAGCATGATGGCATTACAGAACTTCTGCAACTTTTTTTATTTATTCCATTCTCCAGACATACTATGATACTGTCAGCATTAAGGGGCAGTCAATTAATTTTCTTCTGTATGGTGGGAAGAGATAAGAAAAAATCTGCTAAATTTACAGGGCAGAGATTTCAAATCTGCGCTTGGACCACAGCAACACCTACCCATTGGTAATATGCTGCTCCACTGAAGTTATTGTAAGAGCAGCTTAGTAAACTAACTGGGTATGATCTAAATCTTACCTCTGCGATTGTTTGAGAACTTTCAAGCCCCATAATGCTATAAAATTATATCAAATTCATTTCCTGCTACCATTTATGTTTGGGATTTCTTTTTAAGCTAGTGTTTTTAAAGGATAAATGGAAGCATTTGTAATTTCCCCTCCAGCTGCCAGGAAGTCTAATGTATAAATTCCCAGAACAACCTATAAAGCCAAGATATTTTTATTTGAAGACTGCAACCCTAACATCATCCATGAGTCAAAAATTTTATGACTTCCATCTTCATCCTTCCTTCTGCAATCATTCTTTGGAGTCACCAGTTCTAGAGATATTTTTTCTATTCCTCGGCATCAGTTCACTGTGTTCCATTCAGGTTAAAAACAGACTCAAGTTGAGCATTATCTCACTGAACTGTAAAGGATTCAGCTGAGCCAAAGAGGCACAATAGTTTTTACTTCATTTTCTAAGCAGCAATTATGCACCATGTTTTTCCTAGGCACAGTGCTGTAAATATATAACTATATGTAAAAGTAAATATAGCGTTATATATTTTGCTCAATGTCTCGAAAAGTCCCTCAGAGTAACTTTCAGTAACATCATCATGGTTTGTCTTCCAACCTCAGACCTTCTCATGGCTTCTATGAAGAGCAGAACCCAGAAAGTGTGGAAAGATTCAAGTGAATATCTCCAGCATGAGAAAAGCTGCAACACCATTAGATTTTCATCATTAGATGTTAAATAATACACAGAAGAGATAAAAAGACTCGGTTAATGCAAAATTAGTCGTATCCTCTTTCACTGAAATCTGTGTCAGTTCATAATCTGAACAACAGACAACCAAAGCAACAGATTTTCAAAAGCTGCTTTGGGAATAAATATTTTGAGGATAATTTTTATAGTGTGCTGGAAATTAGAAGTAAAATCTGACAGTCTTCTACAGAATTATATCCTCATTTTCACACCACACACAAAAGCAAAAGCACTGAAAAATAAAGACGAATATGAATTCAAAGTATAAATAATATTCAATAATTACTTCATATTCACTTTTCTTTTCCAAGTACTACACATGTATATTTTTACTTGCTAACTGCCACCTCACTTATAAGAAAGTTACAGCTTGGGGTTTTATCATGGGTTGTCCTGGTTTCAGCTGGGATATAGTTCTTCTCTTCAGGTGTTTACTGCCAGCATAAACCACAACATAAGTGCCATTAATCAAAGGTATTTTAATTTTATTTGCCATTCTAATTATTGTTTTTTCTATTCCTTTTTAAATTCCTGCCATTCCCCTTGCAGAGCAGCAGAAATGAGGGAGCCTGTGCTTCCATCACTCCCCATCTCCCACAGGCTGCCAGTGCCATCCCTGATCTCTCAGTCTGAGCCTTTTCCCTCCACACTGGAACTTGCTGTTCGGTGCCATCAGCACCGTTTTCTCAATCAAGAAGAAAGATGAACAGCCGCCCAGGTAGTCAGGTTCAATTTCACTCCATAGATCAACCAACTAAGAGAGCTGCAGCAGAGCATAATTTACATCCCCCGTCAGAAGTCTGAGTGTAGCTGACAGCCAACTTCACACAGCTTGGTCTGATCTTAATCCATTCCTGCACTTTGAGTTCCAGCAGCAACCAGCTCGGCCCAGCTGAAACCTTTTAATGTCTAACCTACAATACAAAGTGCTCACTTGCTACAGAAAAACCTGCTCTTTATGAAAAAACCCCAACCAATCATAGAACAGACAATGCATAGCATGGAGAAATAATTTGAAAATACAGATGAAGCATTCAGCCATGATGAGCAAAGGCAAAGTGAAATCCTGGTGAGTGTCCCCCAGGTGAATGTTTACTAAAAAAAAGAGCAGATCTTTTTTAATTTGAAGTAGTTTAATACAATTTTTGAGAAGCAGATGTTTGTCTTTCTTATTTAGCTACAAGTCATTTCGGCTCTGAGCAAAGCACTCACAACTTTGCAGGCAGCTCTGTTAGAACACCACTGAACTAGGCTGAGACTGTCAACCATCACAGCCTAATAGCTAACCTAAAACTGGTTTTGAAATAAAATTATGTTAATGACAGCTAATACTCTGATGCAGTGCTGGTACAGAAAAATTGCTAAAGGGATGTGGAGCTCAACACCTCCATGCATTTTGCTCCTGCACCTTTTCAGTGACTGCTCAGAGCAGCAGCATCGTGCTGAGACTGTCACCTGAGGGATTCACATCCAGGTCAGAATTTTTCACAAAAGTGAAGCCGAGTGACAGTGAGGCAAAATTCAGCTTTTAACTCAAATTGGAGATTGGAAAGTCAATGAAAACCTTGTTTCTTTCACATTCATTAGCAGTGAATTCTCCTATAAAAACAGAGAGAGCCGCTTGGAATGCTTGAAGCCAGCAGCACACAGACACCTGAGAGCAAAGCCTCTGCAGAGGATAAAATGCTTTACAAGCAGGTAGCATTGCTGGTATCATTTAATACAGAAAAACGGCATTTTCTTTTGTAAAATCAATGTAGTGTATCTGCCCTTCACTGATATATGGGACAAAACACAGACCTTGGTAACATATCATCAGAGAAACCACCTAAAGACATTCACATCTGGGAAGACTCATGTTCAAATACAAGAACCCTTTTTTTCCTATAACTGATGGTTTTTTAGTAGGTAAGAAGCACAAAAGCCTAACTCTGAGCACCAAGACCATAATTTTACACCTCTGGATTTCCAAGATTTACACCTGTCATAAATATCAGAAACATGAGTCTTGGAAATCAAATATTAAAATGAGGGATGATACTGCAATGCACTGCAGCATACAGTAAATTGCTGTCATCTCTTGAGAGGTGGCAGCATTTCAGTGGTGGCTGATTGCTTTATTATTTTTGCATTCATTGCCCACCAGTGATGTATGCAGGTTCATTTTCATTTTTAAAAAGCAGCTCTAAAATAAAATTCTAAAATGCACCATTCACAATAGGCAGAGTGCACATGTGATTTCTAGGCATTATGCAGTGAATTCCTCATCTTTATTTAGTTTCCAACTTTGTACAATACTTTCAGATGTGGAATAAAGAAGACAAGATATCCATCTCCATAGGCAGTATTTATAGATGTGTACTGCATCTCTGCTAATTTTGTGTTCAAACGTGTCCAAATATCTCTGGCAATGGAAACCTCAAAATGCACATGAGCATTGCTAGCTTCTTGTACAGCAACTTTTCGAAAATACTTCTTAAATGCATCAGGTTAGACTCAACATTTAGCAGCCTACTAATCTGTCTTTTCCATTCCAGAGGCAGGGAATAAAAAGATCAGTATTTTAATTTTTCAGTGAAACAAACTAATGGAAAAATACTTGCCTATATTCTGCAAGTGAAGCAGCAAGGATGGAAATCTGTTGACACATTTTATTACCATCAACTGGAATGTTCTTGGCTCATCAATACATTATCAAAGTGTGTTGTTTTTCACAGTGGCACCTGAATGTTAATCCCTCCTGTGTTTCTCTTTGTTTACTATTCCCTATGTTATCCTCCTTGTGCACTAAAGATTTGCTTGAAACTTCCTGAACCTCTTTGCTTAGATCACAGCTTTCTGCACAAACGTGCCATTTTTCTGCCCCTCTCCACATTTTCCACTGAATTATATTTAGTGAAAGAAGAAGAGCCAAATCAGAAAACAGTTCTGTGAGTACTATCCACATTGAATGGAAGAACATCAACATCACAAGCCATGGCTGTTAAATTGTGACTCTTAAGAGAGATCAAACTCTGACTTCATTTTAAAAGGCAAGTGAGACTCCCCACGTATACAATTTGATTTGATACACTTGCTATTTGCTGCAGATCCTCCTTTTACCACACCTGTGATCTCCTTTTTCAATATTTTGTTTCTCTAACTGCAAAGGGAAGCAGGAAAAGGTATTCTACTTCAGTGTCAGCACAACTGATAGTGTAAGTAATTTAGCCTTGTGTGAGTAACATGGTCACTTGGTGCAGACAGTTCTCAATCCTCATCAGGCCTTTCCAGTTAGTCCTTCTTCCTATATTTGAATCCTAAACCTGCAGTCACAGGGGCACTAGAACTCCATAACCACACACAGAACCACTGACAGAGCCAAGTGTTATTAAATGCCTCCAAACCTTCATTTGGTTTCCTAGAAAATGTGCAAAGGTAAGGGAAGACTATATAAAGCCACCCTTTAAGTTGCTATAAATCCTCTCTGTCATTAAGCAATGCCAGAAAATTATCCTCAGTGAGAGTTCAGTAATGAGAAACCATTGTCAGGATCTTTTTATCAAGATACTTTCAATTCCACAGTAGCAAAAGGACGCTTATTTTAATAACAGTTTAATTCTAGAAACCTTAATGGAAAGTGTATTATGGAAGAATATACACAGAGGGACTTTTTTTCAAACAAATCTCAGGCTACTATAAGCAAGGAAAAAAGTAGGAGTAGGATTTTGAGGGAGCTCTTGGTGTCAGGACATAGGAATACAATAAAGGAAGAAATAATTGAGGAGGCTGAGGGCAAGCCAGGTCTGCAGAAGGCCTCGAGGATGTAGTTAGAGAAACTTGGCCAGCAACAACTCCCAGGACACTGCTGTAAACAGTTTAGTGTGAAAATCTCAGCAACAGGAAGTCCATAAAAAATAAAGGTAGAGCAAATCAAAATAGATGCTGCAGTTTTGTGAGGCTCCTGACACTGCAGGAAAACAATCCATTTCCACACTTGAAACAAATCCACTGACATGATTGGTGGCTGAGCAGCGTTCAAGTTCTGAACTCAATAACTATGAGGCTTTGTTTCATGATTACAAAATGCTTCCTCCAGTAATTCATAAAAGTTAAACCTTGGCTCTTTTCCATTAATTGCTCTAAGCATTCCCTGCCTCTCATCCTTGTGGGACTGCATATGCATCATTTTCTATTCTGCATTGCTTGTATCGCTCTTTACCTGCAGCCTCTGGAAATGCATTGCGGAAACATATTTAGACAGAAATGGAAACGTGACTGTAATGATGCCAAAGAGCAGTAATTAAAGTGAAACAAATTAAATTGAGAAGACACTGAAAGACAATTTACTGAAACACCGTATTTCAGCCCACCTAAGGAAAAAAACCTAAACAGTTTCTCATTCAGAGTTATGGTTAATTATTTATGAAGGTAAATCCATAAAGACTAAAAGCTGTATTAGAGAAATCTTTTGCCTGTGTATTTGCAAATACTGCGATTCTCATACTCCCCAAGTCACTTCTGGGCTGAAAGTTTTGATGGGGAGGTGAGGAAGAACAGAACTTCTCAGGAATATCCCACTAAATCCACTTGATTGAGACTATAAAAGGAGTTCAAAACTGAAGTTTTACAAATCCTAAACAGTCGCATATATTTACTTTTCCCTGGACTTCTAATACAGATGCTGCCCCAACCAACAAGTAACCACGATGCAAAGAGGTTGTCCTGATATAGGGTGAAAGCTTGTATGTCTATTCACAAAAATCACAGAGCTGGAAGGGGGAGCCACAAGGATCATGGATATTCCTCTTCAACAGCCTTCTCATTCTATAAAAAATAAATACATAACTAACCTCACATTCTCATTTTCTAAACACAAACTCCTGCCTATAAACAGCCAAATTATAAAGCAAAAAATAACTGAAAAAAGAAGGTTATTAACCCTTCTGGCTTGTGGGCTTGGAAGCAGGAGTGCAACCCTGCAGCCTTTGCTGTGATAAGAGCTCCAACGCTGGTGAAAATATTCCCACTTGAGTGTATTTGGACTACAATGGAATCTCGACATACAGGGGATGTTCAGTATATATAAAGTGACAAAGTTAAGCAGATGTTTTCAAAGCTATCAGCCACTTCAGGAAAAAAGCACTTAAAGTGCTTGATATGCTGCAGTTATATTAGTAATTAGTTTAAGGAAATACCTGAAATTACAAATGAGCTATATGGGTAATTTCAATTCAGCATGACAGTGTTACTCAACGGAAGGCAAGTCATAAATATGAAACTGCCAGAACTTCCTTAAAACTCAAGCATGATATAGCCTAAATATGCCACACAGCTGAAAAGTGGAAGCAAAATTAAAAAGAAAACTCAGAAAACAAGGCTGAAGTGATTTCTGTGTGCATTTTGGGAGGGGGGAAAAAAAGAAATAAGAAAAAAACCCAGGATTTTCTGCCAAAGTTATTTTACAAAAGTTGTTCAAACCCAAATTTCCTTTTTATCTGCCTTGGGCAGAATTCTCAATTTCCTAGAAGCTGAGTCCAAAGTGGGTTTGGAGGCACACTGACACCTTCAGAGCTGTGCAGATACAACACCTGCCCCTGAAGCTGCTTGTCATTTTTCCCTGATGCCACTGACACACTTTCCCTACTTTTCTCTCTTTTTTAACTAAAGGGAAACTGGGAAAGAGCAGCTTCTGCTGCCATGCTGCAGGCTGGATTCATTAGGAATGTCCTGACAATGTGCTGCCAAATGAAGGGGGAAAAAATGTTAAAAAAATATGGTGAATATTTTTGTGTTTTAATTATGTCACACTGCATATTTTACCTGTGGGAGATATTTATGGCCTTTTACACGTTTACAGCAAGATGTATGTCTTCATCAGAGACTAAGGGGAAAAAATGGGTCTAAAAAGAGAGTAACAAAGGTTTCTTTTTGTGAGTATGATGATGTTACAGGACAGTGAAGAACCAACACAGAGCAAGAAGAATTTACCAAGCATCAAATCTAGTAATAGAAGTTCGATTTCCGAAGCAGTTTTTCCATTCTCCTTGCAACAATTCCTTTCTATTTCTATGAAAATTTTAGAGAAATTCCAGTTTCCATAACCCTTTTCACTAGCAAAGAAAATAAAGTGCCTCTGTGCTTAGCTGCTACTCAGTGTTAAATACTTACCTGCTCCTCTTCCAAAGCACTTCCAAAGGGTTTGCCACGTCTGTCTTAATGCCAGAAGATTTTCACAGCCTTAAGTTACCACGTCTACAAACCATATTTTGTTGACCATTCTGAAAACTAAAGAAGCCTTGCACTGGAAGGTGAATTTATTCACGTTTAAAAGATAACCAGAGAAATCACTGACACTAATTTATTTCCCTCAAAGTACTTTTCCTGACCCTGCAAGCAGCAGACCCAGAGTCATACATGTTTATTCTTACAGCCAGGGACCAAAATCCCTTCACAATGACAAGATATTTAAAATCTCTCCTTCCTAGAGAACCAGCTTTATTTCAGGCATCTTAAGGAGAAAATCCCATTCCTTCAACTGAGTGCTCCATGAAGAGCCTGGATATGGCTGATACACTGCCTAGACCCCAGCAGCAGGTAGAATTTAAGGCTTTTAGACAATCTGGGGCTTTGCCTACATTGCAACATGCTGTGGATTTGTTGTCTAGCAAAGTGTGTGTGGGAAAAAGCCTTCATCTTGAGGATAGTGCTACTTTTTCTAATTTTCTTTATCTAAATATTGTGCCAAGGACAGACACGTGGGCCAGTGATGCCCTGAAATCACTGCCATGTCCCCTGCCCTCAGCTACACCACAAGACTGCTCACACACTAAAGAACATGTTCATAACTGTTTGTATGTTACTTTATTCCTAATTATCATGAAAATTGGTTGCCTCTGAATTTCCCAGCAATGTTTAAATGCTTTTCCTGTAAATCCATAAATTACTTTATAAGCAGCAATAGCAACAAGGACTTCTTATCAAGTTACCTAAGGGTACTGTGACCATCTCAGCCAGCACCCACACTGAAACTGGTCACCTCCAAAATCTTCCACACAAGTGTGCCTGTTGGGAAAAGGCACTTTTCTGTAAAATTTCATAATTTTGTACTTTCTACAGGAACCTTCCAAAATGAACATGGGAGATGAAACAATTGGTTTACATAATGAAGAAAAGGTGCACAATGGTTTCAAGAAATACATTTCACTTCTTCAATCACAAAAGTGAAGTTTTTGAGGAACTAATAAATCCAAGATCATCCAAGTATATCTTGCTGTACCACAGCCAATATAACGGGCACAGCTTTGTTTCCTGTGATGTTTATATTTCAGTAAAATAGTTAAAAAACAAACATTATTGTTTATTTTCTGTAATTATCCACTTTTCTACTCCAGTGAAAACTTATGAATCACAATTTAGTGGTCACCTATTAGGAAAGGAAGACTATAAAAGATAAAAACAACACTAATCAACAAACCAGGCATATCAGCACTAACATGAAATGGTTCTAATTTTTGTTTTTCCATGATGCTAACAGCCCTTACATACTTTAAGCTAGTCCTAATTAGGATGGAATGGTCAAGCTTGAAAAACCAACACAATTTTATCTTAACACTATATAAAAATACAACTATTTAAAGTATACATTTTAGGAAAAGATACTTCCTAAAAATCTGGTTTCACCTAATAGGAACCATAATTTAAAATATTGGTTTGCTAACTTCTGGGAAATTTGTCTGCTCTGATTTCAGCAGATGAATTTTGACACAACTGAGAGCTGAGCTCACCACATTAAATGTGCAAAACTTTTGCATTAGTTCCAAAGCAGAGTCCCCAGCAAATTTGCCTTAAGTGGGACAGCTCTAGCAAGCTAAAAAATTAATCCTCTCTTAATTTCCCACAAGAGTGCAAACATTTTGTGGTAGGCTTCTTGCTCACATGAAATCTCACCAAAGATACTTCAGCCTGAAGCTTAATGAACGATACCACACATCAGATAGGATCCAGACAAAACATATCAAGTAAACTGTCTGCTGATGAATCCACTATCTCAAAAGTCCAATTAAACCTGAGATTTTACACCACCATGTTTATTCCCCACAGTAAGATCGTTCTGCCAGCAGAGACCTCTATCTTTCAAGTCCAAACTTACCTCAAGAGGTGAAGACCAAAGATTCCTGCTCTTTTCAGGTAGGGTTTTACATATATAAAAAGCATCTATTTCACTGTCTCACTAAATGGTTCCACTTTGCAGGTGAGATTTTCCACTTAACTGGGAAAACAAGTGGAAGCTGTCAAGAATCCTGCCTGAGCAGTATGTCAGTGTATCCCTGCCCATGCTGACCTACGCTGCCGTATTGGTAACTCTCATTCCCAAAGGAACCTCCCATTGTTTTCCAGTGCACATGTCTAAGCTGCCAAGAACAAAATCCAAGCCATTCTTCTTTCATTTTCATCGTGGAAATGGCCTCAAGTTGCAGATGAGGTTTAGATTGGATATAGGGGAAAATTTCTCCATGTAAAGGAGTTGTAAAGCATTGGAACAGGCTGCCAGGAAAGTGGTGGACTCACCATCCCTGGAAGTGTTGAAAAACCACGTGGATATGGCACGTAAGGACATGGTTTAGTGGTGAACATGGTGATGGTGCTGCGTTGACAGTTGGATTTGATGATTCTTAAAGGTCTTTTCCATCCCTAATGATTTGTGAATCTGCTGGTGTTCTGACCATCATCATCTGGCAAATCCAAGTGGGTGCTGCTGCTCCCTGACAGACCCAAGCAATGAAGGTCTGGTTGCTTCTGTTTACTATGCATCCATAGCTATGACTTCCATGGCTTTCATCAACTTTCTTAGCTTCATTTGAACCCTGTGGTCATGCAGTATTTCCTTTCTAATTACTGAGCCAGGAGCAGGCACTTGGTGACACAGCTGTGACAAACACTGCCCTCAACATATCACAGGATAAAGGCTCAACTTCATTTTTAAGATAAAATAGACATCCTTTTACTGTTGAAATTTCCTGGAAACAGCTTTTTCCTCTATGGCAAAATCCTTAATCATGGAGCGAGTCCATGTTTGCGCGACTAATACCACAAAATCTTTAATTTCTAAGAGAAACCTCAAGCACAAGCTTGGTTTAACTTTTTCTGCAGCACCTGAGATGCAGCACTTCAACATCTGAAAAGGTATGACCCACTGGAGCCACTGGTGACCCTGAACAGTAAAAAGAGCAAAAAACGATGGATAGAAAGAAATCAAGGCCCACAGCCAAGATAACTGCAAGTTATTCAATATTGATTCAATATTAAAATGCTTTTTGTTCTACTAAAGTCAAAGTGAAATATTTTTATGTATTTTGAGCCTTATTAAAACCTATTCTTCCTTTTTAAAACAAAACTTAATTGAAACCAGCTAGAGGAAGAACGCTTCATTTATCATGAAGTGACATTTTTGTAATTAAAATACAGTTCAGAACACAATGTTTAGCTGCAAAGGCATGAATTTTCCCTTCTTCACTTTTACTGCCAACTTGCCATTACTATGAGTACAGTTGCTTCTTTTCCCTGAAAATTAACTGAAAGGAAAACAGAGATTGTTTGTCCGGAAACAGATCCCACCTTCTTCTCTTATTAAGGAGGGAAAATATGGTGCAGATGCAGTGCCATAACCATGTACTGAGTTCTGAGGGGCTGGTTCAGGCATGAGGGTTACTGAAAGTTAATAAACAGATTAACAGCAACAATTCCCTCTCCTTTCTTACTCTTCTTTCCTTGAAGGCTTAATTTTTGGGTCAACTTGACCTTTAATGACTTCCTCTAAGCATACTCCCATGCTGACAGGGCTGTCCACGTACAGCAGCACTCCCAAACACATCTGGGAAGCTGAAATTCGGTTGAAGATGAGAGCAGGGAAGAAGCATCAGGTTCCATACAACTGACTACAAACTTGACCTTACTTAAATTTCTGTATGTGGGTCTCTAACTAAAGAATCAGGTCAGTTTTAGACCAATCTTTTCATCGTAACCATGAAAACTGTACATAGTGCACATGAGTACTGCCTTTTACACTCACTTCCTGTGCTTAAATGCTGAAATACGCTGGTAATAACTGTAAGATGGAATCCAAGGTTGACTGGCAAGTTACTTTGGGATATACCATGTTGTTCATTCTCTTTCCTAAAACAACATTCCAGGTGTTAGAAAACTCTCTGTATCTATGAACAGCAGCAAAAATTACAAACCTTCTCACTGAGGCACAGAAAATGTGTAAGAAATGCTTATTCTTCCAAGTGGAATGGAAGAAGGAATGATCATTCCCACTGTAACTTCCACTTTGAGATGCAAATAAAAGGAACACAAAAGTCTGTCAGCAAACTTAGAGTGATGAAAACATCCTTAGTCCCCTCACAAAGTGAGTGTGCTCCTAAGGCTGTGAAGTAGGTTAATACCATGATTACAGCATTTGCAGAGTTTTGCAGTGGCATGCTGCTCCAATCTTCTTTTGTACTTACCAAGCAAATGAATAAAAATGCTTCGGGTGCAAAGTTTAAGTACATTAAAGAAGAGTCATATGAAGCTTTAGCCACACCTCCAGCTGACACATGAAATAAAAATCTGCAGGATTGATATACTTGGAGTGATTCGACCTTTTTGGCACAATCTTGTCTTCTCTAATGGCCCTCACATGTAACGTGGTTTTTAAAAAAGGGAGCACAAACACCTACCTCAAATCATACAATGAATCCAGTGCTTCAGCTTAATATAGTGACTGTTGGGATTCATGGCCTTTGAATCAGGCTGTGATCCAGTTCCTTGTCCAAACCAGTACGTGAAACACCATCCTTTGGAGGAATTCCACCGCCTCCCCTGCAAGCACTGGCCCAGCCATGCCGATATTGGTACAAGGCTGTTCAGCTGGACTCCAAACTCTCCAAATGGTTGAAATCCAGATTCAAAGTTGAAATTTTCATGAAAAGTGTTTCCCTCAACAATAGTACTTAGAATTCACTTATTACTACCTATGATTATGCTTGAGACAAGTAAACTTGTAAATTAATTATCTAAGTAAAGGAAATTCTGATGAACAGGAACATATTGATTATGAAATCTCAGACCTCAAAGCCAATCACACACAACAGATCAAGTGAAAATCCTGCTCTAAATGCTGGCAAAGGAACTTTGAAAGGTGATTAACTTGGTTACACCAGCACAAGTATATTAATATTTCCTAGACATGAAATCTGGCCGACTAAATACTCATATTCCAGGGATGCTCAGCTTACATAAACAACACTGGCAAGAGTGAACCATTTGTATTATACACTTACTATTGGCATTTAAGATAATTCACTACTGAGTGTAAAAATATTAGAATTATTTTTTAGGAGAAAATACCCAGTTCCTTCTTTCAAGTCTGTTGGTTTTTTTCACTCACAGACCCCCACTTCTAAATCTTTCCGCTTGTCAGTTCTGAATAACTTGGTTTAAAAAAATGGTATTTAAAGGGTTTCGAGTTTAATGCAGGCCAATAACCTTGAATATTTTAAAGCAGCTAGAAAGAAGCTTAACCACACATTTCAGCAAGTCTAAAGAGACATAATTTGAAAGGTACTTATAGCTAGTGCCTCTTTATTTTCACATCTCGGGCTTTCAGAACCTTTGCTCTAAACCTAAAGGGGAAAATTTTTCCCTTTGAACTAGGTTACTTCAAATGGAAACTTCATTACTAACCTTAGAGAATTCAGTCTCCTCCAAACATCATCTGCTTTGAGAGGAAAAAAAAAGTCAGCTTGTGTTTGGATATAATTAGTGTGAAATGACAGAAATGATAAAATCTGGCCTTCAGAGGTTATAGGGCATTAACAAAAGATGATGTTGTAATAATTTAGACTTATCTGCTGGAGATAGAGTGTGTGGAACAGGGCAAGAAGGAAGGACAGAATATGTAATGCTGACCTCACAAAGTTCATCTGATGGTTACTGAACTCACAGAAGTTGCAAGTTACATTTCTCAAGATGACTTCACATTTCTTAAAAAAACAACAACAAAAGCAAATTAAGAGAAGCACCCTTGGTATCTTTTCCCTCTCCCACTCTAACCAGAGCATTCCCCTGCAATTCTGCACTGGAAAACAATGTCTAATGTTCACCACACAAATTTAATAAAACATAAAAGCCCTCCTTGGTAATTTCACACAAAGGTGTAGCTCTGACTTTCTTACTCTTGTGTTGGCCAACAACTCTAAATGAGCTTTTGCATTATGAAGTATTCAAAAATAGAATAAATGTTGATATGACATTCCTGAAAGCTGAACTTTGAGTAAAAGGTGAAAAAAACCTCTTACAGTTGCTTTTCAAAATTATGAAGCGCTAGATTTCCTCTGTTGTGAAAGTCTTACTATAAAATTAGGCTTTACCAACAAAAAGGCACCTTTCTTGTTAAGAGTGAAATCTTTATATTTGTCTACCTTAACATCAGGCAAAAGGAAACACAATTTTCATAGTGTGTTTATAGAAGTTCTTATTCCACTTTTAAATTTGCATTGATTGCTCCATTAAGACAAGGACCCAAAACTTCTCTCAAAATCTTTTTTTTTGTAATTATATTTTGTTTTAGGAACTGACGGTTTAATAAATGGAAAGACACAAAGTATTTCACGTAAAGACACAATAATTTCACATACTAAAAATCCTGTATCCTACTGCTTTATGGACATTTAGCCTCAAATGATTGGTTCTACCACAAGATTAAAAAAAAACTCAAATCCAAACTTCCTCTTTATCTTCATAATCTTTTCAGTATACCAGCAGTTTATGCATGGAATAGAATATGAGGAATTACTGAATTAATTAATTACTGCAGAGAGTTTACTAGGTTTTTAAATATATGGGATATATATTTACTTTATCTTTATTTGCTTAAATGACCATGTCCCTGAAAATGGTTATGAGATAATTTAAAATGGATGAATAATGAAATTAATATAACATCCTAAATGGTTTTAAACACAACAAAGGTTCACTGCTTCCACAAGATATAACCCCAGCTGTGATGCTAAAAAAAACCCAGCCATGAACCTACAAATTAGCAATAAAGTGGGCTTTCAGGCTGGTAGGACTCCTTTCAAGCTATTTTTGAACACCCAAGCTGTAGTCCAGCAGTAAGTGGGACTAACTAAACTTGTCTTGTAGGGAAGAACTTGCCCTAAAAAGGAAGAAGATAAACCTGCATTGTCTCAGATCTCATTAACATATGCACATGCAGATGAACTCCAAAATACAGGTCTTTTCATCATTTTATAGAGTTAAAAACCCTCTAATACACCTCTTCTTATTATCATTGAAGGCTGTTCATCCCTCTCTGCTCTAACTCTGTGGCCAATGGTAAGCATCTAAACCAACTGCTGTGACCTCAGGCTCTTCTCAACAGTTCCTCTGCCAAAATGATCCCTCCCGAATCCTGCTCTGACTGCACCCCTCTGAAGCCCTACACTGATGGCCAGTCAATTCAGACTATTCATTTTCAACTTATTGTTCCCTTCTTCCAGCTAAGCTCACTCAAAAGTAGATCTGCATTCAAATGATTCAGATTTTTCCTGTTCTGATATTCCCCAAAAGGAAAATAGAGCTGGAAAAGCAAACAAAGAAGGAAGAAAGGATGAAGAGATATATATATATGCCAAAATGGCCCAGAGGAACCACCAGAGGTATAAGTTTCCCCCCCAGAGCCATGTTTCACAAGGCTCCAGCTCTTTCCTCCCTCAAGGATCCACATCTCCTCTAACACAAAGCTTCTCTTTCTGAAACATTCTCTTTCATTTGAGGAAGTTTCTTTAATGAAGCCCTAGTTGAAAACAATACTTCTCTACAAAAAGTTCCTGCTAACATATCTGCTTGTTTTGTTGAAAAAATATCCAAGAAAAATTCCTCCTATTTCTATTTAATTAATTTATTTAATTCTCACATGAACCAACCTGCTTTCCTTTTTACATGTACCTGTGTATTAAATGAATTTTTTTTTAAAGAAAAATTTATGAAAAGAATTTTTTGAAGACATAAAGAATTTTGACCTTCTAGTGCTTCCATCAATATTCACATATTCACATTCAGGTTGGGGTATCCTGCAAACAAAGCAGGCAGCTCCATCTTGACTTCCAAGCACAGAATGGAGCATCAAATGGAGCACATTCCCTGACCACTGTCCTTCCATTCACTGAACAGGACAAAGGTCTCCAGGAAATAGCAAGATGAGCTCAGCTCATTAAAAACTGTATGAAAATGTATATCCTGAAGGGATGTTAAATGAGGCTTACACAGGCAACTTTGAATCTCTGCTTCTTTAGAATTTAATGCTTAACCTTATAGCCCCAGCATTTCTTTAATGCAATTAAACAGAGGTATAGACATAATGTATTGCTTTAGTCATAGTCTAGCATAGAGAAAGAAAATAGGCAAGACAGATAAAGAATTCTGTAGGTAGCTTTCATTTTGATCTCCAATGTCTCTCTAGCACTGCCATCCTTTTGACATGCTCACAACAGCAGAGGCTGTGCTTTTCCACATCCAGTTTTACTAGGAAGGGCTGGGTGCATTATTTTTAGAGATACTTCAGACCTGTGTATTTTTTTAAAAAAACCCCTAATCCATAAACATCCCTACCCTAGTAAATACAACAAACACTAAACACAGTTAGATAGCCATGTTAATATTAAACTTAAGCCATGTCTGAATCTTGAGTACACCCAATTTTACTGGTGCATTTAATTCACTTGATGCAACTTTGTACATTTGAGTTCCATTTAAAACTTACACAGGCAACACAAGGTATAAAAAGAAGATTCGTTCATCCAGCTACTACTGTTTTTGCCTTCCACCTACTTATCACCACATTATTATGACATGCAAATATTACCATCTTATTACTTTGATGGCAACTCTATATTTAAAAATGAAATTAATAGCTAACCTCAAAAGATGTACTATGCCTAATTTCATTTCATTCCCTGAATCATCCCTTTCACCATATAATTTTTCCTCTAACTAAACTAAGAGAATCAGAAGTGTAATTACAGATCACAGATTAGCTGTTCAACATTTGCTAGGAGTTAAAACGGGGTAGACATTAAAGGCAAATTGACTCCAGAGAAAGCTGCTGTTCCTGTCATTTGCAGAACAGTCTGCTGTGAAACATTAATAGAAGTCAAGGAAGAGCTTCCTGTGCTTGCGGACAACTGTGCAGGGCTCTCCTCAAAGAAGGACATCCTACCTCCTCTGAAACCACTGCCAGGAGGATCAGGAGGATGAGTCCCTCCACATTCAATTACCTCTAATGGAACATCCTGGAAACACAATCATGTTAACATTTCTGGTCCTATGTGTGCTGATTTTTGTGTTGATGGAGCAACAGTTTGTTTGCTTTCCTGATTGAACCACCACAGAGAGGACATAGAGCCCAGAGAGGCTCTGTTCACACCTCTACTTCAAACTTGATCTGCTTGGCACAAGGAAGGGCAGTTCCAGGACTCAGCAGCCAAATGATAATTCACCCTTACTTCTCTTATTTCATTGTTGTTTTGCAGCAATGAGTAATTCTGTCTTCAGGAAATGGAAGTGAAAGCTACTCTGTTCTTGTCAGAATAATAATGGATATTGAGTTGGCAACTGCTCTCCTGTGCTGCACAACTGCATAAATAAAAGGAATTGGGAAAAGCCAACAGTATTATAGTAAATAAAGTGGGTAAACTCACCTGCTTGCAAGTAAGTGATAACCTCATTTGTTTGGTGTTTCAGTCTGGGCAACAAGAACAGGATAAACAGTGAGTCTAAGTCAGCAGTGAGTCAACTCCACTCATCCTCTTCTGTGGAGACTGTGGGGAAGGGCACTGGCTGTTCAGGAAGGGTCAAAACAGAAACGTGTGGCTTGTAAGATGTTGAGTGGTTGTATGGACAGAAACAGACTGAAGGATGGCCTTCACCAAATTTCAGCTTTAGTTCAGTGCTGGGAAATCAGCTTTGGCCTCACTTTTGTTACCAGGAGAAGGAATGATGCCAATAAGCATTAAAGTACTTGGCCCTTGTGAGTTGGTTTCATGTAGAGTTTCTCTTCACAGAGGCCACACAGATTCAAGCAGGAAAGACAGGCCTTTTTCCACCATGGATTAGAAAATGGATCATCTTCAGAAAATGCCCCAGTGCAGAGCACTGACTGTGAACCATTGTGCAGCTCCTACTTGTGATGAACCATCAGTGAGACAGACAGACAGAGCCCTCTGCAGCCCAAGCTCTGGGCTCACAGAGTGCAAATTCTGGTGTAAAGGACACTTGACTGCAGAATGAGGAGTTGTTCAAGACAAAAAGAAGTTTTAGAAGGTGGACCCTCCTGATGGAGGTGTCCAGTGAACAGCTGATGAGTACCAGTAACCGCATGCACTGAATTTACAATCTTTCTGAACTCCATAAGGGACCTTATACTTGTCTAAACAGCAAGTGCTCTAAATACCACAGGGAAAGAATATTCCTGCCTCTTACAAAAATGTGACTTAACAGGATCAAAGGTGGATAAAACATCAGTCTACCATCCAGTTGTTCACGATTTTAACATTATAGGTGCCAGAAAAGCAGCAATAGAAACCACTTGGCAGGTGAGCACAATAATTCTCAAAGTTCACAGCACAAGGACTACCCTTGGCAGTTTCAGTACAATTACTGTACACCACCACTGTGCTGTCAGGACACAGGTTTTCCATAGTCTCATAGGGGCCAGACCACACTTACAGAAGCTGATCTGATCCTTGGTAATGTCTGCACATTCATTACCCAGCTCTGCCAGTGATTCCTCCACCATCACCCTCCAAAGAGATCCATTTGTCTTTGTATCCCAAACCTACTTCATGCAGGACTCCAGCATTACACACATATTCCTGGGAGAGCAAAGATACCATAAAGTAATCTGTTTCCTCCTTTCCTGCAAGGCCAAAGTCATTCAGTCTTCTTTGGCCTTGGTTGGTAGCTACAAATTTTTTTTTTCTTTCTTCCTGCTCACATTGCAGGAGGCCTTGAGTTTTTGTCATATTTAATGCGCCTGCTCAAAATCCACAGATATATGTTAAGATCGGATCATCTGGCAGTTGCATTAAGTTACACATTGAAAGAATTGCATAAAAAGTGTAAAGCAATAAAGTGCATCTAATACACCTACCCAAGAACTGGGTTTAAAAAAACCTGAAAAATTTGTTTTCCTTTTTATTCAGGCCTTTGTTTTCATACTAAAGACCCCCACGAACCCATTCCATAGCTAAACAAACTAAATACACTGTTGCATCTGCAAAACCAACCAACTGTAAAAGCAGATAAATGCTCTTTTTCCTGCCTTTATACTAACAATAGCTATTATATATAATGGTTACATAAAAATAATACAAATAATATGTAATTATTTCTGAGGAATTTATCTTGAAGAGGAATTCAATTTCAAGAGGAATGTTAAACACATTCATCCACTTTACCACTGGACAACCCAAACACATCATATATTATTATTGTCTTTATTCTGAATGACATCAATGTCCATATCCATTCTATAGATGGAATCATCTAGGAGGATCACAGCCACATCTTTTCTTTACTCAGGAGGGGCACAGTGAATGTCTGCCCTGACAGATTTATCACAGGAAATCTGAGCCTACTACTTGGCCAAATTCTCTACATATTTCTTTGAGCCCTTAAAGAGGAATTTACCATAAGGTATGAGTTAAAAGCTTACAACTTCAGCCACAGTATTTCAAAACGCTACCAATTTTGTGAGCAAGTTTTTTCTTAACCATAAGTGGTCAGTGTTAAAGAGGTCTGTGACATTAGAGATTGATGACATAGTTATTTTTCAACTCAAATTTTTGTGATTAATTTACTAATATGTATAGGTAAAACCTTCTGTTTCTGGTGGCTTAAATACACAAACCAAACTCTGCATGTCCCTGTTAACTTGTACATTGCTCCACAGTTTCTTCCTCACAAGCTGATTAATGAAATTACTGTGATATAAACACTGAGAAAGTGAGGCACTGGTCAAAGTACAAAATAAGAAACAGAATCCTCAGATTACACATCAAGCTTCGCCCTGATTTGTGCTGTAATCTTAGGAAAGTAATTGAGAGATCAGCACTGGCTTTAATGCAGAGATCTAACTACCTCTGAAATCAATTTACATTTCCCCATATGTACACAGGTCAGGAAAGCTCATTTTCCATAAATTACATAGGATTATATAAGTTTGGAGGAATTTTCCCTGGTAATAAGAAAAAGTATACACTGCAATAATGTGGACATCAATGCTAAGTGTTATCTGTTTATTTCAGGGAAAATTATTGAGCAACTTAATGCTTCCAAGATTGTTGAGATCCAGCTAATATTCCAAATTTACTTGTCTTTGATTTCCCTTCAGCAAAATGGGAGCAGTTATCAATACAGCTGATACCTTTAACTTGCATTACACAGTACCTTTAATTGCATTACATGTAAAATTCTGCAATAACAATAATGTCAATAGGCAAGGCAAAATGTTTCAGAAAAGCAGAAATGTTCAAATGCACATAGTGCAATATAATGACTGAAATGCTACTCATTAATATTTATTAGGCAAGCAAATATCTTTGGATGAAGAAGCTACAAAAACATTATCATCATCAACATACTTGTCCCTGTAGAATATTTCTCTGTGAGCCATAGTAGGAAATTTCTACTAATCCAAACCTCTGGAGGTATTTTAGTTACTAATCTGGATGAATTAGGTCACTCCTGCTCAGTTATTCATTACATGATAGAATTTTCTTCCCTGAACTCTCTAAACAAAACTTTCCATTTACAGAAGTCCTAACACGAATTTTGCGGAGAGTCTTTTCAATGACTGCAAGCAGAGAAAACATTTCCCTCAAAATTAATACATTTTGCCTGCTTGGAAGTTCTACATCCTTATAAGCCCCATCCCCACTTTCTCCATATTTTAATCAAATCTCAGGTATAGTTTTATAGTGTAAGAGGATAAACAGAAGCAATGTACAGCACAGGCTGCACAGGATGCATAGGTGATCCTCACTGCCAGCGCCAGCAGGTTTCCCCATGTACATCCAGCTTTGGAGCACAGTAACACCCACCTGTATTTAACAGCTCTTATATGAGTCAAATCCTCTGTGGAATATGCATTGCATTAAGCTCCTAATTACTAGTTTCAACTGAAATGCTTTGACGACTGTTAAAACATTGAGAAATAATAAAAGAAGCCTTCAAGAAATGTTATTCTTAATATTCAACAGATTGGTTCCTCTACCGAAGAGCAGCAAAGTTACGAGAGTCCAAAAATCCCAACTTAGGCAGATCTGTCTCTCAATTAAAAACAACAGTAAACATTATAACCACAACAAGATACAACATCCATCACCTCCGAAAAATGTTTCAATTAACAACCACAGACCCCCCCCTTCGGTACGTGGTATTTAAAGTACAATTCATGAGCTCTCTAATTGATGATAGGTTATTGGATAACTCCAGTTAATTATAGCTACACAATGTCAAAATTAATGATTTTCCCACCCCCTTTCAACTTCAGAATGAATTCATAACTTATATCAAGACTCAAAAGATGTGCAATTAATATTGTCAGTAATCATTTCACAAAAGAGATTTGTTAAAGGCAGGCATGTGGACACAATTAGTGTATCAATTAATGTTGCTGTTACTTGATCTATAAATTATTGAAAAACTCATAGCTACAGCAAGGAAACAAATCAAATCCACTCCCCATCAATGAAATGAGCTTCTGACTGTGCCCCTCTTTCATTACTCTTTATATCAAATCTGAATTTTCATGGATTCCATAAATCTCAGATACGTAATCAGAAAAATAAATGAACCTATACCAACCTGACAACTTGAAATGCCTCATTACAGTGATGATGCTTTAACTGTCGCTAGCTGATCACAACATATTTTTAAAAAAATTAAATAGTTAAAAGAATTATCCACCATCATTGTTCATAGCACTTGTTAATTTAAACAGAAGTTCCAATCTGGAAACAAAGCTGTAAAAACTGCATCAAGATTTCTATGTGTCAGCAAAATCCAAACTTTCACATTTATCAGAAACATCCATTCCTCTCTCAAATTTAGCAATGATTAGTCCAAAGACTAGATGGAAATGAGATCTAAGAAGCCCAAACAGGACTTACGATGAAAACTGAAAATGACAAAACCTAACCCCATTTAAAGGCTGCTTATCCCCAAAGGCTTTTAAACTAACTAGGTACCTCCTGTTTGATCTTAGTATGACTAGAATTTGCTCTTGGGTATGCAAAGGTTTTCCTTTAGATAGTTAGGCAGACCCCAGTCTCTCATTAGTGTTTAAAAGACCCAGGAAATAGATGTGACTCTGCCAGAGGCCCAATCCAACAGACGTGAATGGTCCTGGAGCCACTGCATCCCTTTTAATCAGTGGGCAAGAGAGATTAAACGGGACAGTTAAGCTTTTTGTCAATCCTGATCCCAAGAGGATCAAACTCAGATCTCCCACCACCACAAAAGCCCTGCCATGCAAAACCCTCCTGGTGCAGGCCAGTAACTCCTTACCTGGCATTAACCAGCCCCCTGAGCTCTCCCTCTTCAAGTACGGCTTCGGAACTTGGATATTCATCCAGTCAGAACTCAGTGCCCAACTCACAGAGAAGTCATCCAGCTCTAGCAGAGACCTAGCACATCACACCCTCTCTAAATTTCCTATTCCTACTGGCCAGTTATGGCAATCCTTGGCTTGGTGCCCTGCCTGCTGAGAAATCTGCTTCCAGATGCCACGTGCTTCCCACACATGCTGTGGAAACCTATTAAATAAGGGAATTGTACACAAGGGGATCCTCAGCATCAACAATCATGATGCTGATTGTCATCATGCCCAAGCTCCTCTTTGTTATTGTTTCTATTTCTAAAAGTCTCTGTCATTTTGAAAATCAAACTCAAAGGTCTCACTATGAGAGATGATATTGTAAAAAAGCCCTGTGTTTCAAATAGAAAAATTACAGAATTTAAGAGCAAGAGGAAGAAACTAAATCTCAAAAAAAGTCTCCTGGCCTCCCCCAAGCAGATGCAGATATGCACTAAAATTTGGAGGCCTGAGTCACTTCTTCACTGACATCCCAATTTCAGTTTTACGGTTTCAGTCAATTTTGCAAGAAAGGATTTTCCAAAGCAGTTATCACTGTGAATTCAACATCAACGCAACACATTTTCCCCAGAGAGGTTTCTAAATCAATTTTAATTCCGATAGGCTCAAGTAAATGTTTTCAATTTGATTCAATAATCCATACACACTTATAAAATGTCTATTCCCCCATGTACTACAAGACAAACATGGTTTATGTTTCTAACAACTTTGGCTAATAAAAAATTCTAATTTCCTATCTTGAATGATACAAACACACAATTTTTATTCACTTCTTAATGAACCAGATGACATAAACAAATGAAATAAAATCAGTATTTAAGAGAATTAGTTATACCATTAATTCTCTAAATGCTGATGGAAAACCCAACTTTGATTCACAAAAGAAGCCCTTGAATAGAACTTTCTAAATCTCCTGAGAATTTATCATAATTTCCACTCCAAGAGCAACATGAAACCTCTTCAAGATATCTTTTAAAATGTGAGCAAGTTCTCAAAAAATTGCAACAAAGATACTGGCAGATGTCAACAAGAGTGGCATGAAGATTAGGGATGCAGGCAGGAGATAGCAGAAATACGGTGTCCTCATCCCCTTTCAGTCACCTCAGACCTTCAGCGTGGGACACATCTGTGGGACAAACATTCCAGGCAGTGCTGTGAACTGCAGAAAGCAGGAGAATCACCAGAACAGTAGATAATGCAGCAAAAGGGACATGTCCTGCTCGGGGCGAAGATGGCTGCACGGATTTTGCACAAGTACAGCAAAACACTGTAAAACACCAGAGCTGAAACTTCTGTTTATAAAGCAAAGACTGATTTCTTGGGAATACTCAGGTCCGTTGGATAATCAAACTCATTGATTGGCAACATAAGAAACTTCATGTTAACACTTGCTACCTGCCACTGCTCCCAGTTAATGAACTTGGGAGAAAAAAAAAATTAAAAGCTTGTTTTTCACAAGTCCATCATTCACACTATACAGAGGAGGGCTCCTTTGTTAAAATACAGGCAAATGGACACAACTCAATGACAAGGAAATGAGCCTACCAAGTTTCTTTTGACTCTCATTATGTGGGATTTGAATAGCAAACAGTGTGTGCATTGTGTACCTTGTCTGTGTAGAACATTGAGTGCTCCAAAGCCCTGGGATGGATGATGTGATCAGATGCACTCAGACTGCACAGACAGTACACAACAAGATTAATCCTGGAGATGTGCTACTGCCCTACACTGTCCCTTGTACTTGCTGCAGGGAGCTCTGATTCCTGCCACAGAACATATTTTATGCTCCCTCTCAGCACTAAAGGTAACTCTCAGAATTCCCATTTAAGGGATAGAATCAGATTTTGTGCGGGAAGTGTTCAGTTTTTATGATTTATGAAAATGTTTTTAGAAGTTGGATGCTGAATATTTTATTAACATAAACATCAAGTTCCTAAAAGAGTTGTTTGCTGATTTCAAAAGTTTCGCCCTCCAGCAGAAGAAATAACACAGAAGACAAACATCAAAAAGATGTTATCTCTGCTGCAAAGAAATGACATTTTTTAATTTCCTGCCTGCCCCAAAAACCTGAATGATCATACAACCAAACCACTTTACTTTCTTTATTTGCCTTAAACATCCCTCTTAGATCCCATTCTCATTTACATCAAAGTTTCCCTATTTTTGCCTTTCCAAACTACAGCTTTTTTTATCTTAAATGAATCACTTTTTCCTTGTGAGTTTAGGCCTAGAGCAGTCATAAGGTTTGTAAATCATCTTCCCAAACAAACACTTCCAATCTTTTAATTGCTCTGTCTCCTACAAACTCTAATATAAAGATTCCTGATCCAAAAGCTAAAGCAAACACAGGGCCTTAGTAAATGTTGGAGTAGAACTGCTGCAGTAAATGGTTCTGCCGCACAGAATTTCAACAAGTTATCTGAGTAAAACCTGCAACACACATACATACGTAAGCAAAGATGAGAGTTTTGTCTTGTAAAATGTAAAAATTCCTCAGAAGTAAATGGCTAAACTTTACATCCACAGAAAGGAACAGAATGCCACACAAAAGCTCTCGTGGAAGTTCAAATCTTGTTGCCTCAAGTATTAAAACTATTAAGTATGACAATTTATTTTTGTTTTACTTTCTTATTTTTATTTGAGCAACTCATATTAAATCTGCTTTCAACTTCAATTTAATGTATAAGTTTTAAAAAAAAATAATCAAAGATGGCTCCACAGAACAACATGAACTACCACTAGAATTCAAGATCTTGGGCTCCAAATTCATCAGTATTTAAAACCATAAGCAATAAAAATACTAATAAAAACCTAAGGATAAAATCCTCTATGAAAAGCCTTTCAGTAAGCAAAAAAAACCAAATTCATATTGCCCCATATCTTATGCTGAGAACTCCAAAGAACTGTCCTACAATTTGATGGAGAATTGTAAACACAAATATGAACTAATCCAACCATGCATTTATCCTTAGCTTCTCTTTAATTTTGAGTTTTCCTCCTCTTCGTTTAAATTTCCTTTACCAGATTACAATTAATGTCCTTATAGATTGATACTGAGTTCTCTGTAGCGTCTCAAAGTGTCAGCAAGATTCAACATCCAGTAATAGAAAGTGCACTTAAGCTCTGGTTAGTTCAAAACAAAACAGAAAAAAGGCATCTAGAAGAAAATGTATTTATGAACAGAGAAAAAAAAAAGTTACCTTTTGTTAAGGGTAATTTAAAAATTATTATTTATGGTTCACAAGAGGAAATAAAATGTAAGCTTTTTCTTACACTTCCAATATATTTCAATAAGGTATATGTCTAGTGTTAGAGAATCAAAACTCATATTCCTGTACCAGACTTCCACTGAGCTTAACAAATTCTACTTTCACTGAGCACACAGATACCAGAAGAACAACAGATGCACAAAAATGGCTGTTGTAGGAGCTGATTAAAGTACAAAACACAAATAAAGAGAAATTAGTCACTACCTTTCTTTTTGGAGTCTTTCTTTGTGCTGGTTTTAACAGCCACTTGAAGTTCTGTCTCAGTTGACATCCTATATCCTTAGTCCTCTTCACACAGATCCAGGATCTCGGTCAGGCTCATTTAGAACGTCTCTCCAAGAGAATAATTTAGCCTTTCAGATACTATAACCCAAACAGTTCATCTCATTCACTCCTTCCGAGTGCTGTTAGAGAAGGAAACAAAAAGGAACAGTCATTTTCTGAGTTTAAAACATGAAAGGAAAAAAAAGAAGGCAAACCATTGCAAACTTACTGAGGAAAAAACATATAAAGTCCTCCATTTACAGAGCCAACTGTCCACAATTTTAGATGCTTAAACAGTTATCTCTGACTAGCCTCAAACATCTATATTTGAGATGGTTTGGCTTATCTGAGATGTCTTCACAGGCTAGAGACACTCCTTGGGGTGGACAGAAGATCAGCACTTCCGGACCAGCAGCTGGAGGACAAAGATTATGATCCTGGATGTAGCTTGAAATGTCACCAAAACCAAAAAATTCTGCAAGGACTCAATTCTTAAATGTTTTAATTCCAAGGTAAAAACATATTGCCAGATAGTGTGTTCAGATTTTTACTCCAATGCTCTTTCAACGCTTTCGTTCTCTTACTTGAACAAAGACAAATGAAATATGTATTCACTGCTCATGCTGAGAACATCATACTTTGCCACTCCTCTTACTTATGATAATGTTTCCAGTATAAAAGAATCTGTCTCTACACAAACAAAGCTGCAATTTTTAACACCCATCCAGTAATCTTTCTTGCAAACAACTCTGAAAATAGTTCATTAAACCTATGAAATATAAATGAGATAAGGGCAAAAAGGTAACGTTTAGGGAGCAAGATCCAGTTTAACGTAATATGTATTTGTTGGGAAAATACAAAAATGCACCAGCTGTGAACTCACAACAGCCATGTGCTGGAGCAGAGTGAAGGAGGCAGGACTGGGGATGGCAAAGAACACACAAAGAATAAACATCTAAGCAAAAAATAGCCCGTTACTCCAATTCTTACTGCTGGTCCTCCTTGCTTTGAAGGATGAACCACCTACTTTCGCCAGTCTGTCGAGGGCAGAGGACCACACTGTCCTGAAGCCATTTGTCATGATGTTCCCTCACCAAATGCATCTTCTTGTTGCCCTTTCTTTGTGTGAGAAAGTTCTCATTATTAGCACAATTACAGTGAAGTCCATCTGGCCTGTCTGAACAGCTGCCCACTTATTAAATAAGCATTTAATAAAGATATTAACCCAGCATATCAGCTGGTTAGCTGGCTAGAGATTAACTGCAGTTAGAGTTATTTACTAATGTCCCTTCTTTGTAATTTAAGAAAGTAACAGACTGCAAACACTGAAATAATTTTGACACTTTAAATCACTTTTCACAGTAAGGGCTGTGAAGCCACCAGTATTCTGAAATCCAGACTCTTTTAACATTTTAAAATGCTTCAGTAACACTACACTGCCATGCACCGTCTGAAGTGATTTAATATTGCTGAAGTGTGTCAGGGGCTTTCTTTAATAAGCTCTTCAAGTCTGTCTGTGTATTATAGAATATTCAAAGATAGCTTTTCAAAATCTGCTGAACTGATTTTGAAATACAAAATTCCCTGTTCCTCCTCTATGGAGTCTGAATTAAGTGCTGCTGAACAAAAAGGAGGAAAAATATAGCAATGTACAAATTGGAGTTGCAGTGCTTGCTAAATACACCTTCGTGGGGTAATAGACCTGAATAAACTAACAGCACTTTGATTCTCACTCAAGGAAACAGTAGAAAAGCACAAAACAAATGAAAGTTGATCACAGAGGGAAAAGGAGTAACAGCTTCAAAAGCGACACTTCCAGGACTGGAGGTGCTCTTTGGCCAGGTCCATGGAGGGAGGCGTCTGTTCCCAAGCACAGCTCAGAGCACTCTCGGTGCCATGAGGGAACCACCTCAGCCGGCTGCAGACAGAGCTGCTCTCCCCTCACGCCTCAAATTCCCCCTCAGACAGGGAGAGCAGCGCTGCAGAGAACAGATGTCCCTCACCACCCCCATCTCCTTCCCCTCCCCCTGCACGCAACCCAATTTAATAATATTTAGTTTTACGGCACAGTAGGGATGCATCAGCCTTTACAGCTCAATGGCACTTACTTAAAGCATCTCTCAAGTCACAGCTGGATTGACAGTTTATTTTTCGAGAATTTGGATTTATATTTACTTAAATGGAAACTGCATAACTCTACATGAACCACTTCACAAAGGGAAAATATTTATGATAGGTCCATTTATTAAAAAAAAAAATCAAACCAAAGCAAATACAAAATACCTCCAGGGCCCACAGTTAAGCAAGTTTTAATGTCTTAGAAGACCGTCGTGGGTACAAAGCACCAGGACTGTCATCTCCTGTTGTCAGCTCCTTCCAACAGGATAGCTGAAATAGTACCATCTGAATGGCACTGAATATTTTAAAGTAACAACATATGACTGCTATCTCATTTGAAACTCTCCAGAAAAGCTATATCCCCTCGAGGCTATCCCACTGAGTAATATTTTTTAAAATAAATGCATGTCTGTTTTTGGACAGGTTCACGTATTGATTTACTTTCAAACCTAATCAGGTCATACTCTTGCAGGCTCACAGATCCTTGAATAAAGTAATAGGTATCTTTGTAAAGGAGCACATAAACATCTGTCAAATGCAAGCTATAGTTTAAACTGAATTTGCTACGGAGACAATTCCTCCAAAAGTGTAGGTCTTTATGTAAGCCACATTAGTAAACTTCCATGCACTGTCCATATTTCAGCCGTTTATTACCCAGATGAGAATGGCAGTCAATCTGCTCCTCACTGCAACAGCTTTCATTGTCTCCTCCAATCTAGGTCACCGTTGTTAAATACTACAGTCTCCCAACTGTGGGAAGTACTGCAGCATGTGTTTTATCAATGAGATGCTATTTTCTTTGATCAGTTCTGCCACATTTCTCTCCCTGCTCTAAAGACAAAATTTTGTTAGCTGCCTTTCCAAAAAAATCCATCATCTTACAAATGTCCACTCTAACGATCTTCTTGTGTGCCTTGTTACTGCTCCAGCTATTACAAGTTATGTGCATGCCTCAGCTTTTCCTAAAGAGGATTCAGAGCTCTTCGTTTTAACAAAATACTGACATTTTCTGTGGCCTTATTAAGTGGCTACAGAACACAATCAGCGCATTCTGGAATTAACTGGCTCTTAATTCCAAGAGAAATTTTAAGCCAGTGTTCTCTATTACTACCACGCCAGCGTAAAATCTAAAGCCTCAGCAAAGAAATATTTTTGTAAATTCACTTTGCAGTTAGGATTAACACAGGTTGGACCCTTTATGTGTGGGTAAATTAGTGCCATGCTCCACTTATTTGTAAAATAACAATTTCTGTCAAATCATTTGTCTTTTCAACTACGCTTCAGCAGGCTCATGAAGGGATTATTAGGAGACCTCCCCTGGCCCAAGTTATGAAGGAGGTCAGGCAAGACCATCATAATACTTCCCCTCTGGCTTTAAAATGCATGAATTAATTAATTTTCTTCAGGGCTTCAAAACTTAAGAAGTTGCCTCCCCTGAAACCAGTTTCCATCTGCTTATGTAAAAGGAAAGCAGTCTTAGAGAGGATTTGCAACTAAGCCCTGGCATTCCCTAGGTATTTAAGTTTTCCACAGCCCCAAAGTGGGATTTCACAAGAGGATGGTACCTCCCAAACCCTGGTTTGACAAAACAAAAGCCATGCTACCATCCTTAGCTCTTGCTTTCATGCCTCTGAAGTCTTGAAAGTATTTTTTTCCCTCCACAACACCCAATATAATCATGTTGACACCCATTGTTTTGCAAGTGTTAAACAAAGTCCAAACATATTAAAATGGCAAAATGTAAGTGACAAAATTATTTTAAACATGTGTGATCCTGGAAAACTAAAACCAGCTCAAGTGTAAAGGACTGCAATCCAGGGAGAAAACATTACTCATCCAGTTCCCATCTGACCACAAAGCCTAACACAGAGAACTGCAGTGGGACCACACACAGACTATGGAAAGCCACATCTTTGCCCTTTCTACCCTCTGGAGAGGAGGACATGCAATTCTCTGGAGCTGCTGACACTATTTTGTACTCATCAGCTCACTTCCCCAATGGTCAGGGCTTGTGAACATCAGGATATTCATTTGTTCCAGCAGGCACTACACTAATTCCAAAGGGAAACCCAAGGGACTGCTCCAAAACCCACTGATACACTGCAGTTAATAAGGCCTGTGAGTAAGAACCAGAGGAGGAGGAAGACAAGGTAAAGAGAGAGCCTAAGACACTGACACAGGAGAGGAAATGAGGATGAAACAAAAGCAAAAGGAAGCTGCCTGTGATACTTGGTTACAGTAAATTCTGTAACATGTTTAGCAGGAAAAGCTAAGACAGGTCATGAATTAAAATTCTGGCTACCCTGGAACAGAAAACAATCTGTGTTGCACAGGCCAGTCCCTCTCGTTTTGCCATTTGCCCACAGAACAGCACAATGCACTGGTTCCAGTGACAAAGTCAAATCACTCTCTCTCATGGCATTCCATGCCAACCACTGCTTTTTCCTGCCATTTCTTCACTGGTATTTCTGCAGCCTGTAAAGGTGAAAGAAATCTTACTCTCCATGTGCACAAACTTAGATCTTACATAAAAAATCACTCCCTCAGCAGATGTGGAAAGCTAAGTGCCCCATTTAATTCCTCTTGCAAACTACAAGAAAATCCCTCCCCTGGAACCCAGCACACTGCTTCTCCCACTACCTCCATAAGCTACACAGCTTGCAAAGACTCAACTGCCTCCATAGCTCATATTTACACCTGTTTGCTCTAAAATGAGCATTTACTTCCCTCATTGCTGATTTTCTATATATTATAATATAGGAAGGAGATTAAAATGCTTTATTATGCTTTCTGTATCATGTCTATAGCGTCTTCCAGAAAACATTTCCTAAATAACCCTTTTTAAATCTTCCAACATCAGAAAACTTTAGTACTCAAACCACAGCATTCAATTTTCCTTTGTATTTAGTTGCTATAGTTGAATGTATTCATAAAATACTTCTCTTATCTCCTGAAAACAAGTAGCTCTTTTTTTAAAAAAAACCCTACATGTGACTACAGCAAATAACACATTTTATTAAGTTTATTGTGGTTTACAATATGCTTCATTATTCTATCTCTAGGGCATCTTTCAGGCATGTTACCCAGTTCCTCAGATGGGGTAAATAGCACCATTGAAGCTGATTTACCTCTGGAACAGCATCTTGGTAAAAAAATTGACCTATAAAATATCTCTAAAGTAAGATTTTTGTTAGTATTCCAATGATGGCAAGAATAATCACTGAAATTCCACAAAGAAATCATTCCATGTAGTGGTAAATACTGCACCCCACCACACCAATTATTCACCAGAAGGGCTGTAAATTTTCTACTCATAAAAAATGCTGACTGGATTAAAAAGATGCTTTTCAAAGGAATGAATTGATTTCATCAACATTTTTAACGTGAAATTACTAATATTTCATTTTAATATTAATATTATAGTATGGAGGACAGCATTGAGGAAACAAAGGCAAAATAGAAGACATGGACCTTCCTTTAACAGAATTTTTTAAAGACTTCAAAATATGCCATTTCGATTCAGGAAAAATTATATGATGTTGTTTATCTGAGGAAGAATACTGAAATACTTTTAAGGAAAACTCTTAGATTTGAGCCAGTCACTAAAGATCAACAGAAAAATATTTATATATATAAATTTAAATCTTTTATGGTTATAGATTTGGGCTTTGATTGTATCCCTAAGTCTCTCTCTCTCTTTCTCTCTCTCCATAGTCTCAAACCCCAAATCTATGACCACAACAAAATTAAATGGAAATGACTATGATTAAAACCAATTGTGCCATCACTGTACGTCCTTAGTTCCTTAAGAATCACAGAATTCTTAAGGCTGGAAAAAACCTCCAAGACCATCTAGTCCAACCTTTGAGAAAGCATACAAGCCTGCCCAACAAGGGCATTTGCAGCCTTGAATGAAATAAGCCACTCCTGGGAAAGGCTAGACAAGGAAAACTTCACAGGGCTCTCCCATGGGACCCCGGGAAAGCAGGGATACAAAGGCTCACGTTTGCATCTCCTCTGCCCATGCAGCAGGAAAAGCAATTCCAGCTCAGAGAGCTGAACACAAGAAACAAACCCCTGTGTGCTGGCGTTATAAATACAGCCCTCACTGTTCCTTCAAGTGTCTTTTCTGCTCCGAGGCACAAAACTCTACTCAAAGTACTACTTGCAAGCTTTTGCAGGGTTTTATATCAAAAAGAGCACAGCCACTGAAAGGAACAGGCACAAAAACTTCACATCACTCCTCGGATACCACATCACCAGACAACAGAAGTCATTCAGATGGGACTAGAGGTTCCCTGTGCTCAGTGGAACTGAATTATCTAAATGCTTTTCCTCTGTGAATTGCATCACACCAAGACTTTACTACACCCAGATTGCTGCATTGCTGAACTTGAAGCAGAAAAGAGGAAGAATTTGTGATAACACTCTGTAAGAACAAACAACAAACCAAACCCACACCTGCAACAAACACTGCCCAGGCACAGCCTGCCTGCGGTCCGAGTTCCACCAGCAGCAAACTGCCTCACCTCCATTAAAGTCAATAAAGTCACACCAGCACAAAATCAATAGCGTTACATTTGACTTATATCAGAGTAACTCCATTGATTTTAATGGAGTTGGAGTTACACCAATTTCATGCTGGTGTATCTGCATTAGTGTCACAGAAGTTATGCCGGCGTGACTGATGGAAACAAAACCAGACCAACCAACCCCCGTATGTCCAACAGTCAATGTTGTTAACTCCAAAGCAACAAGAAAATGCAAATCTGTACATTACCAAAGCAGGGCCTTTGGAATTTATTTTTGCAAAGCAGAGGAATGGCTCTTTTGTGATCCTCTCGACACCAAAGGAACAGAGACTAAGAAGGCAAAAAGGACAAAGTACACAGTTGGGATCAAAGTATTCTGTAATTAGAGCTGTTAAATGATTACTAAAGTGCAGTGGTGCAATCATCACACTGAAGGAAAAGGAGAAGAATGCAGTCAGGAGCATCACCAGGGAGAAGGTAAAAGCAATGTCAGACACCACGTTTCATATTGAAATGCAAATTCCTCACAATCAGAATCTGTGTCTTCTAATTGGAAGAAAAGGTTATGGAATTAAACATCTCTCATCCTGGACAGCTCAGCATGTTTTTAAGTGGCACAGTAAGTTAAAAGAAACTTGTTTATCTCCTGTCCTTCACAGAAATATCTTAATTCAACTCTTTTTTTAAAAAAAATTCAAGATGATTTTCTTGATATGGCAAGCGAGACTGAACTGGGACTTGACTTCTTGTTCATGCTAAATGAAATAACCTAACTACGCCTACAGTAGCTCCAACTTAAGCCACACTTTGAAATCTCAAGTAGGGCTTGGAGTGATGCCCTACACTGACTGGCTTAACGGATGTGGATTTTGCACCAACTTTGTCAGGTCCCTTGGAGATTTGCTCAGTCACACGAGCTGACCTGTACATTGTGGCTTTCCATTCTCTGAACACCTCTTGACATAACAGCAAAGCAAATTTTCCCAACGTCAACAACAACAACAAAAAATGCCAGGATCTTTATTCGTTGCTATTTGTAAACACTTAGCCCTTGTTTCCTGATAGTTGAGTATTAGGAAAACTAATCAGAGGAATCCACTTTGCTGAAAATGGGCTGTTGATTTTTTTACACCAAACTCAACCATCTGATTTGCACCAAAGTTCATTGTCTACCAGAGCAAAGGGGGAAAAGCAAAAAGCTTCTGGGACTATAAGAATGTAAAAATAATTTTTGCCTGGTTGTGTAAATTCATTCTTGTTCAACAACTGACAAATACCAATGTTTTAAATTGTTTGGTAAATGGGTGACCTAATTGTGGCCTTCTAGTACCTGAAGGGAGTCTACAAGAAAGACGGAGAGATACTGTTTACAATGGCCTGGAGTGACAGGACAAGGGGGAATGGCTTCAAACTGAGAGAGAGTGGGTTTAGCTTAGATATTAGAAAGAAATTCTTCCCTGCAAGGGTGGTGATGCCCTGGCACAGGTCGCCCAGAGAAGCTGTGGCTGCCCCATCCCTGGAAGTGTCCAAGGCCAGGTTGGACGGGGCTTGGAGCAACCTGGGATAGTGGGATAGGGAGGTGTCCCTGCCCACAGGGTTGGAACTAGATTGGCTTTAAGGTCCCTTCCAAACCAAACCACTCTGTGATTCTATAATGAGTTTTAGCTACAGAAATACTTTTGACCATTCCATTTAAATACTCCAGTCTTCAGACCAGCAATGAAAGTCATGCAAGTAATCCCACGGAACTGCTCAGATGAACAGCAGGCAGGCTTCTGCACGACACCAAACTGAAGTATTTAAGAACAGCTGCTAGATTTTACTGGAGAAATTTAAAACCATGAATAATTTTCTTGGACTCACTTATCTGTTCTTATCTCATTTGTGAATGCAGTGCCTTGTATCTGATTGTTATACACTGCTCCACAAATGCCTCTGCTTTCTATCAGTCAGAATGCTGAACACTTCCAAAGGGAGGAAGCACCTCCCCTAAGAAGGCTCCAAGCATTTTCTATTTGTGGGTAAGAGTCAGCAGTGTTTCTGAATAATAACAGAGAGTGTTATTCCTGCAGCTGAAAACTATACTAAAGGGAAAAAACCCCCAGCCACTCAAAATCCAAACCTTGAAACTGTGTGGGCCAGGTGTTGTTTCACACTCAAACATCCATATCAGGAAACACATTGGTCTCCACTCTGTCATGGCCATATAGCTGGAGAGATCCACATGACCACATCAAGCACGTACAGGATCAAAGCCCAACTGCTCAGGTTAGAGATCCAGAGAAATATCAAACCACTGCCAGACTAAAATGTCAGCAGGGCAGGGAGGGGGGAGGGAACCAGTGTTTGGTTATTAAAATTATTAAAAATTAGTAACTCTTGAGGCAGTTAAATGAATACAAGGATGAGTGGTAATGCATCACAAAATCATGATTATTTTCCAAACATTTATAAAAATCACCCAAGCAGTGTGCAGTGAGGAACCATTCACCTTCTACTGTCATGCTACAGTTTATTCTCTCTTGGAAGCAATTACAGGACAAATGCCAAGCTACAGAAGGTATTTTTCCAGCAGCAGCATCTGGCTTCTTGGCAGAATCCTCAGGCAATTTTATTGGAAGCTTTAGAGATGCTGTTGGGTCAGTCCTTGTTATATTACTCAGGAACTGTCTGGCAGTTTCTTCTTCCTAGATGTCATAATCCTTCTGATTTACCTTGAAGGAATTAGCACACTTTCATCCATTTCAAAAACAGTTGACCTGCAAGGCATTTAGGGGCCATCTACAGAGACACAGTAAAAGTCACTGGTCTAAATCTGTGTGCCTTGGAACCAGCAGCATTTCAGCATCCATTGCCTAATGCAAGGAAACAAGTAAGCCATGCAAACACTGTGTATGTGTGTCTTACTGGGAAATCAAATCATTCTCTATGATTAAAGGGAAAAAAATAAGATGCATGAAAAATTCATTAGTGTAAAAAAAAAAAAAAAGGCTGGGCAACAGCAAATCTATGCCTTCATTTAATATGAACTGCCCACATATAGGAATGACAGGATTGTGCTCCATCCTGTAGTAAGGAGAGTGCACATGAAGTCAAGAAATGCTCCTGGCAGACAACAAAGCATAAACTGAAAGACAAGGGGAGCAGCTCAGTCCATAGAGGGAAAACAATTCCTGAGAATCTGTTTCCTGCAACTCCTCCATTCACTGTGGTGCCTCCAAGGACAGGAGGAGGATGTGGAAGGAAAGAAGGAAAGACAGCCGCTGCCCTTTGCTCTCCCACTGCCCATCCCTTCCCCCTCTCCAGCCCCAGCAGCAAAGATCTGCATTATTCTGCAGCTGTGATCACGATTAATCCTCGTTCAGAAGAATGAAGGACAGGACGATGGTTTTACCCACTCTCTTTGCATATCAGCAAAATCAAGCCCACAACAAAAAGGCTTTATGTCAGATTGGAGCACTCCTCTAGAAATCATAGAGAAAGGGGGACAGAAAGTGCATTTATAGTCCATAATACAGATGGGGTCTTCCTATTTTAAAATACTTTTTGCACAATTACTTACAAGAAATACACTCCTTAATTTAAAAGGAAAAACAAAGCAGATGTGTTCATTACTACTATTTCTCCCCCCTTCTCCCCCACCCCCGCTTCTGTTTTTTTTTAAGACTTTCCCACAAGAACATGCCTGGATGTCTTCTTGTTTGAGTTTTCTTTTAAGAGTTTTCAGAGAGATTAGACTAAGAAACTCTCAGAAAATCCTGTACCAACTTATTTTCAAGGAAAAAAAAGTCCTAATGCCCAAAGGTAAATACTACAGGCACAAGAAGCATACTCTATAATTTAATAACGGGCTGTGGATCTTGGATTTTCCGTAACTGGAGTGTACACTGAGCACCATAAGAGAAGATTGACAGCACCAAGAAAGATACACATATCCAGGTCAAACAAAAAGCCAAACGGAGCCCTGTCATCATCAGAGTGCAACTAAATCCAATCAGACACAGACTTCAGACTTGGCTAATGTGAATTGACTAATATAATTCCATTTTATGCAGGGCAAAACATATTCTGATTGCAGGCCAGTGGTGCTTTCAAGTCGTAAATTTAGGTATCATTACAACCAGGTGAACCATTCAGAGAACTCATCTGAATTTTATCCATATCAGAGATTTGCACTGTCCAGAAATCACCTTCTTAGATTTAAACCATACATTCACTCTCATTACTTCAGACATTTTTTGGACATCCTCATCCATTAATTAAAATTTCTGCAGAATCACAGTAGGCATAGAGAAGGCAGCCTGGGGTTTAAAATGCTGTGCTATGGCACACACAGAAAAATCAATTATTTAGGCTCCAGTACACGAACAGAAATTACTGGCACACTAGAAACAAAGCCATATTTTAGGGGAGATGTAGCACAGATTCCCTTGTTTACAAGCTGGTTTCTGCAAAGTACTGAGCAATCTCAATGATCAGGTGAACATTTGGATGCACACTTCCAGTGATGCCCCAGATTTCACTGACTACACAAAAGAGATGAAAGCTGCACACAGAGGCAAACAGAAGGTTTCCTGAATGCAGCAAAGATCTAAAATATTTTCATAAACTGTCTTTGATTCTACAGTCTCAACAAGGCCTATAAACTGAGAGAGCAAACAGGAATAACCATCAAATGAGTATCTTTCAGTACAGCAAAGAAAATCAATTAAAAAAGGAGCAAAATGTTGAGCTCCCCCTTGTACACTGCTCTCCTGAAACACCTGGCATACTCAATGCAAGGAACATTATATTCAAGGATAATACAACCTAATCTGAAATAAAGTCTCTGCTGTAATGAAAAACAGTTGTTTCGCCAACCGAGTTCAGAGCCAAAAGGTGAAGAACACCTAATCCAATTAAAATGAGAGGGAATTTAGGAATGCAGAATTTAATTACTCCACTTGGAAGGTAGCCAGGACCACTGGGTTAAGAACTCATGCCCTTGTGAAAGGGCCAGGGGAACTCAAAAGAGTTCCAGTGGTCGGGCCCTTGGCTCCACTTCTCCTTTGAGCAGGGCACTCTTAGCACCACCTGCCCTCTAGCTGAGCCCCAGGGAAGAAACCCAGCTCCACAATTCCAGCTTTTCCAGCAGCTCCTGCCATCCTATGCCCAGCATTAGGGAGGCCTGGCCCTGCCCAGCTTGTGAAACCAGGCAGGCTCTCAGTACAATATGGTGAGACTGCAGACGACGGCCAATTATAAACACGCTCAATGAAGTTATTGCCTATGTGTCACTTTAACATTTTGGTTTGTTTTGGGCTTTTTTCAGTTCCACAGACTAAATAGCAGGCAGCAGTAATATTAGTTTTGGAAGAAGTGTGATGTTTGTGTTACCCATTGAAGTTAATTAATGAAAATAATGACAGAGTTACAAAATCAGGGATGATTAAGAACTTGAAGACCATCCTACCCATTTCTCTGCCAAGCAGGATTTGTTCTTAACAACACATTCTTCTGTTCTTCAGCAAACCTTTATAAATCAAACCAGCAGCAACAATCCCATTTCCTTCCTTCAGAGCTGTTCACACATTCAGGCTGATTCAGAGGAAGTAGTAAAACCAGAGAATAGACGTCCAGCCACTCATATCATTATTCTGACTTAACTGCTCAGAGATTATCTTGAGCAATTACTCTCATCCCTTACTGCACACACATTCCAAATGCCTGTAATCCTCATACAGCTCCACTCTGTCAGTGTTAAACCAATCTATCCCCTTCAGGTAAGATCTAATGGTAAAATCACATACCACTGAGTTTATATCCCAGACTATTACAGACTCCATTATTAAATATTGCTTATTATTTTGTACTTACAAAGTCAGGGAGATGTGATTTTATTGCTTGCAAATCATTCTTACATTAGTCTTACGCTGTTAAAACTTCACTCTGCTTTTCCAGATAAGCTTTTTTCCTTTCTGCATATTTAAATAGTAACTCTAATTATCCCTGTTTGATTGCCCTCCTCTTGCAAAGCCTTTCCACAGGATCATCTGCCATGAATTCTTCATCCTACTTAGATTAACAAGCATAAAATACATTATATTCTTTAATTTTAGTAACAGCATAAAGGTGAGGGTTTGTTTTGGTTTTTTTTATTTTTAAGTGCATTCTCTGTTTCCTTTTTAGATCTATTTTTTCCAAAAACACAATGAAAGGGGAAGATTACTAATTATTACACTGGTAAGAGTAACAGTACAGAACAGTGCCTAGCAATTAAGTCAATTAAATACAAAAAAGAGAATATACTATTGACATGGTATCAGATCAGAAAAAAAAGCTTATTTCACTCTATGAGAATACTGCTTATTTTGGAAATAATGCTTATAAAAGTTTGCCAGATTTGTTTCCAGCTACAGTCTTAGAAAACACTTTATTGTTGTAGTTCATAGGTACACTGAAGCTACATGTGGCTACAGAGTCGCTACAATTCATGGTATTTAATGTATTAACTCAGGTGATCCATTCAAAGGAATGCACATTACAGCAGCCCAAAACATGCGAATAAAATCTAAGTCAAAACTAGTGTCTCTTACAATAATTTTGTTCATATTTTTCTGCCATTCTTTTTAGACATTTTGCTATTTTGATTACTGACAAAGCATTTTGGTTTAATTATAATGTGCTGTTAAAGTTGCCTGGCATTTCCCCATGTGAGTTCTTTTTTTCAGCTCCTGAGAATTTTACCAAACCAAACTCTATCTGCCAGAGCTGCTGTCTCAGTGACACACAGCAAAAGCAATGACACACGCAGTTCAACCTCCAGGACCTTGCCCTGCTGCCCCAAGGCATGAGATCATTCCATCCTCCTCCTCCCCTGCTCACTGAGCAATGAAGCTCCCCACAGTGACTGCCTTTATCATGCATTCCTGACTTTGATCCTCCAGCACAGACATATTCCTACCAAGACTTCATGTGGAAAGAGAAGTTACTCTGTGACTGCATACACAAGTTAGCATTCAGTCCTCTTCCATCTGGACAATGTTAAATTTAGCATTTCTTTACTGATGTGCTTGGCTCTGCAACAGTAATTTACATTTTTGTGAGTGTGTGTGTAGTAACATTCAGGAAAAAAGAGGCAACACAGGTGTACAACAACCATATTGCAGTGTCTTGTGGAATTCAGCTCACAAGCTGCATTCTTTCAGCACCTACTCCTGCAAAAGTTACTTCAGCAATACATGATAGGAGTCTGGCAGTGGTGACTATCTCTCAAACATGATTTGGACAGAAAGAACAGGAAAGAAGAAACAAGAGTTTCAGCTGTAACTGCAACTTGCAGATCCATTCATGTCAGAGCACTGTCAAAAAGTGCATGGAAAGACAAAATACAGCCTTGAGCCCTGAATTCACTGCTTTATTAAATACTTTAATACTTTACTCACTACTTTATTAAGTATTTATTATTACTTTATTAGGCACTACTTTAGTAAATAAAAGAAAACAACCCATCACACAGACACACATTCCATCATGGAACCAAAACTCTCTTTAGGAAATGTGACATTCAGCTAAGAAAAAAACCTTCTCTCTCATCCTCTCTGGTCCTCCCCACAAATTACACACCACTGAAAACCTAACATCACCTCAGAACCACCATAAAGTATTACAGCCACACCAGAACCAAGAAGACAACAGAGGGGTTGTGAAGGAGAGCTCAGAACATCTGCAACACGGCCCGTTGTTCCAGCAGACACAAAAGCATGTGTTTAAGTTCCAGACAGGGGTTTGTATTCCCCAGACTGATGACTTTAAAAGGCACACACAGCAGAGGTGTCCTGTTGTGATTTATGCTGCACTCTGCTCTAGTGCCACAGCCCTGGCAGGAGCAGCAGCAGGAGGATCAGGAGCCCTGTGGGCTGGGGCTGCCCATAGGGAATGAACCTGCTCTGGAGGCAGCACCACACAGAGACACAGCTCCTCATGGGAGTGAAAGGCTCGGAAACACCACGAGGAGATAACCCAGAGAGATTCTCAGTGACCCTCACAAAGTTGCCCATGACTCAAAAAAAAGTTATATTGGTAACAAGTGCTGAACACCTCAAAGAAAATAATCTGTATTAGTAATAGCCATTACAATGTGTTTTCTCAGCAAGACATGGCATTCCTATCAGGAAGAACAACTGATGTCACCAGATCATAGCAAATACAGGGAAAGATGCCCAGCCCAAGGATGCCCAGCCTCCAGCAGCAAAGAAACCCTCTGGAACCCTATTCAAGACCAAACCACGAGAATATTCAGTGTATTACTGGAAGAATAATTGTGTTTGAAGCTCCCTAAGTAAATCTCAGACTTTTTTTTATGTGAAATAATTTGGTTCTATTTTTAACCATTAAGAACATTTGGATTAACAGATTGAAAATGTTCATTCACAGATTTATATATATATATATATATGACTGTTACAAACCCTCCTCCTTGCTGCCCACAGAACTAACGAAATCCAGACAGAAATTACATTTACATAGTCTTGAAAATATTTTAAAATCATCATTAACATGTGTGATTTCATCTTATTTCAGTTATGAGCCTAAAATTGTATCCTGAATGCTATTTCTATAGAAATTGATTGCCAAATATTATGAAGATGCAATTTTACTATGTAAAAATATCCTGCTAGCATTCAGGCAAATTAAATTTAAAATTAAACTTCAAGGCTTTGCATGCCACCATAATATTTCAGGCAACAATTTCAAGAAAGGAAAAGCAGAAAACAGACTGTGCATATACTAGAGTTCAAAATAGATTTCTCATGTCAAATGGCACAGTTTTTCCCTTTTTTTCCATTAAAGAGTTATTTTAAATCTTCTGCTGAATATATCTACATGTCTAATGAAACTTCTTGAGTGATTCTTCTTGAATTACTATATATGCTTTAACACTGCATACACTAATAGTGTACACATATATACAAATCCACACATAAATGTATGCACTCATGCACACAATATTCATGCAAAAAGAATTAATGGAATTTTTTGACTGGATGCTACCCCCTGCAAATATGTTAAATGTGAACAGTGCTTATGGCTGGGTTCATTAACTAAAAATGTTGCTGCTGTCTGCACAATTCGTGTTGCTCAAGTAAGAAAGGATGACATGTGAAATGCTAATTTACAGACTCAGTTCATTTAACCATCAGGGTCTCTCTCCATGAGGAAAATCAGTAGTTGCTCACCACAATTCTCATCAAATAACTTGAGCTGAGACCTCACTCAGCACCTGAAGATAAAACTCTTCAGGAAGTCTTCTCCAAGAAAACGAAGGAGGGAAAAAAAGGTTTTGAATGAGCTCTGAACACAGTTTCTGACATGTTGTCATGGAAAAATAATACACAAAAGCCACAGTCCACTGTGACTGACAAACACCCCATCTTCCAAGGAAGAATAATTAGAGTGGCAGCTAATGTCACTGTAGATAACTCTTCTCACAACTTCAGCTGCTCATCACCTATTTCTTCTTTTTCCTAAAATCCCTGCCTCTAAAGCATCTGCAGTCTGAGAGATCTGTTCATATCCTGTCAGAGTTACCTGGAACACTCAGAACCAAGCATGGAATGTCACTTTATCCAGTAAGTTTGGACCTCATGTCCCCGTTATATGTCAATGCAGCATTTGATAAACAGATATCATTAAGAGATTGACTTCAAAACCCCATTATTTCTCCAAACTAGAACACCAGTAGTGCCATCATTCCCTAAAACATTCCAAGACTTCACTCTACCACAGCTGTACCAGCTGCCCTCTTCTATAAATACCTTTGACACCCAATCACTTCAGAGACTAAAAATTGTAACTTACTGCTTAACAATTAACAAATTCTCAATTTATTCTTTAGAATTTCTGAGCAGGTTCATCAGTGGTTTTACTTCCCTTTCAAAAATGCAGCTCTGTGCTGTATTTAACTTCCCTCAGGGTCTCACCACCTCCCTGCCCCTTGGTGTACAAACCAGTTTGTTTTCAAAGAGCATAAGCTTTCAGTAGCAACTTAATGCCTTTAAATTCTTCTCTGTAACCTCTGTTAGTTTATCAGGGTGGTTGTTAAGGCTGGGCATTCTGAGGCTGATGGGTATATCTGAGCTAACCTACTTTGAGCTAATTGTGTTCAATTTGACATTCTCCAAGCACTGACAGTCCTCATTCAAGCCGAGTGTGAAAGTTTTTAAATTAGCTTTCACAGTTTGATTCACAGACAGCAAATGCAAAATGGCACAGGATTAATTTTTTCCCCAACAACACAGTGTAACAAAATAGCCCAAAGGCTATTTTACTTCATTTGCTTTAACTATTAGGGAAGATTCACAGCACAGACAATGTTCCAACAGAGACAAAAGCTCTAGAGGACTTTCAAAGCTTAGTATTGCCCCATTAATTAAAGTACCACATGTTTTTACAGCCTTTCCACTTTGTCACTACATGTTAAAAAGAAGTCTAGACCATTTCAGACAAGCCACACTGATTATTGCTTCAAACATGAACATATCAATACATTCTTCTCCATTGTATTATAGATCATATTTTTATTACATAATAAAGTATGGTATTTGACATAAAAGAGGCTATATAGAAACTCACATTTTCTTGGGGAAGTACAAGTCTCAACTTCAAATCTAATCTGACAATGTGTCTGTTGATTGGTCTGCTTTCATTTGCCAGGATACAAGTCAAAAAGAAAGCTAGAACATTGAATTACCTATTGTAGAAATTATTTGGTGACTCCCAGAAAACATTGTCAGAGCAGGATGGAAATTCAGCTTTCTTGGCACTTTTCATCTTCCCAGCCATTACCATTAGGCAAAACCCCTGAGTTCACATGTCCAACTTTCTGAACATGCAAAGTCTCTTCAACAAAATTTCCAAGTACACAAATTTCCCTTGAGCAAGCACAGAGGGTGTGTATGAGCAGCTCCACTGACAAATGGAAAAGTTCACCACATATGAAGACTCTACACTCAGTCTTTTGAAGTCTTTAGAAGAGGCAACTAAAATCTCCACCGCCAGTTTACCTCATCTTGTCAAAGTACATATAAGAATACCTTAAATAAGGTCAAAAACTCATAAGCATTCTTTAATTCAAATTAGTTCTAATAGTCTAATATCTAATAATTCCAATGTAATGTAATAACTGCATCAATACTGTTAAGTCACATCTCAGATGGGAACTATCTTAGGGAATAAAAGCATTTATATTAAAAAAAAGTTCCACTCCAGATTCCAGATTTGGCATAGCCTGGGATACACCAGTCACATCTGACATGCTGTAAAGGTCCACTTGTAAATGTCAAAGTATTACTCACCAAGGCAAATATAATTTAGGTACTTCTTGACAGGATTCAGAATAGTAATCTCAAATATTAACCATGACTTACAATTATTTTCTATTTTGTGTTTAGAAATTATATACTTTCATTATAGTGATCATAAATATTTTGCAAATAAGAAACCTTTTTTGCAATAGATTTGTAAGCAAAGGACATCAGGAAATGTGCATTTGTTAAAATTTTTTAAAAGAATTCACATTATTTACAGATATGTATTTACAGGATATTTCATGAAAATCTTGCAAATCTTTCTTCAACTCAATTCCAGGGTAAAGTAAAGCCACAGACAAGTCAATGAGACCCAACACCAGTTCACCCCTGTCTGTCAGCAGGCACTGGAGGCAGGAGGAAAACCTTCACACACGGGATCATCACTGCAAAACCATACACAAACCCCACGAACCCTTAGGTTAAATTTTTTAAAAATTTTAGAATTTCAGAATTTTTTAAATTTCCAGTTGTAGTAAAAATCCTCTACACATAAACTTAGGAAAGAGGAGTACAGCTTGTATGAATACAACTAAGTCAGACCCTAAATTAGCCAGAATTAGGCTGTGAAAATGAGCCCTGACAGAGGTGGTCAGACTTGGACAGCCCCCTTGAAACCAGGGCTGGCACAGTTGGCACACGAGCAGTGCTCCTGCTGCCTGGATTAAAGTTCATCTGGGTACAGCTACAAAGGCCAGAGCTGGAGCTCTCCATGGTAATAGAGAACAATTTGGATATGTCTTTGCAGTCATTTCATGCAATCTTTACTGATGATGCTTATGTAATAGAATATTTAGATGACATTTCACTGATCTGAACATACCAGAAAAGCTAACTTAACACAGACAAAATTCAGAACTAAAAAATTAATATATTTTTAGAAGTAAAACTATTTTGCTGATGCCTTTAGACCATTAGATCTCGAGTGTAACTACAGAGAATATAAATCCTTAAGATAAACAATCATGAAGCTTCACACCCTTAAATATAACCCAGCCCACTGTGGGTGGAACTTCTCCTTCGATGGCAAGTACAACTTCCAAACCTTATAAAGTTTATCAGCTCAGATGGCAAAAACTACAGGTTATGTGGGAGCTAAACTTGTCAGAAACTGCAAAAGAGATCCAACCCAATTATTATTGCTAGCTATGAATACACTTCTCTGGGCACTTCATGTCATGTGCTAACAGACATCCAAAACATTAAAGAACACATTCACATGAGATACAGAATGTTCGTGAATATTTGTGCTTTAAGAAACTTTGAACTCTATCCAGTTGTAAATGCTACAATATAATTGATCAGTCCTGATCATGCAAGTCCTCCAGAGTATTCTTATTCCTAAAACAAAAAAACACTTTTACCTTCCTACACTTGGCAGGAGTTGACAATACAAGATAGACGTTAGATAAAGAAGCCTTGCAGGGGGAAAAAAACTGCTGAACAAATACTCAAATAAGTAGCAAAATAATGCTACTGCTTCAATGTATTACTTTGTATATTTGACTAGATGGTCTATACATGTCTTTTATTTTTATACACATATAAATAAAAGCCGGTATCTAGTTAAGACAATCTTCAACTGGCAATCTGCAATCAAAAAACGAGAGTTGGTTAAATTAAATGCTACCAAAGAGAGAGCTGACACGTAAATCATCCCTCAGTTTAATGTAGTTTCTGATCTGTAGCAGCACGGAACAACAAGTTCAAAACAGCTCTGCCAATTTACACTGGATCAGGATCTATCCCAATCTACAGTTCCTTCATCCACTTCATTAAAGCCTGTTTGCCAGTAACTACAAAGTCCTAATGGGTGCAGAAAGCTATTCTGCACTTGTTGATTGCCAAGGCATCTGTGCAAACCCAGTGAAATGGAAAGAAGTGAAGCAAGGAATCCCACTGTTAGAAATAAACCTGAATCAATACAAATAAAACAAGCAAGTCCCATGTATGGCTGACTTCTCGCAAAGTAAAAGAACTATCAAGGCCTGGTTCTAGCCTGAAACAACCTAACTATGTTTAAAGAAATCAGTTCATATTTACCAATCAATATTCTTTATATTTAACTGTCCTAGCGTAAAACAAAGTCAATATTCAAGTGGCAAATCCCCCCAGCGAAGGAACACACTGGGTTTCAAAAAAGTTTGTTTTTCTTTCAAGGCACTATTGAGCTACTTCTTTCTCCTCATTTAGTTCAGTCCTGTTTTATTCTGATAAAAATAAAAATTCTCTCTCTGAGAGAGTTGTAGTACTGGTGGAAAATCTTTAGCTCTTCTTAGTGTTACTCCTATTTCTGAGACAACCACCATGAAGCAATAGTACAAATCCAAGAAGGGCAATTTCCATAAGATGTTACACTTCCATGAGTAGCTGTTAATGCCAGCTGCAGCAGCCAGAATACCACTTTTCCCGTTGCAAACATTTTACAAAGTATGATATAAAAGTGAAGGCACTTTTATCATTACCTGCACGTTTTCATTTCAGAGAGCTTTTTCCCTTTACCTTCTTTAAGTATCTACTAACAATTTTTTTCATTGCAGTTCATCTTGAAAATTAATCATCATAAATTTAAAACCATTTTCTTGCAGATCTGTCAGGTCTGTAGTGCTATTTCATTTATTACAAGACCACATGACGCATCAGAGCTCAGTATTTGAACATGACATATTTTCACTTTGTTGTGATACCACATTCGAAAATTGTTCCTATCAATCTTTCACTGGAGCCAAAACTTAACTGTCTTGTTCACTGAAACATTAAATGCCAAGTCACACAGATGAATAAAAGCATTTGCAAGATGCAAACATTTGCAAAAGTGTCCTGTTGGAAGGGTCTATAGAAGAGAATCCACAAAAGTAAACCCCGTCCACAGTCAGTACCAAATCACATTTTTAATCATTTTGGCTATCAGATCACAATGCAAGTTAAAAGATTTCATGAACAAGCTGATCTTTAAGTCAGATTTTGGAAACATTTACAGTTCTGATTTCCAAAAAAATACTACAACTTCTGTGCATGTGCCCAACTCAGCCCATGCACTGCTCAAGGTCCCTGATTTCCTGCATCATTCACCAGCAAGGAGTAAACCCAAAACAAACAGGCCACATACTTACAGTCCCCATAATGCATCATTTTCTCTCTAAACAGTGGCAGCAAACAGGCACATCCAATACTGTATTACTTTCTTCTCTCATTCATGACGATGTCACACACAGGTTCTTTGACTCTGAAAAAGAAGCATTTCCCAGGTTCTAAGGACGGAGGTACCCCAACCAATCCATCATGCTTTGTGTGCTAATGATAGACTCATGCATAAGAGGCACCAGGAGCAGTCAGAGGCAGCAGGCATGAAAAGGAGTGAATCAACTGTCAAGGGTTGTGATCTGAAGGACTGCAAGGCTGTGATTAGAATTTTCAATCAGGACTTCCACAATTCATCATGCTGCAAGGGAAAGGGGGGGACACACACATTTCTTCCTCAGCCCTTCCTGCTATAGGCAAAGTGAGGTCTAAAGCATTAAAAAAAGGAAATCTGAATGTCTTCGGCTTATAAGCAGGTACTCTTCAGGGAGTAGGGATTAAAATATTTTTCTGGGACTCCAGAGCTACTACTTTTTGTCTGCCTACTCAGAACTGAAACAAGATTATTTGCAACACAGCCTTTGAGGTTATGAAAAAGAAACTCAGCTCTTCCTCCTCTTGTAGGTATACTCAGACACCTGAGCAAGAAGTAGCTCTGACTGTTGTCTTCAGGGATATGAAATGGACTAAAACCCACCTGGGATCCTTCATCAGACTTTGCTAATCCACTCTGGGAAACTTTTAGAAAATAAAAAGGCAGAGGAAATACAAGGGAAGTATTCTCATAGCCTGAAACCACCTACAGCACTTGGCAGGAGGTGTAATTTAAAAAGGACCAGCAAGTTTACTGAGTGCACAAGTTCACAGTAATCAAGCACATGGTCTGTTTTCCTTGTGGTATTTGTTTGTCTTGGTACGACTGCCTCTGCTGAGTAATTCTGCAACTCAAGAGCCTCAAACAGGACTTGGAGCCAGGCTGGTTCTGGCAGCTCTGCTACAGCCTCCCTTCTGAAACCATGAGAGTTACAAAAGTCTTCCAATATTTTGCTGCTTCTTTCCTCTCTTTTCTCACCTATGAAATGTAGTAACTCTGTTTCTCTGGAAATAAACTTTGCAAGAACTCATTCCCAAGGGAGATTTCTGCCTCAGAGACAACATCTCCCCCTCCCAAAATGCCCAACCAGCAATCAGGGAGAGTGTGCTGGGCCCTCGGAGGAAATGCCACAGGGTCTGTATCCATCCATAGCTACAGAGTCTTTGTCTCAAAATCTAGGACCAAGGGACAGACCAGGCAGATTAGACATTTATTGAAATATATGAATGAAGCATTATTTTAAAAGGCAATTTTCATGTTAAACTATGAATAATGAACGGTAAAGACAGATCTTATTTACATAATTAATGTTTCCATTATTGATATTCCTTCAGAGGGTCACTAGCCTTTTTTCTCCAAGTTAATTAATTAATAAGGCAACTCCTTTTATGTAGGTAATTGTAATCACTTTAATACTCAAAGGCATGTAAAATATCTGGCTTTTTTTTCTTTAATGTTGCAACTGGAGTGACACAACGATCATTTGCATAAATATAAACACTGAATGGGTCTCTTTAACTCCTGAATAGAAAGGAAGGCTTTCAAACTAACAAGAAAGACATTAATTATGGACAAACATGGGAAGCTGGGCAAGACCACCTTTTGTCCTCGCATCACAATCATCATATTTTCCCTAACACAAATCTCAGCTTCAAGACACTAAACTGCTCACATTGTTGACTAGCTCGTAACCAGAGTCCCATCATTGTGGTGTTCCTCACCAGAAAACTGCTGCTGTCAAGCATTCTAAAATATAATTTGGGCCTTTTTTCCCCCCTGTTTCATACAGTGCCTAGAATCATGTGAAGAAATGAAGAGAGAAGGAGGGCTCCAATCCCTCTCCACAGTTCTGGGGAATGGGATAGCAATAGAGATAATAAATGTTATTATTTTTATTATGCACTCATCGGCACCATATCAGCGGCTAAAACCTTGAAAATACTCCAGACATCAAGAACCATTTCAACCTGTTTTCAGCCCATAAATCTCAAATCCGATCTCCCTCCAAGAGATTATAACAAAACGTGAAATAACCTAAATATTGAAAGTCATTTCACAGAAAATGGAAATAGATACTGTAGGGGAAAACACATCCCAGGCCTGCAAATTCTCTCTTCTACGTAATCCTCCTCCATATTCTTCCAGGGGACTATTTGATCTCTCACACACAATATTTTTAACCACTGCAGATTTTTTTAACCAGTGGTTGGTCGTGTTTTCAACTGGTGGTTGCAAGTGGCATTCAAGCCATGGAGGAGGAATAAGGAATGCAGCCACTAAGTAGACTGTGAATAAACCACTCAAGTAACTCTTTTCTGTATTTCTCAGTAATCACTCACAGCCAAGGAGCACGATAGAGATCTGCTTCTTCAGTGACTCACTTCTGAAGGATCGATGTGCTGTGAACACAGGCACTACAGGACTTAATAGCCAGTTTTAAGTGCTTCTTACAAGACAAGAGTCTCCTCCACAGCTTTCTTTGCAGACATAGAGGAGCTAAAGAGCTGCTATTACTGTATATTTGTGCCTTTTTGTCAAAATCATACTTACTAAACACAAAGAAGCTGCAGTGGACAGATGCAGGAGAAGGTATTAAATTCTAGATTAACAAAGCTCCGTTAAATCAATTTAGCAATTTTATCTCCAGAGACAACAATTTGGCTTGCAGTGGTGGGCTAAATAATGCAGTTCAACACATTAAGAACAGATCTGTATTCAGACTGAATGGACTGTTAGCTCAGAAAAAAAGACAGGAGGGAAAAGAAATGCTGAAGTAGCTGTTTCCTACCCACAGCACATTTTCTCTTCTCCTTTATCTTCCACAACTATCATGATCACACATCTATCACCATAACTTGCACTTTCCCTGTGAAAGAGGCAAAACAGGCCTCAAAATCTGTGTCTTAATAGGTGTCATCAAAAGAAATATCAATTCATCTGGATGCAGCACATGTAACATGCATAAAACATCCAGAAATCAGTGTAATCAAGAAGTGGGGCTTCTCCTTTGCCATCCAGTCCCTGCAATAAAAGGGGCTGCTTTTATCTTTTATCATTTCACACCACAGATACTTTCACTTCCCCAGAGTGCATTTAGCAGCAAACCTGGAAATTTCTCCTCTGACCAACAGGCAAGTCCCCTTTCCTCTCCCTGTAGTCACAGTTTCAGGACTGCTGTTTTCCACAAGGCAGTAAAAAGTTTCTCTATTGTCAGCACTAAAAGCTTCTCTTAAAGTAGCTCTTTTCCAATGTAGCCACATTTTCATCAAATTTTAGGGCATACATTTCATGAAAACTCTTTGAAAACCTCAGCATTTAGGTTAGAGAAAGAACATGAAATGTAGGCTAGGCTAGAGTGGGCTTCCTAGGGAATACCCCACTAAAGGAGTCTCTTGACAGGTATGGTATCTTCCTTGTTGTAAAAGCAATGATTGTTGAGCACAGATTTTCACTGGGCTCTGGAGATTTAAAGTCTTCGAAAGACCTAATTTCATCCAAAACTATCTGCTAGTTTCCTCTGGATTTTATATCTGTATGAGTTCAGATGGATATAGAATTGGGCAAAAGAAAGGATGATGATGTACCATTAGCAAAACCCTTCAGTTGAATTTTGTATCTCTTATAAACATTATCTAATGCTGTCAGGTTTGTTATAGAATGTTTATTGCTTTGACTACCTAAAAGTTATTATTTTTTTCAGATTAAAAACATCATTTCAGAAGGGATGTAAAATTACAGGATTTCTATTGCATCAAGTAGGCAATGGAAACTTTAATGTATCTGTTCCTATCTGAGGCATACCTATGAATATTTTTAAAGCACAGATATAATATTCTGCCAATGTTTTTACTCCTGTTTTTGCTCTAATTGAGTTACAGTTTTTCCTCCAAAAGGGACCAATTTACACAAATATTCATACCACCTGCCTATTCCAATTCATTTGGTCCAGTTTAAACATTCTGCGATATCAACATCCTGAATACAGTTAAAAACTTCACACCTGTATACAGTAACTAGAGAGACAACAAAGAATTTCTAACACCCTGCCTTTAATGCTTCATATCACTTCTTTTGTATGAAAATCCTGGAAATGAGAGGATACCAGACTCATCCTTTGTGCTGCCTTTTCAGGACATGCTGAACATCACCAGCTCCCCAAAGCCTGTGTGCAGTGTGGGTGACAAGACACACTCTAGCAGGTTGGTTTTTTTCCCTTTCTCAAGATTTCAGCACATATGTATGACCTCCCCAGTTTAACTGATGACTATTCAGCGCATCAGCCACAAAAAACAGCCATTCTCATTTCCTCTACACTCCTTCTCAAAGGCATAAATCAGTATCTTGACTGATTGAAACACTTAGCTGCCAGTCATTTTGCTTTGTCCCTTCACTGCCTCACACCAGCCTGGGTGAAGTCAAGAGATGCAGAGAAGTGATTAAATTGTAACACAGAGCCTTGAGAGCAATAACTAAGTGAACAGTTCTAAACAAGTAACACAGTTCTTTGTAATTCAGTAAAATGCATTATTTGATTTTGTGTGTGGTTTGGAAAGCCAGTCAAAGCAAGAGTGCATTTTTACTAATGCAATAACATTATTGCTTAATGGTGGAAAGCACAGGAGACCAATACATGGCCTACAAATATAAGTAAAATGTGCAAGCTTAACAATACAAGTTTATCTTCCTTATGAATTACCTAGGCAGTGCTTTCATTATATGAGATCCATTGTTTCCTGATCTACAAATTACTTCCTGAATCTATTAACTATAATGGGACAAATGTATTTTTCAGTATTGCCCTCTGAAAAAAAACAAAACCCCACAATAAATCAGTCTAAGCAGGTGAGACCAAACTGCCAACAGGGCCAGGGTATTTCAAGTATGCAATCCCTGGCTCCCTGTAAGACTAAAGGATTTTTTTTTAGGGTGGGAACACAGAAATGAAAGGATTTAAGTGTAAATTATCCAATGATAGTACAATTCTGGAGTATTACCATGCGTGTGAAGGATTATTAAAGATCAGGTAGGATTTTTCTTGCCTTACTTCAATTACCTCCAGGGAAACAAATTCTGCAATGCTCCACAGGAGATAAAGAACAACCAGAGTATATTAAAAGACTCATAGATATATACTTCCATGAACTACAAGCTTTCTTTGTAATTCAGATACCTTAAAGTGCACAACACTTTTATCACAGTCCTTGCATTTCATATGTCTTTGAAGGATGACATTTCCACTCAATGACTTATCATTTGCATGTCTTGAATTCTCTAGTGAGGGCCCAAGAAGGCTAATAGTTTTATTTATATCTTTATTTATATTTTGCTCCCCCTAAATTTCAACACCACATCTCAAACTCATTCACCTAGGCAAAATGCTTCAGACATTTATAGCCATTAAAAAAAAAATGGTGATATTCCTGAATAGAAAAGACAGAGATAGAGGTATTTTTATATGCTCCTGAAAACTCAAGTCAACAGTCAATATTGAAATTATGTAGCAGAAGACAGAATCATAAAAGGATCTCTTTTAATGGCCTGGTTAAAGATCATCTCACTGCAGCCCCTCTGCCATGGGCAGGGACACCTCCCACTACCCCAGGTTGCTCCAACATGGCCTTGGACGGTCCTAGGGATGGGGCAGCCACAGCTTCTCTGGGCAATCCTGGGCCTCCCCGCCCCCACATTTACTGTGCTCTTGCTCATGACATACCAATTGCCTCAAATCAGTTTGGAAGCATCAGAACTGTGAAAGGATTACTAAAGGCAAACCACCTGAAGGTTCCTAACGTGTGACAAGATGTACTTGCATTTGTTCTTCTGCAGAAGCTCTCCATTGCTTCCCAGGTGTAAGAGTTCATCAGGCTGCATTCCTTGTCCAAGCTCCTCACACTTCAAATCCTCTCCTCACTCAGACCAAACCAGTGTAGTTAACATTGCTAAGTAACTCCCTTTGAAACAGGTTATCTATTTTAATTTTCTCTACTCAAAGCCAGGGCAGGAAGCACCACCTGTGGATAAGGTTGTCTGACACTTCCCATGACTTTCAATTCCTTTGCAACTTTGCCAGATTTTTAACTGTTGAGGCTACAATTGTACCTGTCAAGCGTATCTGTTCTGATTTTCAAGACATGAGGAACGAACCAGCTGAATCACTTCCAAGGTTTAGACTGTAGGGAAATACTGTGTTTTGACCATGTTAAATAATCATTATGAACTTATATATGAAAAGGTTTCTGAGTTTTGAAACTGGGAGTAAGATTTGGTCTTCATATCATGGATCTGTTTTTCTTGCTAATATTGAAAAATCCACAACTCCACCACTCAAAAAAACTCCAGAATCTCCCAACAGACAAAACACCTCAAATGGCAGCAATAAAAAAATGAGATTTTGCACTTGTCCAGGGATGAAGGAGCTAAAATGTGCATGCACATTCCCATAAATATTGGCCTGAAAAATGGACTATTTCTTTAATTACTGCTCTGAACTGAGACTACACAAAACAGTGGAAGTGACAGCAAGAGGCTCATCTTTCCACTGAAGCACCCAGCAAGCTGCTGAGTTTGAAATGCATAAAATACAAGAATCAGACCACAGAAAAAAGGAATAGACTTTGACGTGAAGCCTTGTATCACACGAAGCAGGAGAGAAGAATCTGTGAGTGCTGTTTAATAATGGAGGACTTGGGAGGTTTAGTCTGAGAGTCAAGAGGTAAAAACAGCTTCAGGGAAGGAGGATTAGAGTGGATGGAGACAACCATCTCTAAGAGTGGAGCTGCATCCAGATAAGGAGCCATGAGGAAAGGGCAGCTAAATCAGGGTACCTCAGGAAACTGGGATTAACAGCTCAAGAACATGCATCTCATTTGCCTCTGTTTAGTCACAAAGAACTGTCACAAACTACTCGATTAAACCGAATTGTTTAAGCCTGTTCATAGGAAAAAACTGGTCCTGATGATGCACATGGATCTACACAATGTGATTTGATGTCCCTCTGTAGAAAAGGAGTTGTAATTTCCTTACTATATTAAAAGCAAGATCATCCTACCATTACTGCTGTACTTCTTGTTGAATATTATAAGCTGAATTATTCCAAATACTTAATTTCATTAGATGAATTTTCTAAGAAGACATAAATTAGGGCATATGGTTCATAATATTTTCACTTCCTTTCCCTGTAACCCATTTCACTAGTTTTACACTTCATCAATTTAAGCATTATGGTTAATACCTAACATTTAACTCTGTCACAAGAGGGGAAAAAAATCCAAGTGTCTCATTAGGAAGCTATGATGGCCATTTTGAAAAGCAGAGCTACATTTTCTACCTACAGCCATTATCTAGGAAGGCTCTGACATCAGGTTTCTGTGCAGGGCAAAAGCTTTTTTTACTGCTCAGTTGGGTACAAGGAAAACTGGATCCCCAGGGAACAGAATCCCTGTCTGTAAGATTTACAGCTGCACAACAACAGCACAAAGCATTAAAGTAGAGCACAATAATGTCTGTTTTATCACAGCATAAAACCCAGGGCAAGCAACGTTTTATTTATGTTAAGCAGAACACATTCATACACTCAAGGCTCCTACACACAACTGAGTCAGCAACAGTAGACGAAGATTATCTAATGGCAGGAAAAGCATCTCTGACTAACTCCAGAAAAGTTAACACCAGTTAACACCAGAAGAGCTGTTTTCTACCCAAACTGCTTCACTTAAACATGACAAGAATCTTTCGAACATCAACGGGTTCCAGAAAGTCATACAAGAACAGAAAGAAACACATAAAAAGCTTTCACAAAATATAAAGAAGGCTGAAGTCTCAATTACAACTCAGTCTCTGACTTAAAATCATTGCAAAGATTTACAATGAACCGTTTTACAAATCTCGGTGAACATGTGTGAACTCCACTTCTTCAAAATAAGCAAGATACATTTCTGTCATATGTTAGGAATTCTTCTACAGGTTGTGTTAGTGCCTTAAAAGCATCAGTGATCAATCAGAATTATCACAGGAGAGGATTCAGTCATGTCAGGTTCTTAAATGACAGAAGTATGTAAGGCTTTGCACTACAAAGACTGTTCAAAAATAAAATACATAACATAATCACCTACACCTACTCCTGAAGAAGTGGGCCAGCAGATAACACCTCTGAAAAAAACAACTAAAAGGTATCCCACTCCTCTTTATTAACAGAACATTACACTGTTTCACAAGTTACTGTTAGAAATACAATTATTCAGTGAATAAAAAGGAGGCCCTGGGTAACAACACATTGTACCTATAACGGCAGCTGTTTTGCTTCTGTACCCCGACTCTTCCCAAAGCTGTTTTTCACACTATATTTTTTAAATATCATTTGGTACACTGTAGCACAGTTCCTAAGGCTATAACAACAAAATGCAATCAGCTTCTTTAACCTCAAAAAGGTAACCTCTGGCATGTGAGACTGAAGGTGAGAGGGTCAATAAGACTTTTTTATAGGTGCTAAAACTCAAGAGCTTCTCTCCCCAAGTGTGATATAACAGCACAAGAAGGACATGGACTGTTGGAGCGAGTCCAGAGGAGGCCACGAAGTTAATCAGAGGGATGGAGTTATGAGGAAAAGCTGAGAGAACCGAGATTGATCAGCCTAGACAGAAGAAAGCTTCAGGGTGACTTAACTGCCCCTTCCAGCACCTGGAGAAGGGTGGCTACCCTGAGAGAGACTGTTTAGCCTCTGGAGTGACAGGACGAGGGGGAATGGCTTCACAGGCACAGAGGGGAGGGCTAGATTGAAGATGAGGAAGAGATTCTTCGTCTATGAGGGTGGTGAGGCCCTGGCACAGGTTGCCCAGACAAGTTGTGGCTGCCCCATCCCTGGAAGTGTCCAAGGCCAGGTTGGATGGAGCTCTGAACAACCTGGGATAGTGGAAGGGGTCCCTGTCCATGGGACACCAGGGGGTTTAAGGTCCCTTCTAACCCAGGCCATTCTAGGAATCTATGATATCGTTATGGAACGATAAGACAGGCCCTGTTAGTGATTCCTACTTTTATAGAATAGCTTTTATATATCTTGTATAATACATATATTAAATATCTATATTAAGATTTTTTCATAAGCTTTAACTATTAAAACAGCAGGGAGAATTAATGTCCTTGATTCATTCAGGCAAAACATCTGCAGTGCACAACCTGGCTCCTACACTCCCAAGCATCCAGTTTTCCTGTGCCTAGTTCAGTACTCCACAGGTAAGTTACACCTCCCCACTGTAGTAATGTACACACTATTTGCTCCTCAGAATGAGTGACCTTGATTCCTTTAGCTCCAAGCTCTTCCCAGAGCCCTGCAGACTACATACTGCATCATGATGCAGAAGTTTCCCTCTCACATCACTGCACAGAGATGCATTAACAAACTTCACAAGTTACTACTTTACCAGCATCTCACCAAAACATGACGTGTGCATTTTGCACTTAAAGAAAATTTCTTTTAAAAAAGCACTTTGTGAACTCTCCTAAAAGTTGCAAGGCATTTTGGTCTCCCATGTCTACTCCTCAAACTTTTATTACAATAAATAATATATGCAATAGATTAATATTTAGAAGAACTTTACTCTTCTACTTGCATCATCCTTATAAATTATTCTATTAATGACTTATTTGATCTCTATGTATTAGCACAAAAAATACATTGTTCTCTGTACTCCTCTGTAACCTGTGTGCCTGCCTTCTGCTAAAAGCTTCTCTTCAAAGTGCTATTATTAATTGTCAAGCATTGGAACTGTTCCTCCAGACATCATCCCCCCCTTATTTTCAAGGCAGGCAGACAAGATTTTCCCAACTTTTTGCAGCTAAAGCACAAGCTGAAGTACATCTGAATACACAATTCATTCTATATAGCACTGTACTCTCCCTAATGCATCCAGTGTAGCCAACTCCTTACAGGAAGCAATTGCTGGAACAATTAGGACTCTCATAAGGACTTTGCAAGATCTACACACACTGTGTCATCACATCTGCAGCTTATCTCATGCGGTGACACTGAGATGTTAGAGGTGCAGTGCAGCAGAATGTGCCCAGCAGGGACCAAAGCCTGTGCAACCACCTCTAGGCTGAACTTCCACACACTTTATTAATGAGAAAAACTAGAGAGCCATCACAAACTACTTCTAGTCCTGTTGATTATAACTTGCTTTTTTCATTTAACACCTGCAAAGTTCATGTCTGAAATGGGAAGGAATCCTCAGAGATTCTGATTTGTCTGTTTTTTCATCCTTGTTTGAATATAAAACGGTGACTCTACACTGATCTCTAGAGTGGGGTTTTTGAGAAGAAACCTGATGTACACTAATTTTTTTGAAATTAGCACAGTTCCTGGTGGTTTCTTGATGCCTGCTTTTCCTAATAAACCAAAACCTAGACTGTCTTGGAAAAAGCTAGTGTTAGTCTTTCTCATGAAAATATATGTGCATATATGAAAATGAGATAGAATCACTTCACTTCTCTTTAATAAATTAATAAATAATCACTGAGAAGCAACCAAAGATAACGCAGCACAGTCCACCAAAATGAGAAAAAGTCTTAAAGCTAGTCCATTACAGACATTAAAACTGATATTCTAGCTGCTTTACTCATTGTCTACATTGCAAATTATGTACACACTCACCCACAAAGAAGAAAATCAACATTGCATTCACCAAGACAATTTATTATTGTATTACTGGATCCACACAACAAATGACAGACATCTACATGTACTATTTGCCTTCCCTGTACTCCTTCCCATCTCCAATAGAGAGTTCCATCTAAAAATACTGATTAGCAGAGTCAGCCACCCACAATGTGAATGGGTCACTTGCAATCTGTTCTTTGAACTAGAGATGATCTTTGCAATAAAGAACAGAGTTAGTTCTCTGCACAGGCTTGAGTAATATTTTGAAGCTTTGATGCACGTGATCTGTTCCCCTGGATTTCTGCTGTCTGGAAAAAGAGAACTAGAGTTCAGTGACAAAGAACAGGATTCTTCTCACCTGAATTTTAGCTGTCAGGACTGGGCACCCTGTATCAGCTACCAAACTCAGCTGCTTCTACAAAGACTGGTGGGTGACATCCCACAGAGAGTCCTCCCTCTGTCATTTCTTTACCTTATCTGACAGCACAAGAGAACAAATGATGCAAGAAGGAAACATGAGAAACTCTACCTTTAGAAGAAACAACCACATACAGGTAGTTTGTTGGCCCAACAGTCCTGCCACCAAAAAA